>CM077009.1:98803767-99131267 GCA_039090855.1 Macrothele yani | reverse complement strand
AATGGTCGTCCAGAATATCCCCGTAACGCTGACCTGTGAGGGACGATGTTAAACGTACCAGGGGTCCCATTTCAGTCCACGTCAACAGTCCCCAGACGAGAATGGCACCACGACGACCACCACCACCAGCAGCTTGAAAAGTACCCTGCTGGCAAGAATAATCCATCGCTTCATGTGGTTTGCGCCGTACTCGTATCCTGCCATCCGCATGTACCAACGTGAATCTCCACTCATCAGTCCAGGCAACATTTTCCCACATGTCTAGGGTCCAGTGGCGATGTTCCCGCGCCCATGCTAATCTTTGCACCCTGTGATGTGCGGTCAGCAGCGGTACCCTCGTGAAACGATGGCTTCTATACCCCATAACGAGGAGATGGTGTGGCTGCTTGCACCTTTTTGTGCGCCAGCGTTAAATTGCAGAGTGATTTCTTGCACTGTGGCCGTTCGATCCGCTGTTACAATGCGAGCTAGCCGACGACAACCCTGCTCATCCAAACGCTGTTGTCCACGGCAGTTGGCCCTTGCAGGGATGGTTTTACCGTATTCGATGTACTCACGGTGCACCCGTGACAGTGGCTCGTGAAACTCCCAGTGCCTGCACGACTTCCGAGATGGAGTGGCCCATTCGTCGGGCCCCGACAATTTGCCCACGATCAAATACGCTTAGATCCTTGGTCTTACCCATACTGCGTCAGACTCTTACTGATTCCCGTCGCATCACTCCTTATATTGTCGGATCGGTTCTGTTTACAGGGCCGCCCACAGCTCCTCATTTGCATAACGCCAGCTGTCTCTAATTCAATTGCTCTTCATTGTAAGTTCCTGCATATTCCCCAGTCATCAAGTGGCACAAAGAATTTCGTTATGGCAAGGAACTCTGGGCAGCGCAGATCTTCCTGTACTACCCTATACATAAGTCTGAAGAAAAAAAAATTCCCGTGTGCATGACCACATTATGCAAAACAGACTTTGGTGTGCAGCTGGGACAGTGGGAATTTCAGTCGGCAATATCTATTCAATCAAGACTGTCTATTCATCAGGACATGACGTTAAAGAGCAGTTCCCTCTGTTTGTGATGTCACTCGTGCTACACGAACTGACTGATACGTTAATTGCCGCCCCTGTGGCGCAGTGGTCTAAACGATGGCCTCTAATCATTCGTCCAAAAGGAGTCCGGGTTCGAATCCCGGTGAGGCATGGATGTTTGTCTTACGGCACTGGCTCTCTTCCCTCGAACCATTGACCCTAAATTAGGGACGGGCGACTGCTTATAGCCCATTGAGTTGCTCACGGTGGTCGTTAAACCTCCAATCAAAAAAAAAAAATACGTTGGTGTGTGAAGTCACTCGTGTTACACGAACTGGCTGATACGTTGGTGTGACGTCACACACAACAGCGTTGGAAACTAATCGGAAGCCTTGGTTTCCTCGTGACGTTACTAAAAGAGGGGAAATCTTCTCTTTAATGTCACCTTATATTTTTTAGATGGCCTTATTCAATCATTACTAATTCGTCGAAAATGAAAAACCCTCGGTGCAAGATGGGTCCCATAAATGGTGGCAAATGAGCAAAAGGCATTCTAAACGGATATGCCTCACCAACTGGAACATGCTTCGTGCGCATGCGGTGAGTTTTTGGTTTTTCTGGGATAGTGCATGTGGATGAAATTCTTAAGTGCTGAGAGTGGGCTGAATATTTACTGCGGCTCTGGCGCATAATTTCTTTTTTTAATTAAATGTGACTTTGTATGATTTAAGGTGGACGCAAAGTAATTTTGCTTCCTATACTTCAAATGGAAAAACTTCTGTACACATTTTCTTCACAATTAATGCGTTCCCAAGAATGAAAATTTGAACATCGATTAAAATAGCTTCATTTTATAACTTGGAATACTTAATATTTTCTAAACCGTAATTGTGCAATCCAACATTTGTTTGTCTACACGTCATCAAAGTACAGGTCGCGCCATTTTTCTGGTTTCAACACCACCAAAGGAAAAGTTACTGATTTTTAATATAATTATGGTTGTTTTAGAAAATATTAGGTATTCAAAGTTATAAAATGAAGCTATTTTAATCGATGTTCGAATTTTCATCCTTGGGAAGGCATTAATGTTGAAGAAAATGTGTACAGAGGTTTCTCCAGGAGGCAAAATTACTTGGAAGTATAGGAAGCAAAATTACTTTACGTCCACCTTAACGTACGAGACTTACTTTCTAGTTGGTAAATGATTCTTTGGCAACTGGATCTGGGGGAGTGTAGCCCTTTGCATTTGCTACCCATCAGTCCAATCCTGCGGAAAAGCTTAAAGAATTACAGATAGCATGCAGAAGAAATCGCCCCCTACTTCCATATGGCAGATTCTTGCTTATCATATCGAGCAACGCACATATATACTGCTATGCCGCCCAATCTTTCTAGCAATCCGAAGCATTTCAGGAGAAAACTGGAAGGACAAAGAAAATCTTGCAGCTACAGGCTGCGCTATGCACGAAAAGTTCCCTTCCCCGAATCCCCAGTTGAGAAAGATGTTAATTGCAGAGGAGGTGGGGAGGAACGAAGGCTTCTTATTGATTAGTTTTCGCGCTGTTTCTGTCAAGTTCTCGATCTTGCAATATAAATAAAATTTGGGTTCGAGCTGACATACACTATATTGACAAGAGTCGCCGGACACCTAGAAGAGAAACACAACATATAGCATTTATTGATATACATTAGTACGGTGTCGGTCCATCTTTGGCCTTAATGCATGCACTGACCCTACGAAACATACTTTCGACAAGGTTTCGGAACACAGCGATAGGTATGTGCTTCCATTTCAGTACATAATGCTGCTGCTAACTGTTGCTTAGTAGTAGGCCTTGGTTCTAAACTTCTTATGCGGCGCTCTAAATCATCCCATAGGTGCTCTATGGGAATAAGTTCAGGGCTCTGTGCTGGCCAGTCCACACACGATACGGAATTACCGTCAAACCACGCCGTGATAGTCCTTGCTTTATGGCTCGGTGCATTATACTTGCTGGTACCAACAAGGCTTGGTTCCATAGTATTGCCACAGAGTTGGTAAGGCATGATTGTCCAGAATATCAAGGTAGATGTGCTGGTTAACAGGTTTGAACACGATAACCAATGGGCCGGGACTATACCACGAAAAACACCCCCACAAGAGTTCACTGCCAGCTCCAAACTTGACCGTAGGAACAGTACACTGTCGGGGCGCTGCCGATCGCCATTTTCGCAATTTGCGAAAAAAACAATTGTTTTGGCGACCGAAAAAATGTTTTGGCGAAAATATTGGCGATCACCTTTTTTTAATGACTTCCAAGCAAAAACAATCTTTAATTTTTGCTTGATTCTGTACTTGAAAAATGAAATTCGAATGTGTTACTTTTTCCTTTGTTTAAATTGCGTGTGCGACTGTGAAAGCAATTGCATGAAAAGAGTAACGTCATCGCTGACATAAGACCCGTTCTCTTCTATGCTTCTGTCTGTCCAATATCAATCTCTTACGAGCGCGCATTCTTGCCGAGGATACTTACAAATTTTTGATATTTCGTTTTTTTGGTGTAATTATGACAAGGACGGTAAGTCAGATAATATCCGAAAATTTTCCTCGTCGTGGAGCGGGAATCGAACCTACGTCTCGCGGGTAGCGTCTGAGTATGCTAACCACTACACCACCCAGAACGACAGTCTCAAGTTTCCGATTAATTTGAATATAAACATCACAGGATTCGCTTGTCGAATCAACCGGCATTCATGTTTCGCGAATCTGGAGGTTAAGAATTTTATCCCGTGATTGCCCTGAGGAGCAAATGAATTCCGGTTGCTTCGACTAGCGAATCCTGTGATGGTTATATTCAAATTAATCAAACACTTGGTCGTTCTGGGTGGTGGTGTGGTTAGCATACCCGGGCGCTATCTGAGACGCGGGTTCGATTCCCGCTCCAGGACTGCGAAATTTTAAAGTTTTCGGATATTATCTGATTTATCATCCTTGTCATAATTACACCAAAAAACAAATTGTCATCTTCAAATTTTTTAATTTTTTTATCATATGGTGAAATCTCGAATTTCATTCATGACTACTTATTGATCTTTCGTATGCCAAAAATAGATTTTTTGATTCACACCTGATATTAATTTTTACTGCTTCCCCCATGCGACAGGTTTGCCATCAACTTCCAGTGTGGCAGCAGCGATAACGCCGACGTCATGTTCCACATGAACCCACGCTTCGGAGACGGCGCTGTAGTGTGCAACAGCAAGTGCGCAGACTCGTGGGATGAAGAACAGAGGGAAGGCAGCATTCCTGTGGGACCGGGTGATGAGGTGGACATCTGTGTCTGTGCTGCCGAGAAGGCCTTCCAGACTTACGTCAACGGATCTCATTTCATCAACTTCAACCACAGACTCAACATGTCTGCAGCCTGCACCCTTGCAGTCAACGGCGACATCTCCGTCAAGGAAGTCTGCATAGATTGCCCTCCGGTAAATTCCTTATTGTTCCTATCTGTTCAAAACGTTCTTGTTAAACTTCAAAAATGTTAATGTTTTGCACCTATTAGAAAAGACTGAAGTCGTATGGAGCAAACACTGTAGACAAAACATTACGGATAAGAGGCAATGGGCATTTGACATAAGTATTTACAGCACAGAGTGGAAGACACTCAAACTAAACGCAGGCGGTAAATAGACGAACAGCAGGGCTTTCCAACATTGTATTAGAATCTACGAACTTTGGTCGTGGACGTATTGTCGGTGCAAGACCCATGTTTTATAATACCGCCCAAGTTGTAAGAACCCTAGCCAGCAAAAAGTGTTCCTGGGCCAGCACTCAAGCCAGCAGTGGCCTAGCACTACATTGCCGCTGCCTAACAGTCGGTAAAATGCCCCGGCCACCACCACATGGGCAAGCAGTTTAGGCCAGCAGCTGGCCTACAGTTGGCACCCCATCACTTATCCATGACAGGCAGTGGCTGTCACAAGCGGCCCTGCAAACACGTGCCATAAATGATGGCTAGCCTAATGTTGTCCCCTAGTTTCCCGGAAGTGGCAGCCGGCAATCACATGACGTA
This sequence comes from Macrothele yani, assembly GCA_039090855.1. Lineage (NCBI taxonomy): Eukaryota > Metazoa > Arthropoda > Arachnida > Araneae > Macrothelidae > Macrothele > Macrothele yani. The sequence goes on along the minus strand of CM077009.1, from coordinate 99,126,189 downwards.
ACTGATGGCTTGCCGAATCTTGTCCTCCAATTTCCCAGTAGTAGCCATAAAAAAAAAAGACCCGCAGTTTCCCAAAAGCACAACTACTTTGTCCCCCCCCCACCCACGAAACTTCTGCATGACGGAACGGCGCTGGGGCAATTTTCTCAACAGGTCCTGAAAAACGCCCATTTGGATCTGGCTGGCATCGAAGCAACGACAGTGTCTGCTTGCGAAGCAGACGCTCTAGCCGCTACACTGGTTTGCCACCACGAGCCTTTGCTTGAAGCCGGCCCTCTTTTTCCGCGCGATGTGAAACCAAGGGTTCTTTTTAATTTTACAATATTGCGAGATATTTTTCATAAATGTCAGTTTCATATTATTCATGAATCTATTTTTTCAACGTAACTGTTGTTTTTAGTTACCTTAAGGAAGCTTCACTCATTTTCTACGAGTGTGCCAACTTAAAGGCACTTTCCAAAGTTTTCTGCTGTCGTTGTGGTCTTGAAAGGCGATTGTTTAATATATTTACCCATTCATGTCCCATTGTGGTAAATTTTTAACATTGTATCTTTTCTCACGGTTTGGAGCTGCATTTGTTCTAAAGAGGAAAGATATTTTATTTGTTATTTTTAGCAGCGAATTCCTCCAATCTTGTGTATTCAATCCATAGATGAGTAAATTATATCCACATAGGGTTTTTTTCAAATTCATAATTTTTGTACGTGTATAATTTTTTTCCCCCGAACATAACGATTTCTTAATGTCTTTGCAGGACTTTTGTTTGAAGCGGTTTAGTGTATGTTAAAACGAAAGATTATACATAAATTATTTCTTGTTATTCACGGGAATGGAGTGGGTGTATTTCATGGCTTTCAGTATTCTCGATTATTCATGTGTGTTAGTGCAGGAATTTTGCTACGAAATGTATTTCTATAAATCATCATCATTGTCAACCATGATCAATCCACTGCTGGACCTTCTCCCCAAGTTTCCTCCACAACGGTCTGTCTTGTGCCAGTCTCCATGTCACTCCCGCATACTTCCGAATTTCATCCACCCATCTCCCGTGTGGTCTTCTTCTGGGTCTTTTCCTGTCCCTTGGAATCCAATCTAAAATTTCGGCTGTCCATCGATGGTCTGTCCTTCTGGCAAGTATGTCCAGCCCATTGCCTTTTCAGGGATTTAACTCTGATCATGATGTCTTCCACTCTTGTCATTTTTCGGATCCACGAGTTCCTCTTCTTATCTCTCCTGGTTACACCAAACATGCATCTCTCCATGCTTTCTTTGAGTTGTCTGCAGCCTTTGTATGTCTCTTTTAGTTAAGGTCCACGTCTCTGTACCATACGTAAGCACTGGAAGGATGCATTGATCAAATACTTTTCTTTTAAGACATAATGGCATATTGCTCTTGGAAAATTATGCTGTTTCTTCCAAAAGCTCTCCAGGCAAGTTTTGTACGCCGATTAATTTCTTCATCAATGTGACCCTCACTTGACATCTGCTGTCCAAAATAAACGTGCGTGTCTGTTATCTTCAGCTTTTCTACATCAATCGATAAATCTTCATTTCTTGTAAAAGCATTGAACATCACTTTTGTCTTCTGAAAGTTAATTTTTAATTCATTTTTAATCCCACTTCTTTACTCTTGTCAGCAAGTTCCTGGATCATACTCTGCAGCTCTGATGGAGTAGTTGAAAAAATGACTGTCATCAGCAAAACGAAGGTGGGTTAGATAATCTCCCTCCATTAACCTTTATCCCTTTGTTTTCCCAGTTCAGTGATTGAAAGACATTTTCCAATGTTGCATTAAAGAGCTTCGGAGATATGGTGTCACCTTGTCTCACTCCCTTTCCAATTTCTGTGTGGTGTATTTTCAAACAGCTGAATCTTTGCACTTGCATTTTCATAGATGGTATTAATAATAATGTAGGTATCTTTAATACCGCAGGGTTTCAGAGCCATTGTAACTGCTAATGGTTTCACCGAATCAAAGGCTTTTCCATAATCGATAAAAGCCATGCACAAAGGAAGTTCATATTCCCTCGCTCTTTCAATTAGTTCTCTCAGTACGTGGATATGCTCTATTGTGCTGTAGCCACTCCTGAATCCAGCTTGTTCTCTCGGTTGAGCCATGTCCAGTGTTACCTTCAAGCGGTGTGAAAGAACTTGAGTGAAGATTTTATAAACCGCTGATAGGTCTGTAGTTCCTGAGATCCTCAATGTCACCTTTTTTTATGTAGCAGGATCATTGTCTGAACCGGTTTGATCCGGATCCAACATGTACAGCGTATGTGCGTAGTTCGTGATTACAGGTATTCGAGACTCACTGTCGCGAGGACAACGATGGCGAATTTTGAACAGCGTTCAAGTGTAAAAAATTTTGTTCTGCTCTGAAAATCTTTCGCAGAGACTTTTCAAATGATTAAGTCAGCGTACATTTTAGTGATCCAACCGACTGTCAAAAGTGTGGAAATCACCGTCGTCGCCACGACCAAAAATGTTCAAGGCTGACCGCTCCACAGGAAAGGTCTTAAGTTTTCTTCGATTGCAAGAGGGGTCGTACACAAGGAATTCCTTCATGGTCGTACAGTCACTAAAGAAGAGTACGTCAATGTCCTGAAATGTCTCCGAGAATCAGTGACACGCAAGCGGACCCGATCTTTGGAAGGCAAAATTCATGGGGCCGCCCCGGTGGTGCAGTGGTCTAAGCGATGGCCTCTGATCATTCGTCCGAAAGGGGTCCGGGTTCGAATCCCGGTGAGGCATGGATTTTGTTTGTCTTACGGCACTGGCTCTCTCCCTTCCCTGGAACCAGTGACCCTAAATTAGGGACGGGCGACTGCTTATAGCCCATTGAATTGCTCACGGTGGTCGTTGCACCACCAATCAAAAAAAAAAAAAAAATCATGGGTGCTCCATCACAATGCGCCGGGTCACAGATCTCTCCTGATGTCGGATTATCTGTCCAAACATCACATTCCCGTTCTTCCACAAGCAGCTTATTCTCCTGATCTCTCCTCCTTCCCCATGCGACTTTCCCCCCTGGATGAAAAATCTGCTTAAAGAGCGACGCTTCTCAAGAAGTGCAACAAGCTGCAGTGGGAGTATGTGGCAAAAGGCTTGCAATCTGCATTTAAATCTTTGTATGAGCGCTGGCAAAAATGCATAGTTACACTTCGAAGGAAACACCGCATAAACAGGTATTATCTGTACTCATTCTTTTTTAATATAAAATGTTCCGGGAGTTTTTGAACGTAGTATTTTAAAATTAAAAGGAATGAAAGTAGTGCACCTTTAACTGGGTGGGAAAGACAATTTTCAGGGTGGGCTAGAGCCCCCCTAGCGATGTCCTTGTCTCGAAAGCTACTGAGTTTCAAATCTTGGAAGTCTTGTACTTTTTAATAAATCCAGTCTGAATGCTTTTGAAGCACACCTTGTATTCGTGGATTCTTAAAATGTTAATTTAAGTACACCAGTCCTTGCATCAGATTTCGTTATGAATAGAACTGAATATCACTTGATACGTTTCATCGCTGTCTGTCGCTCGAAAATTTTCAAATGAGAAAACAGTTAAAAAAATAGCCTGCCACGAGTGCCTTCCAAGAATTTCATTCCAGATGTCCGTACGCTTGTCGTGCGGTGATGTCATACATGCCTAAGAGCTGATTCATTCGCAGCAGGTGGTAGTCAGTCGCAAAGTCCTTACGCCGCGATGTTCGAAAATCTCTTTGAGAACAATAAGTTTCCCTGACTTGATTTTCCCCAGCGCTTAAATCTGCTGCAGAATAAGTGTTTTTGTTATTTAAATTCCGAACTGTTTGTATTCGTAAAACAACGTAGCTAAGCATCTGTATCAAAATAAATTACTCCGAAACAGAAGTGACACTGAGATAGTTTGTGTAGCTAATGTGTATTTTCTGCGAACATCTCAACGCAAATTAACGTTTAAAAAATATTTCGGAATTACCTGAAAACTTCTAATTTACAAAACGGTGGTATTGTGCTATGACACCGAATGCTTTCTAGTTCCGCCGAAGTGTGAAAAGCTGGTGTTATTTTTCAGAACTATAACAAAATAAACAAATTAAGGTCATTGGCACCCACCCATATAGCGGAGGGTGGGGTGGGGGGCGGCATTTGCCCTTCCCTGGAAATTGAACCATGCACTTTCTGCTCTTCGAAATTACTATAAAGATTTTTGCGATAACGTTAATTCTGATTTCTGTTTCTCCTGTAGAACTTCTGGGTGCGTGAGTATGCAACACACACCAGGAATTTCCAGTTGAATAAGCGGAAATTTACAGTCTAAATCAATGGAATTTCTTATTGCATGCTGGAAGAGCAATGTACATACGTACAGTGTGGAAAACTATATAAGGCGAAGAAATGATAAATATCATCTTCAACAGCTGTTTACTGATGGGCAAAGATCTCCCGAAACTTCACCCAGAAATCTGTCTTGAGTGTATTTTTCCCCCTTTTTGGTGACTGAGTGATTTCTGGGGTTTCGTAATGCACGTGACACCAGGAAACAAAAATCAAAAGAATGACGAAAAAATTAATTTCTTTATCGTCCTAACAGTCTAATTTCATTTATCCACCTTTTATGTAATTTTTGGGTTTCCTGGTTTCCAATTAATTTTGTGTCGAGTGTGTGGTAAAAACAGAAAAGGCACAGTAGGAGTTTGCATGCAGTGCTTGTATATTCTAAAGAGTAGTACTATCGTGCTGAAGTATAAGTACACTAGCATCGAACAGTCTTTGCACGATTTAAACTTGCGATGAATATCCCAAATTCAAGAAAACGTAAGACAAATCGGAAGTAAATAAATTTTAAAATCTTTCGGATACACAATAGATCCATCTTCAGAAAACTCTGATTGCTAATAGAAAATGTTACAATTTAAACAAAACATAACTGTAATGACATACGTGTTAATGCACGCGCTTACGTTTTTCATAAAGTAAATTTAGTTTCATTCAGGGGTGAAAAGTTTATGAACAACAAATAATGTTGATTTGGATTTATATAGAAAAGTCATTATTAAGTAATACCTTCCAAGGTTGAGGAATGCTTACTGGGCTGTCTTCATTACACATGTTTTTGCAAATTTGTGGATAAAAATACTTTCTGATAACATTCTTGATTTTAAAGGATGAGTAGTAAGAATTGTGCCTTCGTCTCATATGGGGAAGTGGGGTACCTCCATGAACTAGACGAGACAGAGCAGTAGTCATAGCCTCAGTTTCAACATTTATGTTCAGTCAATCTAGTTTTAATGTCAGTTGTTTAACCTATATAACATAGGTTTGTATGTTCCGGATGTGCTGCTTTTATCGGAATACTGTAAATTCCATGTTTATTGTGCTCCTCTACACTATCACGGTCGTTTTTAATTTTTTTTTAGTCCAAATTTCAGGTTATGACGTCAACAAATTGTTAAGAGAGCGAGAGTCTAGGAATAAAGTCCATGGATCCCCACTTCTTGTAGAAGTATGGTCTCTCGATAACGTAGTGGATGTCGATCTCTTCACTTTTTTAATGTCAACTGTTGCAGGGGGTTATAATTCGTAGTTATAATTTGTTTGCCCCCCCCCTCCCCGCAAACTAAGCTATGAGCACCCATGCTTAAGGCCACACTGGATGAGATGGATTCCCCAAGAATTTGTCAGAAATTGATTACTCTCTGAGATAATAATGATTTCATTTATGCGAGTGAAAATAGTTGTGATTTGATGACCTTTGTGTGAAAGTTTGGGGAGAACAGTGTCGGGCAAGATGCTAAGTGTGGGCTAGCGGTCGCTTCACCCCTGTAGGGGTGAACCTATCGCCTTTGTGCTAAGTCCCGCCTCCGCGAGGTCGTCCGTTGAAATTATTTAGCAGTCACCCACTCACAGCAAATCAACTGAGGTTCTCTCGCACATAATTTATTTAATATAAATTTAAGGCCCAAGTGCTCTCTTCCTCCGCTTTACTTGGGAGATCTGCGAACCAAGGAAAGGAGAGAAGGTTTTAAAATAAGGCACAAAAATCAAAATTGCAATAACTACGCTGTATTAGAGAATAAAGAAATTTAATGATTCGAAATTAGATACCGAGAGTCTGGTTTCTCTCGAAAAGTCCGCGTAGATAGAATGCCTAACGTATTTCCGGTCAGTCACGAAATAACCAGAGTCCGATTATTAATAATTCACTATTCTCTGCCAGCTATTAAATTCCGGCCACGAAGAAAGTCTCCGGTTGAGTATTTCTTACTCCAACCCTGCTCCTGTTGAATAATTCGGTGCCTTCTTAAACCTCCCACACTAATCTTCCTGACTCTACGCTTTCCTACGGAAGCACTCAGCTTCTGTCCAACGCGCGATCTATTTTTCCCCGGGAGCTCCTGCTCCCCACGTCTGGACACTTCCAAAAGGTACTTCGAACTCCCTCTTCACGCTTTTTCTCCGCGTGACCTTCTCGCTTTTTCTTCAGAGGATCGCATTCCACTTGCTCCGTTGCCCAGAGGCATCGACCTCTGCCCTCTCCGTTACCGGATAGAATCTGACTCCAGCTATCAGGCTTCTCCCTAGGAAACGTTGCCCTCGCTGGCCCTCCAAACATGCTCCCTGGCTATCCTTATGTTCCGCGATCAACTTGTGGCATTCCTCTATCGGCCCTTCCGTTTGAAAACCAGACTCTCTACAGATACGTGAATGCATTCAACAATAGCGGCATACTTTCTACATAAAGAAAGTTTACAGACCACCAGATCTACTGGCACTCTTTTGACATAGAGTATTGTCTGGGTCTGTTTTGATACTCTCTAATAGCAAGATTTCTTGTGTTAAGGTGTTGTCCCTCTGAAACACTGTTTCCGTTGTCGAGGTTCACCTTGCATTCCTTTTGGCGCCGTTAATCGCACGCCAGGCATCTGCATTGTACAACCACACTATGAACGAAAGAAAGAAGAAGTCCTTCTCGAGGTGACACTTCGTCGTCCATCGAAACACGTGGCATAGTTTTGGTTTTCGCACGCATAAATTAACATGAATTTATACAGTAATTTACATTCGTAGCCTTATTAGTTTTCGCCCTTACAGACCCCTCCCCTCAAATACTCAGAAAACATGGCGAGTTCAACCATCTAAGATTTAGGGAAACTTAAGTAAACGTATGTGAATTTCTCAAATTCATATTTTGTTATACAAAATGAATTTTCTGTTATGTCTAATGATGTCTAAAAGTAGTAGAAATACCATTTTTGTAATTATATTTTAAGACATGAGATTTCTTGTCAGGTTAAAAACTAAAATTCATAACTTATGACAAAGTTGGAAAAAAAAAAAACGTAAGCCAAAATTACGAAGAAATAGTAACTAAGGCCACGGAAGTTCGCATTTATGGTTCCTAGTTCAACATACATTGAGTAAATATTCTATACAGTATTTATTAGGGGGACCGGGAAGTAATGTTTCTTCAGGGGGGGGGGATAAGTTTGTGGAGCAGTTGTGAGGTGTTTACGTACGTTCAAACTTTTAAAGTAAGTGTATGTACAAGTGAATGAAATATTAGCTTTTAACTTATGTAGGTGTTTTTGTCTTCCAGATTTGCAGAAGAAAATGTGTGACATAAAACCCGAGGAGAGCCATGTTCGTCACTGTGTGCTGTATGAATTTCACAAGGGGAACAATGTAACCGTGGCCGCCAATAACATTTGCGCTATTTATCCAAATGCGTTAAATTTCCGCCATTGCCAGCGTTGGTTCGCCCAATTCCGGTCGGGCAATTTTGACCTCTCTGGCCCCTCTCGCAGGAAGGCCCATGGAGGTAGACAATGACCTGCTGTGTGCAGACGTTGAGGCAGATCCTCTTCAAACCATTGAATTATCCCAGCATTTTAATGCATCGTGGCCTTATTGTTCAAGAGCACCTACAACAGATAAGGAACGTCTATAGAGAAGAATATTGGGTCCCACACCAACTTTCACCTGACAACAAAGCCCAGCGTTCCACCCTCTAAAACTCTTTGCTCAGCCTACAAGAAAAAGATAAATCTCTTCATCGAATTGCCACTGGAGATGAAAAGTGGGTGCTTTACGCAAAAACTTTCTCCAGATCAAACACCAGTTTCCTACGCCAAAACCAGGCCTACACCCCAAAAGGTTTTGCTGTGTGTTTGGTGGACTACCGCTGGCATAGCTCACTTTGAGCTCTTGGAACCCGGACGGACCGTAACGGCAGACCTCTATTGTCAATAACTGGACCGTTTGAAGCAACTACTGCTGGCATAGCTCACTTAAGCTCTTGGAACCCGGACGGACCGTAGCGGCAGACCTCTATTGTCAGTAACTGGACCGTTTGAAGCAACTACTGCTGGCATAGCTCACTTAAGCTCTTGAAACCCGGACTGACCGTAACGGCAGACCTCTATTGTCAATAACTGGACCGTTTGAAGCAACTACTGCTGGCATAGCTCACTTAAGCTCTTGGAACCCGGACGGACCGTAGCGGCAGACCTCTATTGTCAATAACTGGACCGTTTGAAGCAACTACTGCTGGCATAGCTCACTTAAGCTCTTGGAACCCGGACGGACCGTAACGGCAGACCTCTATTGTCAATAACTGGACCGTTTGAAGCAAGCTCTTACTATAAAAAAATCCAACACTGGTCAATAGAAAAGGTGACATCCTCCAGCATGACAACGCGAGCCCTCACACGGCGAGATGGACCCAGCAGACGATCAGAGATTTTGACTGAGAAATAGTGTCCCCCCTTATTCCCCCTGACATTGCACAATCTGATTACTATTTGTTCCGATCTCTGCACCACTTTCTTAATGGGGAAAGATTCGACAATGTAGATGTCAAAACGGGGCTCTGACTTCTTTGCTTCACTGCCAAAGTATTGTTACAGGGATTTTATACGGGGTTTTAGGATTTCATATAAAATCTCAAAATGCAACCTTTTTCCATCTCGTGCTTCCATTCCTTTGTCTCCACAAAGCGTGAGAAATTTCTCAGTCAGTTCCCCATCAGACACCGGATGCACGGTTATTTACTAAGACGACATTCTGTCTAAGATTAGTATATGCACATTGTTTGTTGAATGAATATTAACTCTATCGCGCCTCTTTTTGATGCTTTTTAGGTTTCAATGAAGCCGACGAATGACTAGCCCCTCACATTTTACTTTGGGGCTTAAGATTTACCGAAAGCGGTGTGGTTCCGTCTAACGGGGAATTTTTAGGTTATGCCTTAAGGAATGAGGAGACAAGATGAGGAGGCAAAGGACAGTTGTCTCTAGGTTAAGGAAGCGAGCTGTCACGGGAGGTGATTGGCCGAGGGGTAGATCTTAGGTGGATCGCCAGGTCAGGGGATTTCCCGAGAGCGCGAGAGATGATCGAAAGCGTGGGAGTTAGAAAGTAAAGCACAGCTAAACGGGACAACCTTTGCATTGCAATTAAATGAACAAAAGAATAAAAGCTTTTTAGACATACTTACGAATCGCAAGAATTATTTGCATGCAATTTTACAATCTTCAACTATATAAGATTTAGCAACTCAACCACGCAATGCTTATGAAGTTAATAAGAATTACAAGATAAGAAAGAACGTGTTAACAGTATTTGCATTTTTGAACTTCCCTTTTTGTTGGTAAAGTTCGATTAACACTTACCGCACGTGGGGCTTGGCTTTCAATTCTTATTTCCGTTATGTGGATGCGGCATGGGGTTTTTTCATTTAGTTGCGGGTCCACTTCATTTCTTTTTTCCGTTGGTATTTATCTGGCCTCGTCACTAAATGAGTTTTTTTCCTTTGCTGCATCCTCATTTACTTCAATAATTTTTCATAACCCGAGTACTTTCGGTAATAATCCATTAGTCATCTAGGGGACGTTTTGCTCCGACTAGCATGGACCGTGCCCAGCTTAGTCGGAGCAAAACGTCCCCTAGATGACTGTAATGGATTATTACCGAAAGTACTCGGGTTATGAAAAATTACTGAAGTAAATGAGGCAGCAAAGGGGGGAAAAACTCATTTAGTGACTAGGTCAGATAAATACCAACGGGGGAAAAGAAAAAAATAAAGTGGACCCGCAACTAAATGAAAAACCCCCATGCCGCATCCACATAACGTAAATAAGAATTGAAAGCCAAGCCCCACGTGCGGTAAGTGTTAATCGAACTTTACCAACAAAAAGGGAAGTTCAAAAATGCAAATGCATTAATGCACGTGTTAAAAAAATAACCTCCAATATCGGAAGTAAATTGAAAGTGTTAACAGTAAGTTTGGTTTCACGATATGCAAGTGTGATGGATAATGATGGCGATTATATAATTAAGAAATAAATTTCTTCTGTTATAGTGTTTCTCTTTTCCAAAAACATTACTTTCCGCCCCCACCCCACCCCCACACACCCAATACCTATAAACGCCTTTTTTTTTTTTTTAATTATTGGGGATAACATGAGCATTGGGGTAAAATCTACATGGGACATTTTTTTTTATTCTGAAACTTTCTGCCAAGCGCTTCAAAATTTCTCTTGTACGATACTTAGCCTCCCCACCATTGGAATTGCAAGCGTCACCCCTGACCGGAGCTAAGGTGATTTGTGTTTAAGCCTTCGAAGTTTTTTGATTGACGAGTCGAGGCCACTGAAGTGTTTTTTTGCAGCCTTTGTTGATAGAAACAAGTTTGGTGTAATTGTTCTTTTTGAAAACCTGTAGAACAGACTTGTTGAACATACGCCTGGGAATAGTTCTTCTTTCATGAGATGGTAAATTGGCAGCAAATGCTCTGGGATAAACAGTGATTAATGAATCTTCTTTAACCCAGTAATATCTGAACTCCCTGTGATAGTTAATGTTTCTCCTTTGATGTGTGCATACTTAATGTGTTCATATTTTTCTTTCAGTGCCTTCTACCTCCTCAGATGGGCGATATGCAAATAAGGGACTTCGAAAATCCAGGACTGCAAGTATTCTATCCGGTAAGTTACTGAAATCGCATTCACGTGATGGGGGACATTGTCAGGGGTTTTCAGCAGCATTCCTGCAAGTACGGCGTGCAGCTGTGTGAATAATACTTTTAACCAGGGAAATTTAGGTTGCAAGCGCGGAGACGAGTCAGTCTTGCTGCGTGGACACTGCCTTCAGTAATTGCACTTGTAGCTGACTTGCTAAAACACTACATAGATCAAAATCTTCAGCAGTGAAAAACGAGTCACTCAAAGCTAAAGAAGTTACTTACACAGCTAATCCTTAAATGCTGTCAATAGTCACTTCTTCATGGATGGAATACGGGATTACACCGTACAATACAAATTTTGAAGATGTGAATCAGTTTTATGGTGTAAATATGACATGGATGTTAATTCAGATAATATCCAAAAACTTAAATTTTCAAGTTTTCAAAAAAAAAAAACTTGAAATTTAAATTTCAAGAAACTTGAAAAAACTTGAAAAATTTTCAAGTTTTCGGATATTACCTGACTTGACATCCATGTAATATTTACACCATAAAACGGATTCACGTCTTCAAAATTTGTAGTCATTTGATCATTTGCACTTCAACAAGGTGAACTCACGGAACTTGCGTTAATATCCATAATAACGATTAATTATGAAACACCACACTGGGATTTGAGTTAATATCCACAATAATACTTGACTACGAAACAAAACACTCATTAAAGTAGAACGCGTAGCCTTCAAAAATACTTCAACGGCAATTAAGTAGTCTCGTTTCCAAAAGGAGCATTCACATTCAAAAATCCTCCTCTCGGAGCCACTGTGTAGCCATTATACACCCTGATTCATGAAGTATAGTTTCCAGATGCTGTAAAACACTAACAGTTTAAGACACGGACCACAACTGCGAACCTTTAGGTACATGTACTCATACTCAGAGCCACTGTGTAGCCATTATACACCCTGATTCATGAAGTATAGTTTCCAGATGCTGTAAAACACTAACAGTTTAAGACACGGACCACAACTGCGAACCTTTAGGTACATGTACTCATACTCAGAGCCACTGTGTAGCCATTATACACCTTGATTCATGAAGTATACAGTTTCCAGATGCTGTAAAACACTAACAGTTTAAGACACGGACCACAACTGCGAACCTTTAGGTACATGTACTCATACTCAGAGCCACTGTGTAGCCATTATACACCCTGATTCATGAAGTATGCAGTTTCCAGATGCTGTAAAACACTAACAGTTTAAGACACGGACCACAACTGCGAACCTTTAGGTACATGTACTCATAAAGTTTATGCCCCGCTACTGAGGGAAGTGACGTAGGCGATAGCTCACGTGACTAGTCAGTCAAAATGGCAGCGTCTGCAGTGGAGAAGGCGTTTTGTGTTCTTGAATTGAGCAAAACAGAATCTGTAACTGTTGTGCAACGGCATTTTCGATCACCATTCGGAAAAGAACCACCAACCAGAAAATCGATCTACGATTTGCATTAAAAAAAATTGAAACTACGGCCTGTTTGTGCAAACTTAAGTCCTGGACGACCGCGTGTATCGGAAGAAGTCGTCGATAGTGTTTGCACCGCCATTCAACGATGCCCGCGAAAATCAACGCGGAGGGTGAGTCGTGAAGTGCAGATTTCGCAGCCCACTGTCTGGAGAATTTATTACCGGCTCGATGTGTGTCGTGTGACTAAGGGTGCACACATAGAACATCTGTGACTGTCTCTAAAAGAACTTGAAACATTCCCCTAAAATTCTGTTACATTGTTCTTGTTTTATAGTGCGTTGAAACTGTATACTTCTTTATGAATCATCCTGTACATCTCGTCTTGTTCTTATCACATGCACACGTCACTTACGTATGGACCTCATGGTGTTGCCAAATCTCCATTTAAGTGAAAGAAGATATCACGTTAAGTTTAGAAAGTGCAAAAGAGTACAAACTCAAATTTACATAGGAAGACTAAAAATGAAAGTTAAAATAGAATATACGTCACACACTTATTCTTTGAATATCGGACATCACTCTCGGTATCGCTTGTCACTTTATAGAACCTTCCCGTTTCATGAAATTACATAAGCGGCTGGTATTTTCAACTTTGACCACGCGACTAAAAGAAAGACTTGATTTTCCAATGAAAGTCGCACACAGTATTTGTCATTTTCTTGTAGAACTTCCGTCCACAGTGAGTAGAGTTTAGGGTCCCAGCCACCTACAGCGAGATCGCCTTTTGGGCAGGACACAGAAATGGAAGGAATGAGAGCAAGTCTAGCGACTTTGACAGAACAGTTTGTAGTGAGATTAGAGTACAGTAGATGGCGCCACCGTACAAGTACGATGTTGCACACAGAGGGGTGAGAATTTCAGGGGGCGGCGGCATAGGAAAGGATACCCATTTGACCAGTGGGTCCAGCCTGGGGGCCGTCACTTAACGTGCTCATCCGATGCACGGCGAATATTCAGCGATTGTTAGTAAATCACACCATCTCTGAAAGATCAGCCCAGGTTCGAACCTGAGGACCTTGCATCGGTAGTCTGACTAACTAACCACTAAACCATCCGCAGCTCTCCAATGAAACTGTTATTGCCATTGGTTTATATATGTCTGGTCAGGCATGTATCCAGGATTTGTTTGTGGGAGGGGTTGGGAGTCCGGAAATCACCAGTGTAATAGCTAGCATACCTGAACGGTAATCGGGAGATGCGGGTTAGATTCCCGCTCCAAGGCAATGAAGTTTTCTGAGAGGTGTTACATGGACGACCAAGTAAGTGTTTCGAGCAAATTCAGAATTTATATTCTGTTTACTGTGAATATTCTCTTGATTTCCCATGGATTAAGAGAAATATTTCTTCCTTCGCTGATTTACATGTTGAAAAGATCAACCCCTGAAAGATTGTCTGTGAATTTAATTCGTTACTGAAAGTAATGAAAAGGTATCAAATACAAGAGGCTGAAATTCGGAAGTTCAGCTTGTTGAAACTATTTCAAAACCCGTTGGTCACTTAACCCCTTAAGTGACTGTATCTGGACTAAATAGTCCAGATAGATACATCTAAAACTTAAGTGACCGATGTATTTGGACTAAATCATCATATTTGGATTGACGACATGATCGCCTGTTCTGTACGTCCCTCCTGTAGGTTACTTAAGTCTCCCCACCCAAAAATGCTCCTTCAGTACTTCCATCTGATGGTCTTTAGGAAGACCGAAAGTTCTTATGACTTTATTTTTAATCGTTTAACTTGTACATTAAATAAGTTCTTCATTTCATCGGAAGCCTGCGTAGGGCTTTTGATGGTGTAAGTTAAAAAAAAAAAACAAAAAAAACAAACAAACTAAAATGATTTTCAACGGTAACTATGTTCATAATCGACAGACTTCTGATTTAAGTTTTTCGTTATTTATTGACTAAAACACACAACTAAGACTCTATCAAAAGTTAACTAATATATATTAAACATAGAATGAATGAGTTATTAGCAATGACACCGTGCTTTAGGGTTATTTCGTCTGTTTTAAACAGTCTTACCATGATTAATATTCCTTTTAGGAGTTACGGAAAAACACTTTGTATAATTAATACAGACGTTTAACGTGGACCAGGAAATTCAAACAAAGGTCTTCGCTCTTTCCACGTTCATAAGTGAGTCACGGAAAAATTCTCATTGGCCGCCACCGGGAGTCGAACCCAGGGTCTTCCAGTTCGTAACTGGAAGACCCTGGGTTCGACTCCCGGTGGCGGCCAATGAGAATTTTTCCGTGACTCACTTATGAACGTGGAAAGAGCGAAGACCTTACGAACTGGAAGACCCTGGGTTCGACTCCCGGTGGCGGCCAATGAGAATTTTTCCGTGACTCACTTATGAACGTGGAAAGAGCGAAGACCTTTGTTTGAACACTTTGTATAATCCCTCGAATTCTTTTAGAGCAGGTTTTTCAGACAGCGAAGGGACGCTGTCTCCTCACTCAATTGTCCAGGGTCGTGATCCCATAAATCCTTGCAACACATCGCTGGCTGGCTGCTCGGCATCAACGCAAACGTAAACACACTTGCAGCGAGTGTCCGATGAAAAATAAAAGAAACTAGCAAAGGACGCTAACATCCAACAGTTTTAATTATCGTGCTTTTAAGATTGCTACCTTAAGTTTTTATGATTGGTGGACTAAATAGTGCCCAAAATTTTTTGTACTGCCCAAACAGAAATGTTTGCATAGTAACATGGTCTTACCAAAGCTACAGCAAAAGTTCTTTCCCTACTTCATTGCAGCAGTACTGAACATATACTTGTTGCTAATAACAGCTCGCTTCTAGTCCTTTTCTCTGCTCCATAACCCAAGGCATGATGTCAAGGAGCTAGTTCCCCTGACAGCATCATGCCACTGGGTAGAAAAACAAGTGACTTATATCTCCTTTCTTAAATTCGTTGACATTGTTATACCCCTTTAGCAAGTAATCAAAGCATTAAAGTGCCCCTGAATGACCACTTTAAATTAAAAAAAAAAAAAACTGGGGGGTGGGGGAAGCAAAGCTTTCTGATGTGTTGGTTCATTCACTTCAGCCCATTTATTAGACAAAGAACATATCCGTTCAAACTGATTCAGCCGATTTTTGCTAACTCCTAGTTATTTCGTTCAGCCAGTTAAAGGATTGAGGAGTCACATAAAATTGCAGCAGAAAACTGATTAGCGTAGAACTTGAATATTTTTCTTGAAGGGATGTCCCAGAAGAAGTCACCATGCGCTTTAGTACTACGAAGCCCCCCCGCCCCGCCCCCAAAAATCGAGAATATCTAAAACCCAAATTAGAAACTTAAAGAGTCATATAAAAATTTACATTAAAAAAAAAAAAAAGTTCTCACTTCTCAAAGATTACAAGGACACCATGATTTGTTTCCATGGAGGTTCGAGCAATTGGGGGGGCGTACAAAAATTGCACTTTTGACTTTCTTGTGTCCACTTCCATGTTGGGTGACCTTGTAGGAAATTTAGGGGTCGTGCAAAAATTGCGCTTTTGATCCCCGTCCCCCAGAAATTTGAAGTCTGTAAAAGGGATAAGAGGTGCTTGGTTTCGAGGGCTCTAACCCCAACTTCCGTAATTTTATATTCTGGACCTGTAGAGTCGGTCAGTGTATCCTCAATGTTACCCTTGAAAAGCTCTTAGAAACGGGGGGGGGTTCACCCCACCCTCCTGATAATTCGTGGTTGTGTACAGAATCATTATATAAAGCATGTTACTAATGTTTACAGCTCTACGTCCATTTTAAAATTTTGGGGAAGCCCAGCTCACGGACTCCGCGGACGCTTCAAGGGGAACATCCTGGTTACACTGACAGACTCCAGCGGCCCAGAATATAATATTACGGAAGTTGGAGGTAGAGCCCCCCTCCCAAGTGTACCTCGTATCCCGGGCAATTTATTTCTTCGAATTAAAGTACAATTCTCGCTTGGCTTACATGGAACGTTTACTCGAAATTCGTTTGTTTGGAGTTCCCAATTCAATTGTCAATATAGACCCAGAAACGGCAATCTTTATAGCCCCACCCCCTTTAACGTTTGTGGCCAATTGCCCTAAACTCAAATGAACCGGCATGAAAATTCAGACAAACAAGAGTTCTTTCCCCTCGTTAGGCACCTTCGAAAACTGCAATACTGAAAAAATTGTCACACATTCAAATGTGTTCTTCGGAGGAACAGCAATTGGTGCCCGGCCCCTTAATGAAAACCATGTGGCTAGACCCCCCTTCCTCCTTAATCCGGCCCTGGATCGATCATGTAAATGGATAACTGTTTCGTTACAGCTGGATTTTATTTCCCTGGCTTTTTTTTCCGGTGGCTTTTTTTTCCATGGCTTTTTTTCCTGGATTTTTTCCGTCTATCTTTTTTCCTTGGATTTTTTTCCTAGATTCCTCAGGCACTCGCATACTCCCGCCCATAAGTGTTTCGCGAGAGTTGTTTGTGGGAAGTGTCAATGAATTAAAATCTGAGATATATCTTAAATTCGTGGCTTTGTTGGATTCTAACTGTTTTGATAAATTCTGTGAAAGCTTCCCTGAACATCTACTGTCAGAACTTAAAGAACTCTATGCTTCAAATTTTGATACAGCTCGATTAGAAAATGAACTGAAGGTGTTTTATTCCCTTTATGAATACAAAAACAAATCAGTAAGAGACATTGTTACATAAAGTTGAATAAATTGGACATTGTGTTTAGTGAGGTGTACAGATTAGCAGACCTCATATTAAGCCTTCAATCAGCAACTGCCAAAAGAAGTTTTTCAGCATTAAAAAGAATCAAGACATATCTTAGAGCCACACAAGGACATGCACATTCGAAAAATTTGGCTGTTTTGTCAGTAGAGGAAAATTTGGGGAGCGGCGCCCTCACGGCCCGAGCTGACCTTGTGATGGATCATTTTGTCATTGCGCCTTGAAAAGATACTACCGAAGGGACAGCTGTTTATCCAGCTGATGGGAAGTGGCGACCCCACGGCCCGAGCCCACATGTGCTTTGTGATTATTTTCCCATTTTTGTTTTTCGTTGTTCTCTTGACAGGCACCCGCCTCAGTTGTAGGTTGCCGAGGTTGTGATTATGCGTCAGCTCTGGATTTTAGTTTCTCTTTTTCTTTCCTGTCATCTCCATTTTATGTTCTCTTCTTTGTTTTTCCGAGCTGGTTAGCCTAGACCTACCTGCACGTCTGCCGTGTGCGGTGACCCGAAAAGTGGAAAAGGGGAGGCTGAGGATTCTGGAGGCCAGGGTGTATTGTTGTTGCCAGTTGCAAACACTCCTCTTTGCCCACCTGCGTCACCCTAAACGGGCGGCTTAGGAACTAACCCACTCCCAGTCAATGAGGTCTGTGGCCGAGTGGAGCCTAGACCTCTAACGGCTTGTCGTTTCATACAAGGTGAGTCTGGGGATAGGGTGGGCATGCCAAAGGGGTGTTCCCCAGGCATGGGAAAGTCTGGGTGCACGCCGAGCGCATGTCTGCCCTATCAACTCGCTATATCCGCTTCCTATCCCTAGAGCAGTGTCCTGTGTCCAACTTGGGCTTGCGGACCTCCGGCTCTCCCTGGCGGACGAACTCTTAATTTTTCTCTATGGATGAACATAAACTTTCCAAAGATCTTAAAGCCAAAAGACCTATTGAGGAAGGCTCATGTCCTTCCGCCCAAAAAAAAAAAAAAAAAAATGTTCCTCCTTCTTCCAATGCTAGATTCTTTTTTGTGCACTCATTGGACTCTTCAAAGCCTTTGAGTGCAAAAAGTTCATTTTGGATTAATAAAGCATTTCAATCGATTGCAAGCTCTCCAAAGAGCGTAAAGAAACTCCAGTCTGTTTATCTTCTGGTAGAGATGTCCACTGTGGCCTACAGTTCCACACTTCTTAACACCACCATGCTGCTTAAGACTCCGATCAAAATAACCCCACATGGATATCTAAATACATATCTAGGTGTCTCCTCTCGGGACCTCATTGAGTGTACTGAGGAACTTATTGAAGAACTGACGAGTCAACACGTTACGGGTGTGCGCCGTATTGTTTTCAGGCGGAATGGGCAGTCTGTCCCATCCCGCAACATCATTTTGACATTTGACAGCCTTTTCCTGCCCACATCCATCAAATGCAGATTATATCTTCACCTGGAGGTACGTCTGTACATCCCTAACCCTTTGAGATGTTTTTAGGTGTCAGTCGTACGGCCATCCTCAGCAGTCTTGCAGGAACAATCCTGGGTGTGGACGCTGTGGTGCCACAGACCATCATTTACCAGAATGTGTGGCCGAGGCAGTTTTGCGTGATTTGTAAGGGTTCACACTCACCATCAGCCAAAGATTGTCCCAGGTGGAAGGAGGAGAAAGAAATCCAAAGGCTAAAAACGGTAGAAAATATTTCCTATCCTGAGGCCAGAAGGATAGTAGTTCCTATTTCATCTAATCGGCGATCATATGCATCAGTGGTGGTTGCCAGATCTATGGTTTGCATTCAAACCTACATTGAGATCCCCCTAAATGTCCCTACAAGCTCGACGATATCATCGCAGCTGGGCTGGAGACACCCCAGTCTCGAGCTAGGGGCCTGAAAGCGGCATCCACCACTTCGCCGAAGCATACTCACCCCACCACCAGCAAGGGAACTCAGGCCACTTCTGGCAAAAACACCAAAGCCAAGGACAAAAAGAACGTTTCTTCTCCAAAATCTCTGCAAACTACTCAACGGCGAGCGCATCCCGTTAAGACGCTTGGGACAAAGCATGCTCCCATCTTGGCCCCTGGTCACACGCCCCCAAATCTGGGGAACACTCGTCAGAGGAGATAGAGGCTGACCTCATTTGAGTATTTCCTTTTTAATCTCGCTTTTAACCATGGCTTCAATCATTGTGGAACTGTCGAGGTTTTCTGACTACTTTTGATGACATGAAACATCTGCTTTCGTTTCACTCTTCGGTGTGCCTTTGTCTACAGGAGACAATTTAAACCATCAGACCTGCTTTCAGTTCGAGGCTACAGTGCATTTCGGACAGATAACGTATCTGGAGATATAGCCTGTAGGGGAGTCGCTATTCTTGTCCCTCACAGGGTTCCGGCCTCTTCCGTTGCGGTATCCACAACTGTGCAGGCCGTCGCGGTTCGTATTTCTGTTCCTCTTACTGTCTGTAGTGTCTATCTGCCGCCGGATGAGGATGTGAACGTCTCTGTTCTGGAGAGCTTGGTTGATCAGCTGCCTTCAACCTTTCTTCTAATGGGTGACTTCAATGCCAATCATAATTTGTGGGGTAGTGCCAGCATCAGCACGAGAGGTCGTCGCATAGTCACTTCTGCCTCTTGGTGCCTTTTGAACACCGGTGCTGATACGTACTTCCATTAGTTGACAAGATCCTTCAGTGCGATCGATTTGACCGTGGGATCACCATCGATTATTGCTGATTGGTCGTGGACGGTGTGTAATGACTTCCACGGGAGCGACCATTTTCCAATTGTGCTCTTGCATCATGCGAACATGCCATCTTCTGCCTCCCGCCCTCCTCGATGGTGGATGGGGTGTGCCAGATGGGAGGTCTTCACATCATCAGCAGTGATATCTTCTACCATGGTGACCCAATAGTCAATCGATGCAGCTGTACTTGATGTCACAAATTGCATTATTCAGGCGGCTGCTCTTTCTATACCAAAAACATCTACGACGCTCCCCAGAAGTCCGAAGCCTTGGTGGAACCCTGAATGCGCAGCAGCTAGGTGAGCTCAACATAAGGCCTGGCTACGTTTCAATGTTATCCAACCGATGCCAATCTCCCAACATTTAAACGAGCAAAAACGTATGCTCGGTTGGTGCGCCGACGTAGCACGAGGGAGTTTCGATTCAGTATGTTTCATCTCTCACTTCACGTGCCAGTTCGAAAAGTGTGTGGGACAAGATTCGTAAGATCCGGGGTAACTACAGTTCTCACCAGATTTCCATTCTCGAGAGTAACTGCTGCACCTATGCTGAAGTCGTGGAGATTGCGGATTGTTTGGGGGGGGGGGGGGGGAGGCGTTTGCCTCCGTGTTAGAGTGATCTGGCGTATCCTTCTTCCTTTCAAAGATTTAAATCCACTGCGGAACGCCAGAGAATCTAATTTGCGCTTTTTCACAACACTGGTTATAACTCCCCCTTCAGCATGGTTGAACTCAGGGTGGCTCTGCATCGGTCCGCCGCTACTTCTGTCGGTCCCGATGCCATTCACTATGATATGCTCAGTCATCTCTCGCAGTCATCTCTCGAGAATCTTTTAATCCTGTACAATCGTATTTGGTTGGAGCAGTTTCCCGGAATCTTGATGAAAAGCTTTTGTTCTTCCTTTTCCCAGACCTGGCAAAGATCCCAAGTCTCCCTCTAGTTATCGTCCAATTGCTCTCACTTAGCTGTCTGTGTAAAGTTCTCGAGCACATGGTTAATTCCCGGTTAATCCATTTTTTAGAACAAGTACTTTCACCATCACAAAGTGGCTTTCGCCGTCATCGTTCACCTCACTATAACGAAGTAAATTTCTCCGTCATTTTTGGTCTACGCCGGGATTCGAACCCGAGGCCGCTTATTCCGGAACAAGTCGCTCTACCAACTGAGCTACGCAGACGATTATTCTGATTCCTATCTGCCTTTGTCGTGTGCGTCCTGCTGGCAGGTACGTCACATCACGATCATCTTCTGCACCTTGAAACATCTGCGCACGCGGCGTTCGTTCTTAGGCAGCACCTGGTTTCTATTTTCTTTGACATCGAGAAAGCCTAAGATCGTGTTTGGCGGCACGGGATTATCCATGACCTCCACGCATGCGGATTGCGAGAAAATCTTCATTTATTGTAAATTTTCTTCGCAATCGGGTGCGCCTGGGCACGACTCTCTCGGCACCGTTCCATCAAGCACAAGGTGTTCCTCAAGGTTGTATTTTATGTCACATTGTTCATCCTCCGCATTAATTGCCTTCTTACAAATCTTCCTCCTGCGGTTTCGGCTACTGCTTATGTCGATGACTTGCAGGTTTTATGCTCGTCATCAAACATGAATTTTATTGAAAGGCAGTTGCAGTATGCGATTAACCAGATCTTTAAAGCGGCGAATAGCAATGGCTTCGTTCTTTTCTCCCGACAAGACAGCGTCTGTCCATTTCTGCCGGAGGCATGGCCTCTATCCTGAAGCCGAGCTGTATTTAGACCGTGCAGCCATACCAGTTTTGCTAGAGACAAAGTTCCTTGAATTGACCGTGCGCTGCCATTCCGTGCGCACGTTCAGCGGCTAAAGACTTCCTGTCTGCGGGCTCTATCTATTAAGATCCTTTCGAGAGTCTCGTGGGGTGCAGACAGGGTGTCTGTTTCTCATTTACCATTCTTTAATACGGTCAAAACGGGATTATGGTTGTATCGTGTATGGCTCTGCTCGTCGTTCCGTTCTCCGGCCTTTGGATACTATTCACCATCAAGCGCTGCGTCTTTGTACGGGGGAGCATTTCGAACATCCCCGATTCCCAGCATTTATGCTGACGCGAACGAACCATCGCTTGAATTACACTGTCTGTTCCCTTTTACTTAAAACTTCGATCTCTTCCAGACCATCCTTTGTACGATGCAGTTTTCCATCCCCAGCATACTCGCTTATTTGAAAACCGGCCCTCGTGCAATCCAACTTTCAGTCTTTGTATGGCGGTCGTGGCTCGTGATGCTGGGCTCGACTTCTCTTGTTGGAGCGACCAGTGGCTTTGTGGGAATCCTCCATGGCATCCACTTGGTGTCATGATTGACACCACCTTTACTTCTTTCGATAAATCCTCAACCCCTGCGTCAGTGTACCAGCAGCTCTTCGCTGAGCACCGTTCCTTCAAGTCAGAATACACTCCCATTTTCACTGATGGCTCCAAGATGCATGGAGTAGTTGGATCCGCAGCTGTCTGTGTAGGTGACTTCTCTGTAGCGCGGATCCCAGCTGAGGCCACGGTGTTTTCGGCAGAGATGCATGCTGTGTACCTCAACCTTCTCAGTATTCAGTCGAGTTATCATCGTGCTATGGTCTATACGGATTCCTTAAGTGTCTTGCAGTCCTTGTCATCTGCGGATTGCCGTGACCATCCTTTTCTCTTGGAGGAGACTGTTTCGTCGTTTGCTCGATGCCGGTTTTTAGGTTGTTTTGCTGGATTCCTGGGCATGTTGGAATCTTGGGTAACGAGTGTGCTGATGCAGCTGCTAGGTGAGATAGCCCATGCCTCGGACCCTAGATACGCCACTGTTGGTAGCCATACCCTTTGCAGTACGTACGGCTTTCACCCTGGCTGGCATTGTCGAAATGAGACCAACAATGGCTGAATTTGAGCCCACGATTCACAGGTGTGTGCCTTGTTGTTTGATTTCTGCGGCATCCGTAATTTTTCATCCAATATGGCCCACAGGTGTTCAGTTGGGTTCATATCAGGGCTCTGACTTGGCCACGACAGTTTCTGGATGGAGTTTTGTTCGTGCCGTGTTTGGGTACGTTTTGTCGTATGACATGAAGCACTATCCTCCATTAACAAGGAGGTAACTTTTGACATCTGACCACTGGAGAATATTGGTGGTAGGCCCCTCTCAAGGATGGTTATGTATTTTTGTGCATTGATGTTGCCTTCATATTTTATGAGGACTGAATGACCAGTCGTCCATATGTCTTCCCATATCATGACTAAAAATCTACGGTTGGCTTGTAGGTGCTTCAAGCCGAAATCATGGTTGGGCAATCTCTCCACCCAGGCCTTGCCGGAGTGTAGTTTTGATCGGTGCTGAGTGATATAACAGCACCCTGTGTTAAGGGTTCGTTTGATGTTTCGTTTGCAGTAAGTTCTGTATCGGAGGTTTAACCCGTATTTCTCCCGACTGGAGCAGATAAATGAAATTGACTAAAGTTAAGTTTGCTCTTGCAGTGAGGAAGACTTTTTTTAGATGTTATGGGGAATGCCTCGAAGCATTGTTCTGATCTCCTTTAATATCACCCACAAGCTGATCACCCTTTTTCTCTCAGCCCGTGTTCCCTTCCTAGCTTCTCATTCTCTGTCTATTCTCAGCATTTTTCTTAATTCCCACTGACCGGCGAGATTTCCTACCTCCTTAAGGTGGACGTCTACTGATTTTGCTTCCTATGCTTCCAATGGGCAAACTTCTGCACACATTTATTCATAATTAATGCGTTCTCAAGGATGAAAATGTGAACACAGATTAAAATAACTTCATATTATAACTTAATATTTTCTAAAACATAACATAATTCAGCAATCAAACATTTGTTTGTCTACTGAAGTCATCAATGGACAGGTCGCGCCATCTTTTCTCGTCTCAAAACCACCAAAGGAAAAATTATTGGTTTTTAATATAATTATAGTTATATTTTAGAAAATATTTAGTGTTCCAAGTTATGAAGTTATTTTAATCGATGCTCAAATTTTCATCCTTGGAACGCATCAATTGTGAAAAAATGTGTACAGAAGTTTGCCCATTGGAAGTATAGGAAGCAAAATCTTTAGACTTCCACCTTAACACAGAATCCCCCTGCAAACCGAGTGCAACGTCGTCTTCCTGAGTGACCCCTTCCCCCCCCCTAAAAAAAAAAGCCTCTCCGGGCGAAGAGTAAGCCCAACGCCTTCCAAAAAAAGCGCGGACCCTCCTTAAAAATGCCTCCTCTCTGAAAACGCAAAGTTCCTTAATTGCCTTCCCTGTCCCCCTTTTCTTACTCCCTCGAAGGAAAGTGTCCACGTAAGAATCTCCTCCCTTTGCCTGAGACGGCTGAAAAGCAATAATGTCCTGTTCCCCTTTTCTCACATCCACGAAACCATACTTTCCTCTGTTGCGATGCGTCAGAAAGAGCGTACTTAAAAAAAAAAACCCATCGCTCTGCTCATCAAAATGGCGGGAATTGGAGGAAAATGAATACAATTTACTATCCTTAAAATGGTTACTGAACTTCACTTCTGATAAATATGGATGTCCAGGTTACAATATGACAGTGTCCCAAAATGCTAAGGGTCTCTCAATCATGTCTGTCGCTTGCGACGAATATTTGCTTCTCGCAAAAGAGGTTTACGTCGAGCCGCTTTTGCACGATAGCAAAGTCTGTGAAGTTACCGCTGAGCAGTTCTGGAACTCGCCTGCAATCTCAACTGCCTTGCTACTAAGATTGGTTTCTGCAGAATGCTTGACATCTGAAGGTCTACCTCTGTGACTACCTAGGAAGACACGTACGTGATGCTGGTGCTTCCTTGCCTGCCTTCTTCAATTCTACTAGCACTGGATTAAAATATGGTAAGAGGGATTTGCACGTTTGCAGCAATCTGACGCTATCAGTTTGCCCCCACGATTCTTTCTCTTTCAAAAGTCGCTTAGTTCCTTGCGTCGAGGCATGTTCGTTCGATGACACCTGCTCACGTACTACGTCCTGCAAAAATATATTAAAGGGAATTAGAGTATGCAATGTAGACTCCACTACATAGCAACAAGTTAGTAAAATCATGCAATGCATTGATTATGATACGCTTTCCAACATATCAGAAATAATTACTCAAGTTATGAGGATAATGGCTGTGAAGTACATCTCGCTCCTGTGGGCTGAGCTTTGATCCCATTTCGAGGATATTAAACAGAACCTGTTCAGTATGCCTCGGGAACAACATACTAAACTTTTTGTCTCTGTAGAAGCATTTTTAGTCAAGTTATGAGGATAATGAGTGTGGAATAAATCCTCTGCCCTGATCTTTGACCTCATTTCGATTATATTAAACAGAACCGGTTCAATACATTTGCGGAAAATCGTGAAGTTTTGTCGCAATCGAAGCATTTTAACGTATGTTATGATGCATAAGGGCGATGGAATGGACCCCCCCCCCCCTCCTATGCCCTGACCCTTGACTCCATTTCGTCCATTTTCAATAGGGTTCTTTCCCAGGCGCTGCCAATCGCCATTTTCGCAATTTGCGAAAAAGAAATAGTTTTGGCGATGGAAAAAACGCTTTGGCGATTACCTTTTCATAGGGTTATAGCACTTTGGCGAAAACAAATTGAATTTGGTGACTAAACTTTAGAAAATCCGGCCGAACCTCTGCCCTACCACATACTAAAATTTCATCGAAATCGAACCATTTTTACGCGAGGTATCGTGCTGACGGACGGACATAGCTGGAGGATATACGCTTCAACCTACTGTTGGAAAGAGTAAAAAATGACATTACGACAGGTGTCCGTTTTCTTATGTCTGTATGATCCAACACAGAAATAGTCAAGCACGTTTATTTCTCTGCTGTGATAGTTAAGCACCAAGAGTTTTCGTTACGTACTGCCCAAACTTTTACTGATCCTGTTTCCGGTGTAAATCCGCTCAAAGTTGGCTGAGGGGTAAAACAAAGTAATTTTTTTAGGAAGCTTTTAAAGGAGAAATGAGAGGTACTTTGAAGTGGGCAGGGATGGTTTACATGTAAAAATGAGTTTTATTTCAAGTTGCAGATATTCCTGTTTTAATTCTCATGGGGCTGCTGTGTTAGCCATTTCCGTACAGGTAATGTATTTTAACACGATGAAAATGTAACACATTCAATTTAGTAATTGTGAAAGCTTGGGTGAATTAATTCTTCTGCGTAATTATTTACTGAATTTTTGTACTCCTAACGTGTGTTGCCTGCAGAAAGCAGAATTTGCAAATGAGATAAACACTGAAATTTCATGGAATTCCATTAGCGAATCAATCTTAAGAGGGAATGACAGTTCTTTTTTCTTAGTTTTTATTCACATGGGGAAATGTGCTGTGTATTGCATGCAACTCTAATAAAATATTATAATTTAAAAATCTTTTTTTTTGCCCTTTATAGAGCGTCCCAGGAGCGTACGAAATTGTTGATGGTATGCAACCAGGAAAAGCTGTTGTTGTTACCGGTACAGTTCCTAGTGATGCGTCACGGTAAGTTTTGCTTAAAAATTTCAATGAATTTTTTGAATAAATTGAAATTGTGCTCCTTAGATGTTTGCTGGTGAAATCGCTTCCCTTTTTAAACGTTTGGGTAGCCTAAAATAAGCGATCGCTACGAAAACTAAACAGCAGCAAATAAAATCTGTTAATATAAAGACATCAACAAAATTATCGGTAGAATTAAGTTCTTAAAGTGCAAAAACGAATTTTAAAAATTAGGGACCCAGAGACCACTTTAAAACATCTTGTGAAATTCGGACCATATTCCGTTCGACAGCGGTTGAAATGGCTTTTTTAAAGTTTCCGCCAAATTAATTTCTTTTTTTTTTGCCAAATATAATTTGAACCGCCAACTTTTTTCACTCCACTGGAAATACAAATTGTGTTATAATACAAAAACAATGGGTGGACGTAAAGTAATTTTGCTTCCTATACTTTCAATGGAAAAACTTTTGTACACATTTTCTTCACAATTAATGTGTTCCCAAGGACGAAAATTTTAACATCGATTTAAAATAACTTCATATTATAACTTGGAATACTTAATATTTTCTAAAACATAACCATAATTATATTAAAAATCAATAACTTTTCCTTTGGTGGTGTTCAAACCAGAAAAAAGATGGCGCGATCTGTACTTCATCAGTAGACAAACAAATGTTGGATTGCATAATTATGGTTATGTTTTAGAACATATTAAGTATTCCAAGTTTTAAAATGAAGCTTTTTTTAATCGATGTTCAAATTTTCATCCCTGGGAACGCATCAATTGGTCAGGCATGGATGTTGTGTTTGTCTTACGGCACTGGCTCTATCCCTTCCCTGGAACCAGTGACCCTAAATTAGGGACGGGTGACTGCTTATAGCCCTTTGAGTTGCTCACGGCGGTCGTTAAACCTCCAATCAAAAAATAAAAAAAAAACTCATCAATTGTGAAAATGTGTACAGAAGTTTTTCCATTGGAAGTATAGGAAGCAAAATTATTTGACGTCCACCTTAAGCTGCAAAATGTTAAGAGATCCCGAATCGTAATAAAGAAAAATAGAAACATATTTTCAATTTTGAATTTATTACTACCTACAAAATTGCCAAACAAAGAATTATTGACAAGATAAATTCCAAATTAATTGAGAAATTGGGTATTACCTTTATTCTGTGGCTTGGTTCTAAAAAAGCCAGCTTAAAAAAAAAAATACACGTTGAAAAATCTAACTTTTTTTGAACTGATCAAAAGAAAAGAAATCCACAAGCATGATCGCATTTAAAAGATTCTATATATTTTTTAAAAATATCCTTGGTATTGCGGAAGTAAAATTTGACACGACGTCAGATGGAAAACATCTTTAAGATTGGTTTTTGTTTGGGCGTCATTAAAAAAGTTAATCGCCAAAGTTTTTTTATCCCTCGCCAAAACGATTTTTTTTTCGAAAATTGCGAACGTGATCGGCGGTGCGATCCCTGCCGTTAGGCGATCGGAAGAAGGTGATCAGTGTTAGGTGATCGGTGTTAGGGGATCGGAAGATGATGATCAGTGTTAGGTGATCGGCAGTGCGATCCCTGCCGTTAGAACAAGATGATTCAACCTTTTCAGTTCCTTTTCAGTGTTGATTCAACCTTTTCAGTGTTTTGCTCAACAGCCATTTTCAGCGTAAGTTATTTTATTTATTTGTCCGAATCTATTAAAGTGATAAACTGTCTTTTCAGCATAATTTGATTTCCTTCTATACACATGAAGGGCAACAAAAGTATGCATTTTGAAAAACTAGCATGAGGCCTGCTCGGTATTTCCCCAATGTCCTGGAGCAGGAAAGAGGACTTAAAACAAGCTCTTTTGTTCTGTTTCAGATGTATGGTCTATACTGCTGAGATGAAGGTGGAAAGAAATTGTTTTTATTGATACAGTAGTCACGGTCGCATTCATGTTCCTTCGACAAACTTAGAGTTTGTGTGT
This sequence comes from Macrothele yani, assembly GCA_039090855.1. Lineage (NCBI taxonomy): Eukaryota > Metazoa > Arthropoda > Arachnida > Araneae > Macrothelidae > Macrothele > Macrothele yani. The sequence goes on along the minus strand of CM077009.1, from coordinate 99,097,835 downwards.
GGCCGTCGAAGCAGATTCCTTGCAACACCACGACTCTTCCGCCGCGGAACAGATGCACAGGTTGGAACGAATGCTGACTGCCTCTTGCTCTTCAAGATAGTCGGCAAAACATCCCTGCCAAAAGTCTTATCTGAATAGGGACTCTCTGCTGAAAAGGATGCTGTGGGTTTCTTCCTGCCACAAAAGCTGTTGTACTGACTCTAATGTATCTTGCCCGTTTGCTAAAGTCGGTGGTATTCAGCGCAACGGACGTCTCTACCATAGTCAACACCTTATGCTGTCTATCACAGTTTGGATATACTTACAGCCACGACAGTGGCACTTCTTGGATTTAGGGTTGTTTTTTTTTTTGTAAGCATTTCCTTTGAGTTACTGTCTTGCGACGCTGTAGTTTTCCTCAGATGACCACTTTTCCGTCGTTTTTCCACAGCGCCTTGCTCCAAATCCATATAGCTTGCATAGAGTAATCTTATGCTTTTTTTGGATACATGAAGAGCTGCTGAAATCTGAAGCCGCCACGGTGGCGCAGTGGTCTAAGCGATGGCTTCTGATCATTCATCCGAGGATGGGTCCGGGTTCAAATCCCGGTGAAGCATGGCTGAAGTGTTTGCCTTACGGCACCGGCTCTCTCCCTTCCCTGGAACCAGTGTTCCTAAATTAGGGACGGGCGATTGCCTATAGCCCATTGAGTTCCTCACGGTGGTCTTTAAACCTCCAATAAACAAAACTGAAGCCAGCCCGGTAATGCATTGATCTAAGCCCTGGCTTTCCGACCATTCATTCGAGATGAGTCCGGGTTCGAATCCCAGTGGGCCGCCCCAGTGGCGCAGTGGTCTAAGGCGATGGCCTCTGATCATTCGTCCGTAAGGGGTCCGGGTTTGAATCCCGGTCAGGCATGGATGTTGTGTTTGTCTTACGGCACTGGCTCTCCCTTCCCTGGAACCAGTGACCCTAAATTAGGGACGGGCGACTGCTTATAGCCCATTGAGTTGCTCACGGTGGTCGTTAAACCTCCAATCAAAAAAAAAAAAAAAAAAATCAAAAAATCCCAGTGGGCATGGATGTTTGTCTTGCGACACTGGTTCTCTTCCCGGGAGCCATTGGAAGGGACGTGACTTCGGGGGGGGGGGGGGGGGGTTGAGTTTTAACGACCACCATCATAAACTCAGTGGGCTATAAGCAGTCTCCCGTCCCTAACTTAGGGCCTTTAGTTCCAGGAAAGGTAGAGCCAGTGCTGTAAGACATACACATAAATGCCTCACCGGGATTCGAACCCGGACCCTTCTCAGACGAAAGGCCTCTTTTGGATACATGAATGCTTACACCACTGCGCCACCGCGGCGACCGCTTCTTGCCCATAGTTGATCACGGTGGTCGTTAAACCCCCGAACAACAAACAAAATCTGAGCCTGTATTAGCATGTCAGTAGCCTTATTGCAGTCGGTGACTTAAATGTGCTCTGTATTGTTCAGTACTGTTTACAAAAGCGCGTCAAGACATTCCTTGGAACACCAACTAAACTGTATACACTTTCCTGTCATTAATATACTGACACCTCTAAACTGATGGCTAATAGTGTCTTGCGGGGGAGGGGAAGCTCGTCAGGCTCGATAAGGTGCACGTCTGTTAACATATAAGGTATCTCGATCCGAAGGTTAAAGTGATTTGTAGCGCGGCTTGACAATATCGTGCCACATACGCAATCTCTCCGTACGTTACTTTTCAGCAGCATTGGGGATCCCCCTACGTAGACTGTTGGTATGATGTGAAAATGGCAGCAGATTGGGGACTGAATCTGCCAAGAGATGACTCTTCCAAAGCTAACGTTAACGTGGTAAGAGTTGTGAAACTGACTCCTCACAGAACACAAATAACCGTATGAAGTCACGCAAAGTTTATCTACTGTGATTACTTGTGGAATCCGAGTACTCACAGTATCTTAAGTGTTTCCATACATGTCTGGCGAATTCGATAAATGCTTGATTTGTAATTCGACAATCCTCTCCGACTATTGCACTTGTAATGGTAATAAAGGATTTTTGTAATTGAAGTCGGTAGAGGTCCTTTGTTTGCCCCTCCCCCAGTCTTCAACATTTTGTCTGTCTTCCTTAAAGTGTTCGTGCCAACGGAACATACCCAAATCGGCTCCTGTATTAGAAACTGATGTGCGCAAAGATCATGTACGCAGCGTATATATGCGTATTAATTATACGTGACCTGCGCAACTGAGACTGCTGTTCAATTGTCAGTGATTTATAGTGGGGAAAAGCAAAGGATCTGAGTTCGATAAAGGGCTTTCATGTCTGGCTGTAGGGACTATTTTGAAAACTGACTGGTTTCTCAAAAGGTCGGGTATCCCTGGTCTTGAATCAGCGGAAAAATAATCCACGTGTGTGTGTGTGTGTGTGTGTGAGAGAGAGAGAGAGAGACACAGAGAGAGTGAGAGGCGTAACTGTGGCTGGACGACAATGTGTGTGAGGCGTAACTGTGGCGCGACGACAATGTGAGAAGCGTAACTGTGGCGCGACGACAATGTGTGTGTGTGAGAGAGAGGGGGACGTAACACTGACGCGATGACGTCTGTCAAGGCGAGATCGCAGTCGTCTGTTAGATTTTATACAGGGTTTAGGATTTCATATAAAATCTCAATATTGCAACCTTTTTCCATCTCGTGCTGCCGTTCCTTTTGTTTTCCCCAAAGCGTGAGAAATTTCTCTGTGTCAGTTCCCCATTAAACACCGGATGCATGGTTATTTACTAAGACAACATTTTGTCTGAGCTTAGTATATGCACATTGTTTGTTGAATGGGGATTAACTCTATCGCGCCTCTTTTGATGCTTCTCAGGTTTCAATTTCAATGCGGCAGATTAATGTACTAGCCGCTTACATTTTAATTTGTGGCTTCAGATTTATCGAGAGCGGTGTGGTCGTTTCTCACGGGGAATTTTCTGATATGCTTAAGGGCATTTTCGGGAGACAGGCGAGAAGGGAGTTGTCTCTAGGTTTAGGTAGCGAGCGGTCACGAGAAGTACGTCGAGGTGATTGCCCCAGGGTAGGCTGGGAGGTCTGAGGTGGATCGGGAGGGTTAGGGGACTTTACGATAGCGCAAGAGAAAGCGGAACTTAAGAAAAAGGAATTGGAGTTTTAAGCGGGAGAGTTGGGAAATATAGCACAGCTAACGGACAACCTTTGCAGGCAATTAAATGAAAAGAATAAAAGTTTCTGAGACATACTTACGAATCGCAAGAATTATTTGCATACAATTATAATTTGGTTATTACGTGTTAATTACTATCGTCAACCACGCAATATTTATGAAGTTTAAGAACAAAGATCGCAAAAGAACTTGTTTGCCCGTCTGAGAAGGCTTGTACGGAGAAACCGCACTTCCTGTGCGCAGCATGAAGACCTGTTTGAATTTACCATTGAATAAAGGCTGTTTCCAACCCATATCTTGGCTAACTATGCTCGGAGAATTGAATAGGATCGGCATTTGTAGTCGCTCGCCCATACGGAAACCTGATTTCTGTGAAGAACCGGAAAAATCTTCTACAGTGGGTGTTTGAGGAACAACGTAACGGGAACTCTGAAAAAAGTCACGTGGTCAGACTAGTCGCGGTACATCTTCTGTACCGAAGGTATGCAACTTGGCGGGGAGCCTTATGAAGCAATGGACTCGGGTTGCTTTAACACAACTTGAGGTTCTGGAGGTAGTGTCATGGTGCGGGGTGCTGTTCTGGTGGCACGGAATGGGTCCGCCGATGTTGCTGGAAGGTCGGGTGTCCTCCGAGGAATACCTGAACATTGTTCTCGACGAAGTCCATCTTGCAATGTAGTTTTTTTGTCCGGCAGGTGATGGCTGTTTCGTGGATGACAGTGCTACTGTCCATCGCGCAAGATGTATTCAGCAGTGGTTGAGCGAGCATTAGACTTGCATCTTCCCTGGCCACCACAAAGTCCGGATTTGAATCCCATTGAGGATGTATGGGACATGTTAGAAGAAGAGAGCAGAATCCTCAGTCATCAAATCTGAGACAATTAGAGGACTGTCTAGTGACCGCCTTTTATTCTGTAGAAGTGGATACACTCCAACACCTTGTGGAATCTATTGCCAAACCGCTTACGTTCTGCAATTCAGGCTGAAGGAAAGTCCAACCCAGTAGTGAAAAAGTTTTTAATTCAGTGGTCGGTATGTGTACTTGAATGCGATCGCACTTAACCACGGAAGGTTTCTGGAAGCATTTCATGTTTCTTCCCAGTTTCTTGGAACACAGTATATCTCATAACGTTGTTCAAGAATTGACTGCCTGCTTTCCGATGCATAGGCCAAACGAAACTGATGGTGTAATTTAAAAACTAAGAAATGATTTGCAAGGGTAACTACACTGACGGGGGGGGGGGGGGAATCCCAACACCAAGAAGGGGTTGTGTTAGATAAACGACAGTTGGTAGGTGGTGAGAGTACATCTGTAAGATTACGTCTATGCAAATTTCGCGCTCGGTGCATACGTGTGGCGTTAATAGCGCCCCTCGGAACATGCGAAGCAGGTTTGCTGTAAATACGCACTGTAACGTTCGTGAGCGTTAGTTATCGTTGAGATTCGACGTAGTGTGTTGATGTTAGTCAAGAATGCCTTTAAGAAGACGAAGAAGCCATTATCAACAGCTCACGGAGTTTGAACAAGGTCGTGTAATAGGGCTGCGAGAAGGTGGATTTTCTTTTCCGTAATATTGCAGAACGACTTGGCAGGAATGTAGCCACTGTGCATGATTGTTGGCAGCGGTGGTCAAGGGAAGGTACTGCCTGAAGAAGACCGGGTTCCGGCCGGCCACGTGGCACTACTGAGAGGGAAGACCGCCGTGTACGGCGTATGGCCGTGGCGCACCGTACTGCGTCTGCGGCAGCAATTCAAGCTGCAATTGCCACCACAGTGAAATACCACTTGGTAAGTGAAGTTTCAATTCCATATGCGTTGATTTGAATTTTAACACCGGACTGATTTATTCAAGTCGGTGAAATACAAATCCTTAAATAACTGTTTTCCGCCTGTTCGAAGTGCGGAAACACCTGCAATTTAAATGCTTTTGTCTGAAATTTTACTGTTCAGTATCTTATTGGAATGCTAACAGTTCTCTTTCTGTGGTGAAAGTAGTTTGAGGAGTTAGGCATGTTAACAAAATGACTAATGCATATATAGGAATTAGCATATGTATCTCATCACTAAATGTCTTCTAAACTAGTATATTTTATGAATTAAATTCGTTGCATCAAAATACAAACGCAAAAAAAAAATCAATCCTTTGGTACGTAACAATTACTGCACCAGTTTCCCTCTTCCCTTTTTACTGTCGCACAAGTCAAGTTGGCTCATTTCTCAATTGGTCATTTGACCTGGTGTGCCAGTGTTGCCTCGTGTCCACTGGTCATTTGACCTGGTGTGCCAGTGTTGCCTCGTGTCCACTGGTCATTTGACCTGGTGTGCCAGTGTTGCCTCGTGTCCACTGGTCATTTGACCTGGTGTGCCAGTGTTGCCTCGTGTCCACTGGTCATTTGACCTGGTGTGCCGGTGTTGCCTCGTGTCCACTGGTCATTTGACCTGGTGTGCCGGTGTTGCCTCGTGTCCACTGGTCATTTGACCTGGTGTGCCGGTGTTGCCTCGTGTCCACTGGTCATTTGACCTGGTGTGCTGGTGTTGCCTCGTGTCCACTGGTCATTTGACCTGGTGTGCCAGTGTTGCCTCGTGTCCACTGGTCATTTGACCTGGTGTGCCAGTGTTGCCTCGTGTCCACTGGTCATTTGACCTGGTGTGCCGGTGTTGCCTCGTGTCCACTGGTCATTTGACCTGGTGTGCCGGTGTTGCCTCGTGTCCACTGGTCATTTGACCTGGTGTGCCAGTGTTGGCTCGACTTTCCATTGGTCGCTTTAGGGCTCTTTCACACGGGTTGGGTGCTGCCCGCACCGGCATGTAAGTGCTGATCCGCAGGAATTTTTAAAGGTTCTAGTGCAGACTGTGACACGAAGCGGGGTGCAAGTGCGAAGGGGCTGGGAATGTGGCCCTTCGATGTCAAAACTTTGCTGCGGATATGCACACGCACTCGTTTTGTTCATTGAACAGAATGCAGGTCTTTACATGACACTGATGCAGACTGCCTCTGCCTGCAACTTCTCAGTTTCCGTCAAATTTTTGAACGGTGTGATTACTTTCTTTTCGTTTTGCAGTTAAAAAAAGTTGTCTAGAATATTAAAGATCAGGTAAAAGTTTATGAACTTAATTTAAAAAACTAAATGTAATTTGCTTTTAAATTGAGGTTTTATGAACTTAATTTGAAAACAAATTAAATTTAATTCTTGCATTTGTTAAATACCTATTTTCGTAACTAATAACACAATTTTTTCTTTGTTAACCGTTTTTATTTACGATTTCCAACCGTAGGTTGAAGAAGCGTATATGCTCCAGCTTTGTCAGTCTGTCTGTCCGCACGATAACTCGCGTAAAAATAGTTCGATTTCGATGTAATTTTAGTATGTGGTAAGGGACCACCGGGGAACAAACCCTATTGAAAATGGGTGAAGTGGGGTCAAATGTCACTACATAGGAGCGGGATCCATTCCATTGCCTTTATGCGTCATAACTTGCGTAAAGATGGTTCAATTTCGATTGAATTTTAGTATGTCGTAGGGGGGGGGCACCTGGGAATGAACCCTATTGAAAATGGGCGAAATGGGGTCAAAGGTAAGGACATAGGATCGGGATCCATTCCATTGCCCTTATGCTTCATGACTTACGTAAAAATGCTTCGATTGCGACAAAACTTTATTATGCTGTTCCGGAGGTATACTGAACCAATTCTGTTTAATATAATCAAAATGAGGTCAAAATTGAGGGCACAGGAGCGAGATTTATTCCGAAGACATTATTTTCATAACTTCAGTAATGTTACAATGGACCCCCAAACCTAAAACCTGAAGAAAACTAAAATTTGTCCGCCATGTCGCGTATTGTATGAGGCAACTAGGAATCAGTTTGGCAGGCTCACATGTTCTTTTACAGTTTAGTTTTTTTTTATTTATTTCTTATTTACGTCGTTTTTTCTTTCGCCTGTTCACTAAATTGATTAACAAAATTGCGGGATAATTAGGAAGCCGCTCCAATGCTCTTGAAGACAAGAAATGTAATATTTTGCCATTTTGAATTGCGAGACCTCACACATAGCCTTAGAGTGAAACATAAAAATTCCTACATAAAAGGTTTTTTCGAGAGGGTGATACACGAACGAGGGACACCAATGTGGACACGAACGAGGGACACCAATGTGCTTTCGAATACGGATGGGAGCAGCAATGTTCGAAGTGGGTTTTTCCACTTTTCTTTTCCTTTTTCGGCTTGTAGCTTAAACTCTGGTCCGTATGTTTTATGTTTACATCAGTGGGTGGCCAAGAGACCCTCAGCAGACACATAACTCTGTCAGCAAGAATGACACTCCGACGTCTGCGAGGGACAATGGGCAATCAAGAGTACAGAATCTCCGAAAAAGGGTAAGGGAGAATTTGAGCGTCGTTTTTTTTTTTTTTGGTAGGCAGTTGCTGATGTACGCTGAAAGAAAAAGCACATCGGATTTCGCTCGGCCGAGAAAACTAATCTCAGGGCTGGCGGTTACAACGCGATGGTGAAAAATGGAAACAAAGCCTGCGAGTGTACATATTTGGAACTGCATACTCAAACAGGGTAGATGCTATGTTAACGGAAAGGAATTTACTGCATTGTGAAAGGACAGAAGGGAGCGAGGGATGGAATCCTACTATATCAGCAGTGGAAGTGAAGAGGTCCTACTCTCTAAGGCAGTTGACGGTCAGAATAATTTCTTCACGACGACAGAAATCATTCCCAGGGATGCAGAAATCAGGCTCTGAACCCGCAACGACAGATATAAGAGGGGCTGTTTTGTTTAATGGCAACCTTCAAATCTTCACAAGAGTGGATCAGTGTACACTCTCATAGCGACACAAAGTGCGGCGTGATATCACCATTTTCATTGTGTGCTTCATCTACATCGAGCGTCAAAGTGAAGTGTTAATTCATCTGTGCTGCCACATGGTGCAAGTGTTTGTGTGTGTGCTTTTTTTTTCCTCGTGTTTTATGTGATGCACACTGGATTTACACAGCAAAGTCAAGAAACTGTAAGTAGATGAATATTTTTCTTCACACATCTGCGAACTTGTGCCATCCCGACACCCAAAGCTGCATGGACATAGATGCAAAAACACTGAGCCTTCTTTGTGACTGAACCTCAGAGAAAGTACATGCACATATACACCCTTCGATTTCTTTCAGGGCATATTTCCTGATCTTTTACAAGAATAAGGGAGAGGGTGTGGCCACAAATTCCGCTTGGCGGGACAGTTTTTCTTTTTTTAACTTTGGTTCAGGGCTAACGCGAGCGGGGTAGGGTTTTGCATGTGCGTGCTTAGATTTAGTTAATTAACTTTGGCAGTATTTCGCACTTATAATCGTGTATACCGAAAATTTACGTGCTTGTGTATTTTTGTATCACGTGTTTTTAATGTGATCATTTGCATATTTATTTCCTTTTTTTTTTCATTCTCTACGAGATTGTATGTGATATTACCTGCTGTTCTATTTAGTGTGTTAATGAGTAGTATTTCTTGATTAGATAGTCCGGTGGGGACTCTGTCGGTTTGCGTCGTTCGACGGTAAAGTGTCTGTACTTAGTGCTGCCCACATGAGAGGGGCAATTGTCTACGCGCCCAGAGAGCGCCGTAACTGTTTGAATCTCAAAGTAATAAAATGTTGTGTTGTGTATTTGAGAATCCTGTTATTTGCGAAAGTGAGTGTTGTACTGGCTGGTTGGGGATTGAATGTACCGGAGTAAGATCCGTACCACTACTCATTCACGAATTGGTGATTGCGGGTGAACCACATCACAACTCTCGGATCCCCAAGTTTTTGCTTTTTATTTTTTTTAATTCTTATTTTTGTTCACACGGTGGATTCACCCAAGCCTCATGCTTCGGGTCATTCTTCCAATTTTCATTTTTTATGTTCTGGCGTGAATCTTTGAGATCAGCGGTGCACCTGAGATTCACACCTGGTGCCGCGGCCAACAAAATTGTATGACTGGTTCCAAGCACCGTTACCAGCCGACTCGGCAGGACCACTGCTAGCGCCGTGTAACAGTAACGATTTCTGGTATGTTGGAAAGCGTATCATAATCAATGCATTGCATGATTTTACTAACTTGTTTATACCTGCTTGTAGGCCGCCCCGGTGGCGCAGTGGTCTAAGCGATGGCCTCTGATCATTCGTCCGAAAGGGGTCCGGGTTCGAATCCCGGTCAGGCATGGATGTTGTGTTTGTCTTACGGCACTGGCTCTCTCCCTTCCCTGGAACCAGTGACCCTAAATTAGGGACGGGCGACTGCTTATAGCCCATTGAGTTGCTCACGGTGGTCGTTAAACCTTCAATCGTAAAATACCTGCTTGTAGCTGTTTTCATGAAACTACGTACATAACACACTGTATGAAGTCTTCGGAATAGCCAATAACATGGGAATTTCAATGAATAATTAATGCATTGTCATCGATACAGGATTAAAGATTTTTCATAAGTATTTGAATGTGTTTGTTAGTATACGTACTTGAATTCATGCTTAAACTTAATACCACATGATATGTCAATTTCCTCCTGGGAGTTTAAGTGCGTTTTTTTCTTTCAGCTTCAAGTTGAATCTCCAGTGCTCAGGCGATGACGGTGCTGACATTGCTTTGCACTTCAATCCACGTTGGGACCAAGATGAGCCCGTACTGATCTTGAACGCTCGTCAAGGCGGCGACTGGGGAGACGAAGTTAGAGAAGCCAATCTCATGACTCCCGGTTCACGTTTCCAGATCGTTATTCTGTGCCAGGAGGAGTCCTATTGCATCGCCGTGAATGGTGTTGTCCTTGGTGAGACCTTCCCTTACAGGATGGATTGTCGACAGGTGAACCACGTGGGTGTTGCAGGATCAGTCAACGTCCATAGAATCGCTGCTGCCTGAACAATTACACGATAATATGATAAATCATACAGCCAGGTTGCTATTTATTTTTCTTGAAATCTGTCAGGTGGTTCCTGCTTTGTCTAATTTTTGCTAATACTTATTTGATGCTGCAGCTCATTAAGACATTAAAATAAAATGTTAAACGCTGTTTCTATTTCTCTTTCATTTAAAATCAATTCATTAGTTCAAATGCTTACGTAATTAAAAAAAACACATTCGTGGTTTTTATTAGTGTACTATTGCGTAAAATACGCAACTTTCAATGTTTACCAAAACCATAGCACTACATTCTTATGCGATGTTAAGTTTAATCTGAAACTAAAGTGGGTGCATAGCTTTCTAACTGGCTTCAGAGGAACGTTTTCTTTTGTTGTATTAACTTAAGATTTCCCGGGAATAATTAATGGCATTGATTTGATGTAATGTAGAAAAACGGTTCTGCTTAACAAGAATGTCGAAATTAGTCTGTTAATGCATCTGTTTTTCCTGCCAAACGAATCTAGAAACCGTAATCCGTACAATACAAGCTGAAGAAATTAATTATTGCATTGGATAAGAGCTTTTTATCTTGCTATGTTTACAGCCAAACGTAACATGTAGCCAAGGAGGTTATATTACTGGAGACACCACTCCTATCCACGCATCATTGGCCGCCATAAGTCACCGTCCGTGCTGCAAATGACGTCATGAGCAGGCAAGACGCAGCCGCAGAAAAGAAGCTGCTTTGAAACCAATGGAACAAAAGCTTCTAAGCGTATAAACAGATAAAATGAGTAATTCAATAATCTTTATCAATGATACACAATCTTACTGTTTTATCAACGGTATAATTTAGTTCGTTTTTGCCTGCTTGTGACGTCACACCACAGATTAGCCGTGACTTATGGCGGCCAAGCCAGTGGTGTCTCCAGTAATATAACCTCCTTGCATGTAGCAACATCAGCCATCTTAATCCGTTTGCTTATACACATAAATACTGACTTTTGTATTGTATTTGATACTGATTCATATAGCTCAAGCGCTCTGCGTTAATAAACGATGGAACTGGGAATGCAAATAAGTTCTGTATAATTTACTGCTGACAGGAGCTTTTGTTTCAGAAGAAAGGAACGTACGATGTGGTAAAAACAACTGACGACGCCGTATTTCTTACACAGCATCGGAGGTTTGGGTAATCGGCGTGACTATCTTTTATTGCAGTGTCTCTTACTAAATTTCTAGTTGTGCAGTTATTGTTTCGCTGTAGCTCAACGAAAGTAGATTGCGTTCGCAGGTGCTTAGACTTCTTTGATAACATTGTGATCACTCAATTGAAGCTTTGAATAGATTACTAGGATACATTGATGTCTCACTGGCGCAGTGGTCTAAGGCGCTGGCTTCTGATCATTCGCCCGTAAGGGGTCCGGTTTCGAATCCCGGTCAGGCATGGATGTTGTGTTTGTCTTACGGCACTGGCTCTCTCCCTTTCCTGGAACCAGTGACCCTAAATTAGGGACGGGCGACTGCTTATAGCCCATTGAGTTGCTCACGGTGGTCGTTAAACCTCCAATCAAAAAACAAAAAAGCTCCTAAATGTTGTGCTAGTAAAAACGTTGCTGTGGTACCATCCCTGTGGAAGACTGGTCACAGGTTTAGCATCCTAGCCAGGGGCAGCGGAAAGTGAAGTTCGTTGACCAGGCCGGAAATTTCGAATCGTGATGTACCCCCTCCCTTCCCGCTTTCCGGAGCAAAGAGAAGAAAGGCAATGCCTAAGGAGCTTTGTTGGGGATTAGGACCACCTGACCACTTACCCAGAGGAACTTTCTAAGGCACATACAACAATCGCACATATGCCAAATAAAAAAATCTTGGCTGAAATTATTGCCCCGGCCCGGGCGGTTCCGCCGCCACTGATCCTAGCTTGCCAGAGTTGAACCCGAGTTCCATGAGGCTTGAGTGTTGTACAAAGGCCATCTGGAAAACATAAGGCCATGACAAAGCTCCCTCTTTTAGTGATGTCACGAGAAAACAAAGGCTTTATATTGGTTTCTAAAGCTGTCTTATGACGTCAAGCACAACACGACGTATCAGGCAATGCAACACGAGTGACTTCACCAACGGAGGGAACTCGTCTGTCGAATGGCATGGCCTTGTACTTTCTAGACTGCCTTGGTCGTACTTACCGTTTGGCTCTGGCTGTCTTCGACCCAGTGGCCTAAAATTAGGGACTGAGCCATTGTATATAGCCTTTAGAGTTGCTCATGGTGGTCGTCATATTTCGAAAGAAAAAAAAAACTAAAACACACCTTTTCAAGAAAGTTAATTCGAGGTTTTGTGGTATGGATAAGTCTCATAAGGCTGTTGTTGAATCAGATGCTGACTCTTTCATGGTACCTGAGACTTGCGTTATCGAGGGTATCCTGTCACTGATGGAGGTTGCTCCATTTTGGTATCCAGTGGAGAAGTTATTTTCAGTTTGTGTTTTTCTCTCTACGACTAATTCGAGGTTCTGAGCCCGGACATAGTTAAGCATAAAGCAGCTATTGAACAAAATGTTAGATTACGACTTTGGTGTATCAAAGAGAGCAAGCTAATGCTTATAACCGCAGGGATAAAATTGTTTGATCGGAATATTTTCTCCGCAGACAGAGAAGCATACAGAGGATGTTCACACATTCTTAGAACGTTTATTGATAAATTACAGAAAATAAAAAGTTCAAAGAATTGAAACTGGTAACGGCGTGTTAGACGAACACGAAAGAAATATCTGCCCCTGTTAAATATCGTATGCTAAGAAAATGGCGTACGTAAATAACCTGTGGATAGAACGTTGTTTTTACGCTTTACGAAGCGAAATATTCGTATTCTGTAAAAATAAACATTATTAGAGGGTAAAAATCGTCAAGCACTGCTTTCAACAGAAAAGACTAAACTAATACCGAAAGAAGGCACGTACTTAATAAGTAGTCTCTGGTCTTAAAATCTGCCGGCTAAAAGAACAATTGCTAAGTCGTTAAAATTCTCTGTATAGACTTGTAAACAAGGTAATAAAAAAATTTGAATCGGAAAATAAATAAAAAAGAAAAAAACAAACAAAACAAAAAACCCTTTTGCCTAGCAGATGTCTGAGCGCAGAACACGGTGTAGTGTAACCGGGGCCTCCATATTTATCAGAAGCGAAATTCTGTTGCCATTTTTAGAAATAGCGAATCGTATTAATTTTCTTTCATTTCCGCCATTGGGAATCTCGGCGAAAGGCAAAGAAAGTATTTCCTTTCCCACGGGTCACAGCAGAGGGGACAACAGCAAAGCAATTAAGAACATAAGAGTTTTTGAGAGTGAAGGCATGGCTGCGCTTTCTTGGAATTAGTAGTGTGACGTACCTGCCCAGCAGGACGCACACGACATAAAGTCAGATAGCAGTCAGAACGAACGTCCGCGTAGCTCAATTGGTAGAGCGACTTATTCCGGAATGAGGGGACCCGGGTTCGAGCCCGGCGTGGACAAAAATGACGGAGAAATTTACTTCGTTATAGTCGGACGAGGGGACAGTTTTTTTAGGGGTTCTCTCTCTCTCTCTCTCGAGGCAAGAGAGGAGACTCGGTGGCGAAAAGTCGCGGGAGAAGGGAATATTTTCAAGAAGCTCTAAAAACCTCGGGGGTTTGTCGCAACGGATGAGGGAAGAGGGTTTGGATGGCCGAGAAGAGATAGATTTTCGGCGAGTAAGACACCAAGGGAGATCTAAAAGAATGAAAGCACGAAAATGACTGACAAAAGCTTGACATTCCCCGCAAGATCGGAATAAAAGTTTTCCTCACTGCAAAATTTTGCCTTAGTCGATTCACTTTTCTATGCTTTGTATTGTTTTTATCTGCTCCAGTTGGGAGAATTACGGATTATACCACAGACACCGAACTTACTGCAAAGGAAGCATCTAACGAACCCTCCACACAGGGCGCTGTAATAGAACTCAGCACCTAGCCCTGTAACAGTAGACTTTATCACTTAGCCAGAGATACGCGGAAATTTATTGTTACTATTGATGAAGCATGGATCTACCTAAACGACCGTAAAAAAAAAAATATTGCAAAAGAGCAGAAAAACGACTTACAAACTTGGTTACAAGAATCCAAAGAAAGTTTCAGTAAAGGATTCAAGAATATTGCTGCCTTCTCGTACAATGGAAAATTCATAAGTTAAAAAGAATGTTAAAAATCAATTCTACATATTACTAAAATAATGTTTGAACTCCTATATTGCCGCCTCGGTGGCGCAGTGGTCTAAGGCGTTGGCCTCTGATCATTCGTCCGTAAGGGGTCCGGGTTCGAATCCCGGTCAGGCATGGATGTTGTGTTTGTCTTACGGCACTGGCTCTCTCCCTTCCCTGGAACCAGTGACCCTAAATTAGGGACGGGCGACTGCTTATAGCCCATTGAGTTGCTCACGGTGGTCGTTAAACCTCAAATCAAAAAAAAAAAAAAAAAAAAAAAAAAAGAACTCCTATATTTAAAGAGGAAATACCATCATTCCGTTATCCACAGAGCTTTCTTAGAGTAGTACTCTACAGGATATGGCTGCCAGTCATACATTCAAATCTACCATTTTTTTTTTTTTCAGAAATAGACTGGTATCAAGCCAATACCTTTTGCTCATATTTCTTGAAAGTGCCCTGATGTGTCACCAATGCATTCTGACTGCTTTTTAAACGCAGACCTAAAAGTCGTTTTTTTTTTTTAGCAGTCAGAATGCACAAGTCCATTGGTGACACATCAGGGGACTTTCAAGGAATATGAGCAAAAGGTATTGATAAGGCTTGATAAGTCTCTTATTTTTCCAATACCTCTTTGCTCATATTCCTTGAAAGTCCTCTGATGTGTCACCAATGGACTGTTGTGCATTCTGACTGCTAAAAAGACCGCTTTTTAAACACAGACCTAAAACAATGATTGTACTTTAGAAAGCAGTGTAGTGGAACGAAATACCACTACACGGGAATTTAAAGAAATGCCCTGTTATCTTGGAAATCTGGATGTAGGTTCATATAGTCCAGAGAAAGATCTATTAGAACATTTAAGGATTTTATTTTAAGCAATATTACTGGAAAATCGTTCTAAAAATGTGTGAACATACTCTGCGCTTGCAGTGACCAAATAGCGCCATTTTTTTCTAATAAATAATAGTACTATTCATAAGTTAGTGGGCTTATATGGGCAGCTGTCATTTTACATCGATTTAATATTGTGAAGTTAGCTATTGCCGTTCCTAAGATATTTCTACCACCCCGGTGGCGCAGTGGTCTAAGCGATGGCTTCTGCTCATTCGTCCAGAAAGGGTCCGGGTTCGAATCCCGGTGAGGCATGGATGTTTGGCTTACGGCATTGACTCTCCCTTCCCTGGAACCAGTGACCCTAAATTAGGGATGTGTGGCTATATATTCCATTGAGTTGCTCACGGTGGTCGTTAACTCTCCCTTCTCCAAATAACCGAAGAGACAAATGCGTATTGTACCGCAAGTGCTATCGATAAAAAAAATCAATGTTCGGTTATTTAATTTTTTTTTTTTAGGTTTAACGACCACTGTGAGCAACTTAATGGGCTATAAGCAGTCGGCCGTCCCTAAGTTAGGGTCACTGGTTCCAGGGAAGGGAGAGAACCAGTGCCGAAAGACAAACCCAACATCCATGCCTCACCGGGATTTGAACCTGGACGAATGATCAGAGGCTACCGGGGCGGCAAATAGAAGTTCGGGATTTTTATTTGATAAAAGGTGCCTACAACCAATATTCTCTTAATCACTTAGCATGGAAAAAAAAATTCTAATGCTCACATTTTAATGGTTCAGCGGATGCATCTTTCTAAAACGGGAAATAATTCGTCCCTTGGATCAAGGCCGCCTATAAAACGCAAGGCTGTGACATTAGAGAGATGTTCTTCTTTTAGAGACGTCACGCGGAAACCAAAACTTCCTGTTGGTTTCCAACGCTGTTGTGTATGACGTCAAACAAGACGCCGGCGTATCAGGACGAGCAACATGAGTGGCCGGCGCAGTGGTCTAAGCGATGGCTTCTGATCATTCGTCCGAAAGGGGTCCGGGTTCGAATCCCGGTGAGGCATGGATGTTGTGTTTGTTTTACGGCACTGGCTCTCTCCCTTACCTGGAACCAGTGACCCTAAATTAGGGACGGGCGACTGCTTATAGCCCACTGAGTTGCTCACGGTGGTCGTTAAACCTCCAATAAAAAAAAAAAACATGAGTGACGTCACAAATAGGGAACCCATCTCTCAGTAATGGCCTATGCTTCTTAGACGACGTTGCTTGAATTCCGTCTTAGGCAGGTTTCACTGCGTTTAGAAAGCATAACCATCCAGGGCTCACTGGGATTCGAACCCGCACGTATCGCGGACGAATAGCTCAAAGCAAGCGCTCAGACACCTGGGCGGCGTAGGCTAGTGAAACATAAACTAAGAGCATCTGACAATTCTGAGCCCGTTTAATGGTTGGTTTCATTTTTACGTGATAAGGTTTAGGCAGCCGCCCCGGTGGCGCAGTGGTCTAAGGCGCTGGCCTCTGATCATTCGTCCGTGAGGGGTCCGGGTTCGAATCCCGGTGAGGCATGGATGTTGTTTGTCTTACGGCACTGGCTCTCTCCCTTCCCTGGAACCAGTGACCCTAAATTAGGGACGGGCGACTGCTTATAGCCCATTGAGTTGCTCACGGTGGTCGTTAAACCTCCAATCAAAAAAAAAAAAAAAAAAAAAAAGGTTTAGACAAAGAAATAGGGTAAATAAATTTCTATAAATAGGAATGGCCACCCTGGTGGTGGAGTGCTCTGACGCGCTGCCTTCGAATCATTCGTCAGAGACCTTTCCGAATGATTCGAAGGCCCTTTCCTAGCACCGTTAGGCCCTAATGAGGAGTGGAATGGCCTCTTATAGCCTATAGAGTTGCTCTTAGTGAGTGGGCATTAAACCCTAAACAAACAAGTTTTTTTTTCTTGCATGCTTGTTTGTTGTTTGCCAGTGAAAACTTGAGGTATCAACATGAGAAAGTTACCATACTCGAGAAATGCAAAGAAACTGTACATTTACTTTATGAAGGATATAAAATATTTTTAGAGGGGTGTATTGGAGCAATTGCACGTACAGTAGATTTCGGTTAATTCGGCCATCGGTTAATCGGGGCAGCCGTTTGTGACAATTCTTGAAAATCCCAAACGAGCTTTTAGGATAAAGCTTCGCATAATTGGAACAGCGGTTTAATGGGGCCAAAGTATTCTACCCCGATGTGTCCCAATTAACCGGAATCAACTGTATTAACGAAAGCGTTTTATACCTCAATTAAAAAACGGCCGGATTAATGGAGGGAGGGGGTTCAATAGAGGCAGCCTTGGGGCCCACCATGACGAAGGGCCCAGAAGACATGCCTGAGAAAATAATAGGGAGACGTTTGTAAAGGAGTTTTAGTTATGTCTGGTATGGTTCCCACTTGGTCAGGAACAAAGGCTGGAAAACGAACAGATTTCAAGACAATGGACTCGCCGAGGGTAAAGGTTTCATGTCTCTGAGTCCGTGAGTCCAGCGGACACAGAGACACTTTCAGCTTTTTCTCTGCCATCCACCCAGACCTACCAATTTGAACTTTGTACCGTTAATGGTGGAAGTCTCCTGTGGCTTCACATTGCATAACATAAAAAGTGCGCTAAGAAAAGTGCACAACGCTAAACCATTAGAAAATGCAAGACAAAATCCAGGAATCTTAAGCTTTTGACTCATGTTCTTGTGAGAACTCTTCAGATTTAGTTTTCAGACTCTACACCATTTACATACAATGAGTGGCCACTTTATTATTACCACCCCATCAGTACTTCGTTGGGTCACCTTTTGCCTTTAATACTGCTTAGATTCTTCGTGGCATGGCCTCCACGAGATGTTGATAGGTGGTTTGTGGAATCTGACACCGTGCTTGATGAATAGCACTTTCCAGGAGTGTGAGATTGCAGGGTTGTGGATCCAGCTGTCTGATGGCTAGTTCAACTTCATCCCACAAATTCTCAATGGGGTTGAGATGTGGAGGTTGTGGGGGCGATCTAAGCAAAATAAACTCACCGGCATGTTCCTGAAACCAATCCTGTACAATACGAGCATTCTATGGCAGTACGCATTATCTTGTTGAAAGTAGCCATCGCAATTGGGATAAACCATCCACATGACAGGATGCACTTGGTCCGCAACGATGTTTAGATATGATGTGCCAGCCAGACACGAATTAAAGGGCACAAAGCATGCCAGGAAAACATTCTCCAAACCATAACGTTGCCTCCACCAGCTTGAAGGGTTGTAGCAATGCATTTGGGGTCCATGCTTTTGTGCTGTTTCTGCCAAATTCTCACTCGGCCATCGGCATGGTGTAACTGAAAACGGGATTCGTCGGACCTCATAATTTGTTTCCAATTACCGACTGTCCAATCCTTGTGCTCCTGTGAGAACTGGAGACGTTTTCTCTTGTTAACTGCAGACAGCAAAGGTGTTCGAACAGGCCTTCTGCTGCCATATCCCATCTGATGCAGTGTACGGCGAACAGTGCGTGCAGAGATCATTTGAGGGGATCCTTGATTAAGATGATCTGTAATTTGCTGCACTGTTGCTCTTCTGTCGTCTGTTACCAGTCTGGACACTCTCCGTTCCGCCCGAGCAGTCACTAGTCGATGACGACTACACGTTGCACGTAGAGACCCAGTTTTTTGGCTGACAGTCCAGTCTTTAAACACTTTAACAACAGCTGCTCTGGAACATTTCACGAATGCGGCGGTTTCGGTGATACTCGCTCCATGGCTCCGAGCTCCTACAATTATCCCACGTTGAAAGTCCGTCAAATCGCATTTTTTACCCATCTCGTCACCCAAAAATCACTGCTACTACTGTCGCAAGCACTAAGCTTTCCCTTTTTATACTAGCCTCGCCCTTTGGCGGCAACATTGTGCAGCCATAGCTCATTTGCTTAAAACTGTCAGGTGGTCATAATAAAGTGGCCACTCAGTGTATAAACTAAAACGCTTCCCTTTAATGGCGTAAAACTATAATACACAATTTAAGCCGAGCTTTCGCGCTCCACCGGGAGGTTTCATCTGGGCTGCGCTTTCCAAAGCCTTCTTAGAGATAGCAGCTCACAGTGTTGCAATTCAATAATTTGATATTGTAGAACCAAACAGCACCATTTCACGCCGAGGTCTGTGTTTAGATGTACTCGCGTGTGGAGTCCGTGTTTTAAACGTGATCATGCGGCATGGAAAAGAATTACTTGTTTCTTTGATGCTTGTTCAGAAGATTCCTCCAGGCATCCGATATCTCAAAAGACAAGTTTCCGTTGCGTGGGTGTCTCGTGATTTCCAGACTTTCACGCGTGGCTAAAAGGCCGCTCCATCTAAGGACCAAGGAACATGAAAGATACGTTAAGGACGGGAAAACGACAACCGCTTTGTGCAGGGAAGTCCTCCAAGAAGGAGGAACCCCAATTTTTTTTTTTTTTAATTGGAGGTTTAACGACCACCGTGAGCAACTCAATGGGCTATAAGCGCAGTCACCCGTCCCTAATTTAGGGCCACTGGTTCCAGGGAAGGAGGCCGCCCCGGTGGCGCAGTGGTCTTAAGCGATGGCCTCTGATCATTCGTCTGAAAGGGGTCGGGTTCGAATCCCGGTGAGGCATGGATGTTGTGTTTGTCTTACGGCACTGGCTCTCTCGCTTTCCTGGAACCAGTGACCCTAAATTGGGGACGGGCGACTGCTTATAATCCATTGAGTTGCTCATGGTGGTCGTTAAACCTTTAATCAAAAAAAAAAAAAAAAAAAAAAAAGAAGGGAGACAGCCAGTGCCGTAAGGCAAACACAACATCCATGCCTCACCGCGATTCGAACCCGGACCCCTTTCGGGCGAATGATCAGACCTCGACCCCACTTTGGAGCATGATAAAAAAAATAGCACTCTATACAAGCTACGTTAGCACAGCCAGGCGTGACATGAAAACTTGCCGCCCCGGTGGCCGCAGTGGTCTAAGGCGCTGGCCTCTGATCATTCGTCCGTAAGGGGTCCAGGTTCGAATCCCGGTCAGGCATGGATGTTGTGTTTGTCTTACGGCACCGGCTCTCTCCCTTCCCTGGAACCAGTGCCCCTAAATTAGGGACGGGCGACTGCTTATAGCCCATTGAGTTGCTCACGGTGGTCGTTAAACCTCCAATCAAAAAAAAAAAAAAAAAGAAATGAAAACTTGTCTGTTGAGATATCAGATGCCTGGAGGAATCTCCTGAACAAAAGAAAACAAGTAATTCCTCTCCATACTGCATGATCACGTGTAAGCCGCCCCGGTGGCGCAGTGGTCTAAGGCGCTGGCCTCTGATCATTCGTCCGTAAGGGGTCCGGGTTCGAATCCCGGTCAGGCATGGATGTTGTGTTTGTCTTACGGCACTGGCTCTCTCCCTTCCCTGGAACCAGTGACCCTAAATTAGGGACAGGCGACTGCTTATAGCCCATTGAGTTGCTCACGGTGGTCGTTAAACCTCCAATCAAAAAAAAAAAAAAAAAAATCTCCTGAACAAAAGAAAACAAGTAATTCCTCTCCATACTGCATGATCACGTGTAAAATACGGACTCCACACGTGAGTATATCTAAACACGGACTTCGACGTGAAAGGGAACTGTTTGGTTCTATAATATCAAAAATTTTGAAATGTAATATTGTAAGTTGCGATCTCTAAGAAAGCTTTGAATGCTTAGCCCAGACGAAGCCTTCCGGTGGAGCGCGAAAGCTCGGCTTAAATTGTGTATTAGTTTTGCACCATTAAAAGGAGGTGTTTTAGTTTAGATAATTTATTTGTTTCAGGAATGCATTACGTATTAATAATCAGAAGTATATTGCTAAGCTTTCGTGCTTTAACGGACTTCATAATGATTCCCTGTCATTAGGGCCCCCTCAAATGTTTTATCCTAGGAGCCCACTAAGGCCTTAATCCGGGCCGTTTAGAAAAGGAAATAGCTTGCGCATGTGCACATTTTTAAACGCTTCGTAGTAGTCGTAACTTCTCGTTTTCTAATAAGAATCTGTTGCCGGCAATTTCAGGCTTCTCAGGTTTTCCACCATTTTTGTCGTTTAACTGTAAGTATTGGGTTGTCGGAAAAGTCATGACGTATTTTAGCCATGTTCTGCAAAGGTCATTTATTTGCAGAAAGAACAAAGATCAATCAATGATACAATGCCCGTTTTGTTTGATAACCTTTTGCCATCTTTCAGTGAGCTACAGAATGCCTCGTTCATAGAAGGACCTGTCTTTCATGTCGAAAAACTGTACAAGTTGCTGATTTACAGCCTCATCTGAATTGAACATTATACCACGCAAGGACTGTTGAAGAGAGCGAAACAAGTGGAAGTCTGACGGCGCAAGGTCGGGCGAGTAGGCTGGGTGTGGCAACACATCCCACCTAAGCTCCAATAATTTTTGGCGGGTGATCAAACTTGTGTGTGGTCTCGCGTTGTCATGATGGAACACAACACCTTTACGATGAACGAGCTCTGGCCGTTTCTGGATGATGGATTCGTTCAAACTGTCCAATTGCCGACAGTACACATTCGAATTGATTGTTTGGTTCCGTGGTAGGAGCTCGAAAAACACGACACCTTTAAAATCCCACCACACTGAGACCAGGAGCTTCCGCTGATGAATGTCTGCTTTGGATGTCGTTTGAGGTGAAGCAGCACGTCGGGACCAAGACCGTTTGCGCAGCACATTGTTGTACACAATCCACTTTTCGTCACCAGTTATCATTCGCTTCAAAAAAGGATCGTTTTCCTCACGTTTAATGAGCATATCGCAGATGTTTATACGCGCCGTCAATTGAGCTTCTTTGAGTTCATGAGGAACCCACACATCGAGCTTGCTTACGTATCCCAGCTTCTTCAGGTTGTCATGAATGCTTAAATGATGGATGTGCAATGTTTCTGCAATCTCTCGTGTCGTGTAACGTGGGTTTGACTCGGTCAATGCCTTGATTTGGTCGTCGTCATCCTCGGTGGGCCTCCCGGACCAAGGAGCATCGTTGACGTCAAAATCACCAGCACGGAATTTTGTGAATCATCGCTGGCACTGACTGACGTTCTTGTAGAGCATTATCACCGTACACTTTACCCAAGTTTTCAATGCTTGACGCGCGTTCTTCCCTTTACGGAAGTAAAACAGTAAAATATGGCGAAAATGCACAGTTTCGTCTTCCATCTTCAACTTGATGTCAAATCTCCGCAAATCAACCAAATCGCTCACTATTCCTTTTAGACTGCAGCTAGAACTGGCACCTGTCGAATGCCATAGCGATAAGAGAGCTGCGCATGCCCCTAGTACTTTCAAACCCGCCCAACCGCCATCGGATGCCAAAACACGTCCTGACTTTTCCGACAACCCAATATCCCGAATGATCCGGGAATCACAACGTTCGAAAATTTAGTATGCAGAAAAATGCATCATCCTAAGTTCGCCTTAAAATGTAGGGGAAGGTTAGTGCTCAGACCTTAAAATATTTAAGATTTTACCATATTTAAAACTATGTATCGACTATGTTTTTTTCTTTTCCATGAATACTAATTTGGTGTACATACACTACACTAGTTTGGCACAAGGTCCAACCTGCACGATGCGTATCCTGCATATAAAGCAAGGTTAAGTTTTCGAACAGTTAGCTGCTTTCTGTAGTAACGTAATCACGCAGTAACGGAATCATGCAGGTGACGTCATCACCTACACGCGCACCGTCCACGTGTATATCACTGTTCTGTTGTCATAGCAACAAAGAACACAACTGCTGGTGTGACGTCATTTAATCCCAATCATTCTCACATGACATCACAGGTGCGTTAGGTCACACGGCCAACTTTTTAGAGATACGAAAACTTTGCATCAGGAATTTTGTTTCACTACCTGAACCGGTGTTTAGCCATCTGTATGTGGCAACGTCAAGAGTCGTCGACCATCTGACGATGTCAAGATTAAAATAATTCACGGGAAAGAACGGGGAAATTGATATAGGGTTCACAGTCAGTGTGTACGAAAAATGTTGTGTACAAGAAAGTGTTGACGAAATAGGGACAAAAGGTTTTACGAAACACATAGCAAACAAACAACCCGTCGTATCAAATTCCATAACCGACTGCTGGGGAAATTTTCAGAAAGCTGTGAGCCAACATCGCCATCTATTGACGTGGAACTTAAAAAATTCAATATCATAAATTTTAGCTCAAAAACGTCTGTATCATAAATTTTATTTTCTCCCGTCATTATTGACGGGCTTTTATCTAGTATATTAATAAATAGATAACATTATCAGCTTGCTGATATAACAGAACGCTCACACAACTTATTGCTTTGAAGACTTTTTTTTAAGTACACTATCGCCGTAGTCGATTGCTTCAGGCATCGTTCTCAAAGTACGCCCTTAAAGCTTCTGCGAAAATCACCGGGAAGAAACCCTGGAAACCTTTAGCTGATTTATCAATTGTGTGCTGACTGGAAGGAGCAGCGCACTCGTTTTGGGGCTTTAACGACCAAGGTGAATCAGCTAAAGGTTGGCTTTAACGACCAACCTTTAGCTGATTCATCAATTGTATCAGCTAAAGTATCAATTGTATCAGCTAGACCAACCTTTAGCTGATTAACGACCAACCTTTAGCTGATTCATCTTTAACGACCAACCTTTAGCTGATTCATTACTCGTTTTGGGGCTTTAACGACCAAGATCAATCAGCTGAAGGTTGGCTTTAACGACCAACCTTTAGCTGATTCATCAATTGTGTGCAGACTGGAAGGAGCAGCGCGCACTCGTTTTGGGGCTTTAACGACCAAGGTGCGCACTTCAATGGGCTTATAAGCAGTCACCCATCCCTAATTTAGGGCCACTGCACTAGTTCCAGAGAAGGGAGAGAGCCTGGGCCGTTAGACAAGCACACCATCCATGCCTCATCTGGGATTCGAACTTGGGAGCTTAGATCACTACGGCACAGCACACCTTTGTCACGTGAATGATAGATGACTGATTCCGTAAGTTCTCTCTCCAAGCATCGGAGAAACGTTCTTTGAAGGGGCTACTATGTAAAACAAGACACACGCCCTGCAACACAGGTTTAAGAAGTTCATACGTAGTAGTTTCCAGCCTTAATGGATATCCATCACGAGATCTGAAATGAAAACAATAGACCAAAAGGAAGTTAAGTTTTTAATTCCGATCATTCATCAGAGGCTGGTACGGGTTTGGATTCCCATGAGGAATGGATGTTATTTGTTTTGCGCCACTAGCTATCGCCCTTCCCTGGAATCGGTGGCCCTAAATTAGGTACTGGCGATTGCTTATAGTCCATCGAGTTGCTCACCCGATGGGCCCCAAACAAGTTTTCAAGAGAGAAAAGCCTCTTGACACAGTGGTCTAAGCGATGGATTCTTACCATTCGTCCGAGATGGGTCCAGATTCGAATTCCGATGAGGCATGGATGTTGTGTTTTTCTTACGGCCCTGGTTCTCTCCCTTCCCTGGAACCAGTGACCCTAAACTAGACGGGCGGCTGCTTATAGCCCACTGAGTTGCTCGCAGTGGTCTTTAGGTCTCCAACAACAACAAAAAAGGTATATATTAGGTGTACAAATAAGTTTTAGAGCGCTTTAAGACAACGCAACATGTAGTTTGAGAAAAAACAACAATACCTTTACGAATCAAAATATGCGCCGTCATTATCTATCACCTTCCGCCACCGGTCGGGCAGCTGACGGATTCCAGCCATGAAGAATACTTCGTCGTGTGACGCGATTAAGTCGTCAACCCATTTTTGCACTTCGTCACATGTCCGGGACCGTACAGCAGACAAACCATGTTGCATCGATCGGAACAAGAGATGGTCTGAAGGGGCTATGTCGGGACTATACGCCGGGTGCTCCAAAACTTCCCAGCCAAGCGTCAATAATGTTTCCTTGGCCGATTTCGCGACATGCGGCCTAGTGTTGTCATGCAGTAATTTAATGGGACACAATGCTTTGACTGTGGATGGATGTTTCCAACAGATTTCTTAGTTCAATCATGCACAGCAATTGTTGCTTGTAGCAATCAGCAGTAACAGTTTGACCCTGTTCTAATAGTTCATAATAGAGCACACCTTTCATGTCTCACCAGTTGCACAACAGAACTTTCTTGGAGTGAATATTTCGTTTCGGTGTCGAAGTCGTTGCTTCACCGGGGTCTACCCAGTTTTTTTTACGTTTGAGATTGTCGTACCATATCCACTTTTCATCACCCGTAACGATTTTTCCACTGGAAATACTTTCTGTGCTGTTTATTCAACAGATTGAAACACTTCATGACACGTTCACCCTTGTTGCTTTGGCTCAGGTCATGTGGTACCCATTTTCTTTCCTTCTGAATCTTTCCCATTGCGCGTAAACGATTGGAAATGGTTTGTTGAGTTACCCCCGGTTGTTCAGCTAGTTCTTTCTCCGTTTGAGATGAATCTTCATCCAGCAATGCCTGCAGATTCTCGTGTGCAACCTTCTGCGGGGGCGCCGCCACGTTCTCGATCGGTAACATCAAAATCACCTGCTTTAAACCGTCTAAACCAAAACTCACACGTGCTTTTCGATACAGTATTTTCCCCCAGAACAGAACAGATGGATTTTTTTTTGAGGTTTAACGACCACCGTGAGCAACTCAATGGGCTATAAGCAGTCGCCCGTCCCTAATTTAGGGTCACTGGTTCCAGGGAAGGGAGAGAGCCAGTGCCGTAAGACAAACACAACATCCATTCCTGACCGGGATTCGAACCCGGACCCCTTATGGACGAATGATCAGAGGTCAACGCCTTAGACCACTGCGCCACCGGGGCGGCGAACAGATGGATGCACATGCTTTTGCCGCACTTTTCCCTTAATGAAATATGTAACGAATGCAGTGTCGAATAAATGCGGTATCACTTGTCATCTTTCACCTACCGATGTACAAGTGCGTTTGTCTATTGGGCAAACTTCTGTCACACATTTTATACTGTGGACCAGTTACGGTCACGTGACAACAACGCGAGGGAATGTCGGACATGTAAATTAGAGGTATACGTCACACAAAAAAATGTTTTAAAACTTATTTGTACACCTAATATATACATGTACATGAGACTGACGAAGAGAGAAAAAAAAAAACAAGAAAAATGACACTGAATTTTCGGGTGTAATAAGCACGTCTTTTGGATCCGTTCTGACGCAAATTAAATTTATCAAAGCTATTCAAAGTCAATGGAACCGGTATGGAAAACAATAGATCTGACGGAAGAAAGAAGATTTACAATCCTGGTTTTTAATCCCTCAGATATCGCTGTAAACGGAATCCTGAGCATACGAACTCTTAGAAACAGAGATATCGAGAAAAATAAGATGTAACTTTACGTCCCCTGTTGGGAAAACCATGCAATATTTTAGTAAGAAAGTATTCTCAAAAGGTTTATCCATATAAGCGGTATCGGTCCAAGAAAAAAAAATTAGTCGAGTTTTCAGGAGCCCAGATTTTGCAACAAATACTTCAAAAGCAGAAATTAAAACTTATGACCCCTGGTGGCTAAACCATTCTTTACCAAACATTAGAAATTATGTGAAAAATATTTTCCATCAGGTCTTGTATGCGATAAAGGAAGAGTTTTTCAAATCGAAGGTTTAGGAGCAGAAATAACGCAGAAAACGTAATTTACATTTACGCCCCCTAGCGGAAAGTCTATGATTTACTTGAAAATTTTGAATTTATAGGAAAAACATTTCGCATCGGAAACACTATCCAACAAAGAAGGAATTTTTCAAATCATACTCTTAGAAGTAGAGATATTGACAAAAACAAGATATACATCTACGTCCCCTGGCGTAGAAACCATGCATTTTTTCAAAAAGAAAATTTTCCTAAAATATTTGTCGAAATGAGTAGTATCGGTCAACAAACGACTTTTTATTTTTTTCCCAATCGAGATTTTACAAGCTCGTATTTTGCTGCAAATACAACAGAAGCGGAAATTAGGTCTTACGCCACCTGGTGGCCAAACCATTTCTTACAAAAATTATAAATTATGTGCAAACGATTTCCCATCAGTAGCTGTATGCGGTGCAGAAAGAAGTTTTCAAATCGGTGATTTAGAAGCACAGATATAGGGGGAAACGCAATTTACATTTACGCCCCCTAGAGGGAAGTCTATGAATTACTTGAAAATTTTGAAATTATAGGTACCACAGGTCACACTAGAAACACTATCCAACAAAGAAGGAATTTTTCAAATCGGACTCCTAGAAGTAGAGATATTGACAAAAATAAGATGTACATCTACGCCCCTGGCGGAGAAACTGTGAAATATTTTAAGAAGAAAATATTCCGAAAAGGTTTATCGATGTGAGTGGCATCAGTCCACGAAATAATTTTTTCAATCGATATTTTAGAAGCTCCGATGTTATGGCAAACACATCAGAAGCAAAAATTAACGCTTACGCCCCCTGGTGGCTAAAGTATTCTTTACCAAAAATTTGAAATTATATGCAAAAGATTTTCCATCAGGAGATGTATCCGCTGAAGAAAAAATTTTTCAAATCGGAGTTTTAGAAGAAGAGTTATCGGGAAAAATGTATTTTTTTACGCCCCCTAGCGGAAAATCTATGCGTAATATGAAAAAGTAACTATATCTAAAATACTCTTCGACATAAATGGAATCGAAAGATAAAATATTTTTTTCAATCGAATGTTTAGAAGCAAATATGTGGAATAAAACGTATTTTTGAATTCGACATCATCTGCATTTACGCCCTTTAGCGGCGAAATTGTACATCGTAAAAAAAAAACGAAATGAAGGATCATCATTTGCATATTTCAAGCTTCCCAATGTAAAAGAATTTTTCAAATCGGACTAATAGTTGCAGCGATATCGTGAGTACAGGCGGACGGACGGACGGACGGACAAACCGATAACGGAAGCACGATCTTTTTTTACAAAAAACGTGCTAAAAAGCTGAACTCTGGTATAAAATCAGAATGCGCTGCGAAAAAGTTTTTGTATAATGCAGCATGAATAAAACGGAATTATCCACTGTAATTTATTTATGTAAATATCAATCTGAAGCGCATTACTGTATTCATAATATAAAATTACAATTCAAAACAAAATGAGGTTTCAAAATACATTGCTTCAAAGTCTTGTTTTATTCTGATTTACTCTTCGACATAAATGGAATGCTACAATCAGTGCAAGTTTGCTCTTGCATGGAAAGCCTTGCTATCTTTTCAAAAAGTTCCACAGGCATATTTCTCTTTCGTTGAATCTGGAGCGTCACGGCATCCATTGCATAAGTTTTTTTCTGCTGATATCTTTCCCTCCCCATTTCTTTACTGTTTTTTTTTTATTGTATGTACTCAGATAACTTTCAGCTTGAGGACCATGAATGCATGATATCAAAGCTTTCACAATTTTAAATAAATGGTGCGTCCTTGAGAAGATGAATACTTTTGAACACCAAGCAGAAACTCTTTCGAAATTTCCAATTTTCTCACTTCCGTTTTCGGAAATTTTTCTTTTTCTCTTCCTTACCAAGCTGAAATATAAACGTTTATGGGGAG
The DNA here is from genome assembly GCA_039090855.1 of Macrothele yani. NCBI lineage: Eukaryota > Metazoa > Arthropoda > Arachnida > Araneae > Macrothelidae > Macrothele > Macrothele yani. The sequence goes on along the minus strand of CM077009.1, from coordinate 99,069,147 downwards.
AAATAACATTTAATAACACATGATAAAGGGAACATCGGGGAGTGGGAGTACTATGATTACCAGAGAAATCTTCGCTCCGCCCAGCTTCCGTTTTAAAACATTTTCCCTCCGATTTCGTGCTGAAATACAAATATTTATGGAACAAAATTATATTTAACGACAGTGGGCACAAGAAACATCGCAAAAATACAAAATTACGTTTACGAAAGAAATATTCACTCTAACTTCCGTTTTTGAAAGTTTTGAAAGACTGAATTCCGTCCTCTGACGGAAAGCGACCCCTCACCCCAAGGATGTCATGCCTTAAAATAACACGGAAATTTTAGCGCCGTACAACTTTCGTTTTCGAACATTGTTGCTCAGTTCTAAGTTGAAACACATGTATTATGCTATAAAAACATATATTTAACAGCAATACTGGACAGAAAACATCGCGAGAAAAAGAAATTTCGACTGCGGGAGAAATCCTCATTCCGTTTAACTTCTGTTTCCGAAAGTTTAGAAAGACTAAATACCGTCCCCAGACGAACTCCCCACCCAATCCCAAAGAATTTCTCTTTAGTTTTGCATTTATCTCGAAAACTATCCAAATGATGACAAAGAGGGAAAAAATGTGCAACCCGCGCCTGTTGTGTTGATCCCGAGCCGCAATTTCCTACAGAAAAGTCGTGATTCACAGAATGACCAAAAAGTCCAAAGAAGTAAGCACGAAATGATCTCCTCATTAAAAAGAAGTAACTGTCATCTTTAAAATACTTTCGTGGAACAAAAATCCGTAGTTTTTTCAGCTTTACAGCTGTTTATTAGTTAGATCTAAAAAATCAGTAGAAACTGCAGACAATCCGTAGTATTTAGTGAACTGAAAATTTTCTAAAAAAGTGGATAATGTTTTAATACAAACAACTTTAAAATCATATCTTGCGGCGTAGACCGCTGGCAGAGCCGGCAATTTTTTTTGCTGACGACCGTCAACTCTGGTACCTCTAAGGGGTCAGTCTGCAAATTGCGTTTTCACAGTATAACATAGGAAGCACAGTCAGGATTGTCAAGGAACTGCATACAAATTCAAATCTGGCTTACCGGCCAAAGCCCGAAGTATACTAGTAAATTATTGTATATTTTGGGGTTTGGCAACATGAGCTGGCCAAAGTCAGAAGTGGCCGGTCATTTCGTGAAGTGACTAGACTTCGGGCTTTGGCCGTAACACCTTATGTGTATTTGATTGGTCTGGGAAGTGGTAAATTTTTGTGTAACGATACTTTCTGTTTTCTTCTCCAATTTCCACGCGTTTAAATTCATACATATTTTTCACAGGCTGTCTTAAATATAGTGGGAACTCTTTCTGTGCTTAACAGCCCCCGTGAAGCCAATAAAAGTTTTTTTTTTTTTTTTAAATCACTAAATTATCGTTTACTTGGCGTAAGGGGGCTGCGCACAAAAGTTTACTATTTTAGAAAGACCTTGTTAGTAGGCTCTTTAATCCAGGTCAAAAAAACATTATTTTCGCTTATTTGAAATGACCTTTTAACACCATTCGTTCAGCTTAAGCCTTAAACAGACACTGTTTTCTGTTATTCGACCTTGTCAGCAGGCTTTGTCATACAGCTAAAAGCATTTTTTTTTTTTTTACTTATTTAGAATGATCTTGTCAGTAAGGTTTTTCATCCAGCTCAAAGAAACTTTATTTTTGTATTTGACCGATCATAAAATATATTTCCGCACTTCCTGTTCAAAAAATTCCCACCAGTAACTGCAATGGACTGAACCATCACCCCCTTAGTGAGCTATAAGGTGAACACCCGTTTCCCTTAATCCGTTTTTTCCTAATTCCCGTTTGCCCTAAACACGTTTACCCCAATTGCGTTTCCCCGAAATCTCTTTTACCCGCATTCCCATTTCCCCTAATTTCGTTTGCCCTAAACACGTTTACCCCAATTGCGTTTCCTCGAAATCTCTTTTACCCGAATTCCCATTTCCCGAAATCGCTTTTACCCGCATTCCCATTTCCCCTAATTTCGTTTGCCCTAATCTTGTTTCCCCTAAATCCCGTTTCCTCTAAATCTCGATTCCCATAATCTCGTTTCCCCTAAATCTCGTTTCCTCTAATTCACGTTTGCCCTAAACAGATTTACCCCAATTGCGTTTCCCCCAAATCGCTTTTACCCAAATTCCCATTTCCCCTACTTTTGTTTGCCGTAATCTCGTTTCCCCTAAATATCGTTTCCCATAATCTCGTTTCCCCTAAATCTCGTTTCCCCTAATTCACGTTTGCCCTAAACATGTTTACCCCAACTGCGTTTCCCCCAAATCGCTTTTACCCAAATTCCCATTTCCCCTAATTTCGTTTGTCCTAATCTCGTTTCCCCTAAATCTTGTTTCCCATAATCTCGTTTCCCCTAAATCTCGTTTCCCCTAATTCACGTTTGCCCTAAACATATTTACCCCAATAGCGTTTCCCAGAAATCGCTTTTACCCGAATTCCCATTTCCCCTAATTTCGTTTGCCCTAATCTCGTTTCCCCTAAATCTCGTTTCCCATAATCTCCTTTCCCATAACCACGTTTCCCCTAAATCTCGTTTCCCCTAATTCACGTTTGCCCTAAACATGTTTACCTCAATTGCCTTTCCCCGAAATCGCTTTTACTCGAATTCCCATTTTTCCTAATTTCGTTTGTCTTAATCTCGTTTCCCCTAAATCTCATTTCCCCTCAATTTCGTTTCCTATTATCTCGTTTCCTCTCAATCTGGTTTCCCCTAATTCACGTTTGCCCTAAACACGTTTACCACAATTGCGTTTCCCCGAAATCCCTTTTACCCGAATTCCCATTTCCCCCTAATTTCGTTTGCCCTAATTTTGTTTCCCCTAAATCTCGTTTCCCATAATCTCGTTTCAGCTAAATCTCGTTTCCCATAATCTCGTTTCCTCTAAATCTCGTTTTCCCTAAACGAAATTAGGGAAATGGGAATTTGGGTAAAAGCGATTTCGGGGAAACGCGACTGGGGTAAACGGGATTAGGGCAAACGGGAATTAGGGGAAGTAAGGATATGAGAGCTATAAGAGGGTGATGACTGAGAGCTGGCTGCTATCATTTGTCGGAGATGGGCGGGTGAAGCATGGAAGGTGTTTTTGTCTTACGTTGATAGTTTTCTCTCTTCCCTGGAACCGGTGGTCCTCACACCCCCTCCCCTCCCCAAATAAAACAACAAAGATGACACCGAATTTTCGGGTGTAATAAGCACGTCTTTTGAATCCGTTCTGACGCAAATTAAATTTATCAAAGCTACTCAAAGTCAGTGGAACCGGTATGGAAAACAATTGATCTGACCAAAGAAAGAAGATTTTCAATCGTTTTTTTTTTCTTTTTTTTTTTTTTTTTTTTTTTTTTGGTTGCAGGTTTAACGACCACCGTGAGCAACTCAATGGGCTATAAGCAGTCGCCCGTCCCTAATTTAGGGTCACTGGTTCCAGGGAAGGGAGAGAGCCAGTGCCGTAAGACAAACACAACATCCATGCCTGACCGGGATTCGAACCCGGACCCCTTTCGGACGAATGATCAGAGGACATCGCTTAGACCACTGCGCCACCGGGGCGGCAAATCGGGTTTTTAATCCCCCAGATATTGCTGTAAACGGAATCGTGAGCTTACGATCTCTTAGAAACAGAGATATCGACAAAAATAAGATGTGACTTTACGTCCCCTGGCGGAAAAACCATGCATTATTTTAGGAAGAAAGTATTCTCAAAAGGTGTATCCATATAAGCGGTATCGGTCGAAGAAAAAAAAAAAAAAAATTAGTCGAGTTTTCAGGAGCCCAGATTTTGCAACAAATACTTCAGAAGCAGAAATTAACACTTATGACCCCTGGTGGCTAAACCATTCTTTACCAAACATTAGAAATTATGTGAAAAATATTTTCCATCAGGTCTTGTATGCGATAGAGGAAGAATTTTTCAAATCAGATCTTTAGGAGCAGAGATATAGGGGAAACGCAATTTACCGCTACGCCCCCTAGCACAAAGTCTATGAATTACTCAAAAATTTTGAAATTGCATGAAAAACATGTCACACGGAAAACACTATCCAACATAGAAGGAATTTTTCAAATCGGACTCCTAGAAATAGAGATATTGACAAAAATAAGATGTACATCTACGCCATCTGGCGGTGAAACTGTGTAATATTTTAAGAAGAAAATATTCCGAAAAGGTTTATCGATGTAAGTGGCCTCAGTCCACGAAAAAATTTTTTGAATCGATATTTTAGAAGCTCCGATTTTATGGCAAATACATCAGACGCAAAAATTAACTCTTACGCCCCCTGGTGACCAAAGTATTCTTTACCAAAAATTTGAAATTATATGCAAAAGATTTTCCATCAGGAGATGTATCCGCTGAAGAAAAAGAATTTCAAAGCGGAGTTTTAGAAGAGGAGTTATCGAGGAAAAGGTAATTTACTTTTACGCCCCCTAGCGGAAAATCTATGCGTAATTTGAAAAAGTCACTATATCTAAAATACTCTTCGATATAAATGCAATCGAAAGATAAAAAAAAATTTCAATCGGATTTTAGAAGCAAATATGTGGATTAAAACGTATTTTTGAATTCGACATCATCTGCGTTTACGCCCTTTACCGGCGAAATTGTAGATCGTAAAAAAAAAAAAAAAAAACGAAATGAAGGATCATCATTTGTATATTTCAAGCTTCTCAATGCAAAAAGAATTTTTCAAATGGGACTAATAGTTGCTGAGATATCGTGGGTACAGACGGACGGACGGACGGACAAACCGATAACAGAAGCACGATCTTTTTTACGCTTTCCAACCGTAGGTTGAAGAAGCGTATATGCTCCAGCTTTTTCCGTCCGTCTGTCCGTCTGTCGGCACGATAACTCACGTAAAAATGGTTCGATTTGGATGAAATTTTAGTATGTGGTAGAGGACCGCCAGGGGACGAACCCTATTGAAAATGGGTGAAGTGGGGTCAAAGGTCACGACATAAGAGCGGAATTCATTCAATTGTCCTTATGCGTCATAACTTGCGCAAATATGGTTCGATTTCAATGAAATTTTATTTACGCTTTCCAACCGTAGGTTGAAGAAGCGTATATGCTTCAGCTTTTTTCCGTCCGTCTGTCGGCACGATAACTCACGTAAAAATGGTTCGATTTCGATGAAATTTTAATATGTGGTAGGGGACCGCCTGGGGACGAACCCTATTGAAAATGGGTGAAGTTGGGTCAAAGGTCACTACATAAGAGCGGAATTCATTCAATTGTCCTTATGCGTCATAACTTGCGTAAATATGGTTCGATTTCAATGAAATTTTAGTATGTGGTAGGGGACCACCTGGGGACGAACCCTATTGAAAATGGGTGAAGTGGGGTCAAAGGGTCAAAGGTCAGGGCATAAGAGCGGGATGTATTCCATTGTCCTTATGCGTCATAAGGTGCGTAAAAATGGTTCGATTTCGATGAAATTTTAGTATGTGGTAGGGGACCACCTGGAGAGGAACCCTATTGAAAATGGAACAAATGGAGTCAAAGGCCAGGAAATAGGATCGGGATCCATTCCATTGCCCTTATCCCACACTATTAAGGTGGACGTCAAGTAATTTTGCTTCCTATATTTACAATGGAAAACCTTTTTAACACATTTCCTTCACAATTAGTGTGTTCCTAAGGATGGAAATTTGAACATCGATTAAAATAACTTCATACTATAACTTGGAATACTCAACATTTTGTAAAACATAAGCATAATTATATTAAAAAACAATAACGTTTCCTTTGGCGGTGTTGAAACCAGAAAAAAGATGGCGCGACCTGTGCTTGATGACGTCAGTGGACAAATAAATGTTGGATTGCATAATTACAGTTATGGTTTTGAAAATATTAAGTATTCCAAGTTATGAAATGAAGCTATTTTAATGGATGTTCAAATTTTCATCCTTGGGAACGCATTATTTGTGAAGAAAATGTGTACAGAAGTTTTTCCATTGGAAGTATAAGAAGCAAAATTACTTGACGTCCACCCTAAAGTAGCAATTCTTGTATGTATGTACATTTTATTTTGAAAACGGCTCTAAGAATTTTGATGAAAGTCGTTAACCTACAGTTTTCTGGTACTAGAAATCGATTTAGCTTGATCTCGACTTTAGGAGAATTCCTTTAGTGGGTTAAATACCCACCCCGAATTATAACGTTTTTATTGGCATGGCGTCGTTCCATTAATGTTACCAATGCTTAGAAATCTTATGACATCACAATGTCGCGTTTGAGAATGTTGGCGCGCGGTCACACCATATGTCTCATTACGTCACGCGTTGTGTGTGGATCCTATTAAAGTTTTATGACGTCACACTCTTGCGGCGAGCAGATGGTCGCCATTCCCATCTGCCTCATTACGTCAGGCGTTGTGTGTTTTTTTTTTTTTTATTGGAGGTTTAACGACCACCGTGAGCAACTCAATGTGCTATAAGCAGTCGCCCGTCCCTAATTTAGGGTCACTGGTTCCAGGGAAGGGAAAGAGCCAATGCCGTAAGAAAAACACAACATCCATGTCTCACCGGGATTCGAAACCGAACCCCTTTCGGACGAATGATCAGAGGCCATCGCTTAGACCACTGCGCCACCGGGGCGGCCACGCGTTGTGTGCGTATGTCCGTCCGCACGATAACTCGCGTAACAATCTTTCGATTTCGATGAAATTTTAGTATCTGGTAGGGGATCAGTTGGGAAGGAACCCTATTTAAAGTGAACGAAATGGGGTCAAAAGTCAGTACATAGGAGCGGGATCCATTCCATTGCTGTTATGCGCCATAACTAACGTAAGAAAGGTTCGATTTCGATGAAATTTTAGTATGTGGTATGGGACCACCTGGCGACACACCCTATAGAAAATGGGCGAAATGGGGTCAAAGGTCATGACATAGGAGCGGAATCACTTCCATCGCCATTACTTACGTAAAAATGCTTCGATTTGGACAAAATGCTAGTATGTTGCAGGGGCCTGCCTGGGGACGAATTCTGTTCAAAATGGGCGAAATGGGGTCAAAGGTTAGGACACAAGAGCGGGATCTATTCCATAGCCCTTATGGCATCATTACTTACGTAAAAATGCTTCGATTGCGACAAAACTTTATCATGTTATTTCGGAGGTACACTGAACCGGTTCTGTTGAATATCATCGAAATGGGATCAAAGGTCAGGGCACAGGACCGAGATTTATTCCACAGCCATTATTCTCATAACTTGAGTGATAACTTGAGTAATGATTTCTGGTATGTTGGAAAGCGCATCATAATCAATGCATTGCATGAATTTACTAACTTGTTTTATTAAAGACGTGCCAAAAAAGTAAAAAGTCTACACCTTTTGTTTCTCACAGTTTTTCGAAAATACGCCAACCTCACTGTGCTCACCCAACTGAGTCTTAGACAAGAGAGAGAGATTTTTTTTTTGTTGTTGTTTGAGGTTTAATGACCACCGTGAGCAACTCACCGGGCTATAAGCAATCTCGCCCGTCTCTAATTTAGGACTACTGGTTCCAGGCAAGGGCGCTCAAGGGGAGCCCCCCCGTTGGTATAGCCACATTTTTGATAAATTTAAAACACTAAAATAGACGAAACCTTTTTTTAAAGTATTTTTTAAAATAATAAGATATTAATGATTGATTGTATCAATTATTTTTGTTGTATTTTAGTATCTTGTACATTTACTAAAATGTTTGACAGCCTTGAAGGAGGTAAGGATTTTTCTCAGCCCCCCTAAAAGTACTCATATGGGCGCTACTGGTTCCAGGGAAGGGAGACAGCCAGCGCCGTAAGTTAGACGAATCCATCAGTCTGCTCCGTCCAACTGCGGATCTGCAGGGTTAAATGAAACTCGCTATTCACGTTTACTCCCGTAAACGTTACGGTATCAATCCCAATCCCGACCAGATTCGGACACACCGACAGGTGGTGCGAACTGGGGAGGTCGTACTCGACGGACCGTGTAGCCACCGGACAAACATAACATCCATGCCTCACCGGTATTCTAACCTGGACCCATTTCGGAGGAATGACCAGAAGCTGGAGGTTAGACCACTGGCAGTGCGATAGCCAGAGAGAGAGAGAGTCTCATATTTTTCCGAAATTTTAATCAAGCGTTATACAGTATATAAAAAGAAAATATTTACACCTTTCTTCTCTGTCCTGGTTTTTGAACAAAATTTCATGTTTGCTTTCGGCATAACTTTTAGTTTTTTTTTTAATTTTATTCTACCAAGATGATTAATAATCGTCCAAAATCATACCTTACTATTAGAGTGTTTCAGAAACAAAAAAAAAAAAAAAAAAAAAATAGAAAACATTGTGACAACTTCTAGGATTTTTGAACATGTTTTGGGTGTTCTGAAATATAACGGAAGTCTTCCCCGTGCCGTGATTCTCATAAACAATTTTTGGGAAACTATCGCCATTCTCAGTGCACCATTTCTCATGACTCTTTCTTTCCTTCTCTCCCCCCCCAATCCTCCCACTTCTTCGTCGACTGGTTCGCAGAAAGTTGCGTGGGCCTTGTCAGTGTTGACAACACTGATGAATGTTTTGCCAAATGTGACAACATGCTGCAATTTATCAACTGCCAGGCATTTTTCGTGTAGTTCCCGTCTGTTCGTCATCCACTCGGTCAGATGCTTGACATTTCCTGCCTTTGGTTTTACCTTCAGTGATGTCTTTCAAGACGCTGATTTTATTCTACGACACCCTGTCAACTTTTGTGATTGCCTATTGCGCCGTGAATTTCTCTTTCGCCGTAATGGAATTCCTCTGCGAGTTGTGTCGTACGGCTGACAGAAAAACTTGACCTCAGGCATATTTAGGATTTTTATATTAGATGGATTTTTTGTGTACACAGCTACGGTAGCATATCATCACGAATAGTTTCGCAAGTTAGATGTATTTATAAGTTCCTGTGTTTGGATCAAGTGCTTTTTTTTTTTTTTTAGCTTGTAGGGTTCTTTAGTGTTAAAAATGTGTATAAGTGTAGCTACGTAAAGTTTGTTCTTCTTATTCACTCACCTGAATTATTAAAATTTATCAAATAAAGTTCAAGAAGAGTTACATTTCTTTTTGTTATTCCGTCAGTATCTCACATAGACTTCACTTGATATCTAATGCTCATAAAGAACTAATTCTTAACGGCAGTAATAATTTAATCTGATTATAACATCACTCGAACATGCAAACCTTTAAGAACAGACCGCTTCAGCGTAAAACAGCTCCTACGACTACTTCACCACAGATTAATGAACACTATCAGCATGAAAAATACCGAAGTGGTCTAAGCGATGGCCTCTGATCATTCGTCCGAAAGGGGTTCGGGGTTTTCTTTTTTATTCCGTCAGTATCTCACATAGACTTCACTTGATATCTAATGCTCAAAAGAACTAATTCTTAACGGCAGTACTAATTTAATCTCATTATAACATCACTCGAGCATGGAAACCTTCAAGAACAGACCGCTTCAGCGTAAAACAGCTCCTACGACTACTTCACCACAGATTAATTAACACTATCAGCATGAAAAATACCGAAGTGGTCTAAGCGATGGCCTCTGATCATTCGTCCGAAAGGGGTTTGGGGGTTTTCTTTTTTTATTCCGTCAGTATCTCACATAGACTTCACTTGATATCTAATGCTCAAAAAGAACTAATTCTTAACGGCAGTACTAATTTAATCTGATTATAACATCACTCGAACATGCAAACCTTTAAGAACAGACAGCTTCAGCGTAAATCAGCTCCTACGACTACTTCACCACAGATTAATTAACACTATCAGCATGAAAAATACCGCAGTGGTCTAAGCGATGGCCTCTGATCATTCGTCCGAACGGGGTCTGGGTTCGAATCCCGGTGAGGCATGGATGTTGTGTTTGTCTTACGGCACTGGCTCTTTCCCTTCACTGGAACTAGTTTCCCTAAATTAGGGACGGGCGACTGCTTATAGCCCATTGAGTTGCTCACGGTGGTCGTTAAACCTCCAATCAAAAAAAAAAAAAAAATACCGCTTACAGATTAAGAGAGCTCTCGCGACTACTGTTAACGCGCCGATTACAGCCGAGGCCACCGAGATATCTGAAGGCCAGGGTAGCTTTTTGTGACGTCAGGAGCACCGTTCTTCGTTACACAGAGCACTGTGACTTTTCGGAAGATTATTACTTTTCTGCGCTAACAGTTTGGCTCAGGGATCAACAGGAAGGCTACGCTTTAGACTTCGGCCCCCGTCGTCTGCTTCAGCTATCGTGCCAATGGAATACCGGGAGAAACGTTTCGCGATAGGTGGCGCTGCAGCTGCGTCGGCGTTTTCTCCCGCGCTGTGTGTGTTACGTAATCGCTGTTTGCTGAGTGCGTGAGTCGTGAATCCCGTATGCTTACTTCTGTTCGCTCTGTTCTAAGCCATACGTGGCTTGTGTTTTTTTTTCAGCGTGCGTAGATGAAGAAACATGCATCGCATGCTGTGAGCGGAAAGGATTGCTTCCAACCGAACGAAGATGTTCCGCAGGTCATCCAATGAGTTTGCGAGTGGATATGTGTCATCGTTTAGGACAATTCAGGTGTAGGAAGAATCACGTTACAGGGAAAAGTGAGCAGTGTTCCCGTTTACTTGGGACGTGGTTTGAAGCTGCTTGTATTCCTCTTGATAAGGTGATGACTCTTTTGTATTGTTTCGCCAAAGGATTGTACTCATGCTTTGCCATACGCTGATGACACTGTCATTTTTCAAAAATGTTATGATTTGCATAAGTTACAGATAATGATCAATAATGATCTATCAAATTTATCTTATTGGTTATGCTCTAACAAATTATCACTTAATATTCTAAAAACCAACGCCGTATATTTCCGAAACGTTCGTAAAAGAGAGGACATAAATAACTTTCCAGTCAGGATTAATGATCTCCCCCTTAAAGTTGTGGACAAAGTTCAGTATCTTGGTGTTTGGTTTGATTAATTCTTTAACTGGAATACGCATGTTCAGTTTGTTTTAAAAAAGTTTCCTTACAGATTAGCCTGCTTGGTAAAATTAAGCATCTCTTCCCTATCAATGTCCTAAAAACTTTTTACTATGCTTTTATTTATACCCATCTCTCCTATTGTCTGGAATCTTGGTATTCAAATATAAGTGCAAACAATAAGTTATGCTTGCTCAAATTACAGAAGAAATCTGTTCGCTATATGCTGAACACAGATTACATGTCTCATTCTAAACCATTATTTCTAAAACTAAATATTCTAAAAATTCATGAAAATTTTACCTTGAAACTAGGTATCATGTTTTTTTAAATAATGCATCTTAAACTGCCTATTTTTCAATCTGACATCAAATATCTGTATTATTCTATCTTCACCAGATCTGTTGCTAACAACAAATTATGTCAGCCGTGTGTTAGACTTAATTATGGTTTAAATAGCATGCTGTATAAAGCCATTATCCTATGGAATAAACTCCCAGAGAGCATCAGATCCCTGGAAAATATCCGAAAGTTTTCCTTGTCTCTGCGAAATTACATTGTAAATCACCCTGATCTCCATAACGAATCTCAACCCTATCATTAAATTGTAGTTATAAGCATGCTGCTAGCAGTGGTGCTTCTGTTATAACCATCTTACTTGCTTTCATATATGTCATATGTTTTATTCTTTTTCTTACATCTGATAGGGGGAATCGCCTTACAACCAATGTGTTCAGATTCCTCCTGGTGTATTGCATTTTCATATAACTGTAAGTTTTAAATGTGTGCAATAAATAATTGTATTGTATTGTATTGTACGATGATGCAATTGAGAAATCTTCCCAGGGTGGGGTTTCCACATCATCTGCGACAGTCAGCGACTATTATCAGTCTCGCAGAGAACTAGTCGCAGAGTTTATGGTAGCTTACGAACAACAGGAAGGACAGCTTGGAGGCCCTGGTGTCATCGTAGAAGTGGATGAGGCGAAGGTTGGGAAGCGGAAGTATAATCGTGGTCTTCTCGTTGAGGGCACCTGGATCCTTGGCATCTTTGAACGAGATTCGAAACGATTCAGGGTTGAGATCTGCCCGCGGAATAACCGCTCTGCTCACACATTGCTGCCGCTCATCCAGAAACATGTTCAACCTGGAAGTACTGTAATGACGGATCAGTGGACTGCGTACCCCAATCTCCCATCCTGTGGTTTCCAACATCTGTCAGTAAACCACTCACGCAATTTTGTCGATCCGACTACTGGGGCGCATACGCAAGGTGTTGAGAGCAATTGGCGGCCCCTCAAACGCCCACTATCTAATGGAATTCACAAAGACCACTTGGACGACCACATTCTGGAATATTTATTCCGACGAAATTGTCGTCTTTCCTCTGAACACTGTTTTGAGGTGATTATTGCTATCATCAAACAGTTCTTTCCGAGTACGTAATGTTATCCACTTAAATATTCGTATTAGATAGACAGGTTCTCAATGAGGAGGAAACACTTCTTTTCCGTCGTTATAAATATTTAACAACACCTGAACTACTCACATTCCATAAAACCATATTACAAAATAAGCCCCTTCCTTTCAAAAATACCCCCCCCCGCCGCATATTTCGCGTCCCTTGCACTCCTCCCGCACAACACACACACACATTAAGTAATGCACGCAGCTGCAGCGCCACCTATCGCGAAATGTTTCTTCCGGCATTCCAGCAGCGCGTTAGGCTGAAGCAGACGATTGGGGGCCGAAGATTAAAGTTCATCCCATTCGGCTTGCAAGGTTTACACGACTACTTTTGTGTTGGAAATTCAAAGAATTTCGCTTAATTCTAGCTACAACCAAACACGAAAATTAAAGTGACACACACATTTCGAAGCACATAATTACGTTAAATTAAAAAATATGTGTACCTAATTAAAGTAGCCGAATACTTTTACCAAAATGTGTAGTAATTAAAATTAAACTACATCTCCTTAAAAAAAACTAAAAAAAAAAACTTGCAGACCCGGTGGCGCAGTGGTCTAAGCGATGGCCTCTGATCATTCGTGCGAAAGGGGTCCGGGTTCGAATTCTGGTGAGGTATGGATGTTGTGTTTGTCTTACGGCACTGGCTCTCTCCCTTCCCTAGAACCAATGACCCTGAAATTAGGGACGGGCGACTGCTTATAGCCCATTTGAGTTGCTCACGGTGGTCGTTAAACCTCCAATAAAAAAAAAAATTCTGGTGAGGTATGGATGTTGTGTCTGTCTTACGGCACTGGCTCTCTCCCTTCCCTAGAACCAATGACCCTGAAATTAGGGACGGGCGACTGCTTATAGCCCATTTGAGTTGCTCTCGGTGGTCGTTAAACCTCCAATCAAAAAAAAAAAATTCTGGTGAGGTATGGATGTTGTGTCTGTCTTACGGCACTGGCTCTCTCCCTTCCCTAGAACCAATGACCCTAAAATTAGGGACGGGCGACTGCTTATAGCCCATTTGAGTTGCTCTCGGTGGTCGTTAAACCTCCAATAAAAAAAAAAAAATTTTGGTGAGGTATGGATGTTGTGTTTGTCTTACGGCACTGGCTCTCTCCCTTCCCTAGAACCAATGACCCTAAAATTAGGGACGGACGATTGCTTATCGCCCATTAAGTTGCTCACGGTGGTCGTTAAACCTCCAATCAAAAAAGAAAAAAAAACCTTTTTTTTCAGAAGTTTAATACGCTTCTGAAAATTTGTGTGGCGTACGTTTCCTCGGTGTATGATCGAAACAAACTTTCTGGAGTTTATAATGTTCTGACCCTTGTTCCAAAAAGACATAGTTTCAATCGGGGGCGTATTTAGGACACTTTCGGTGGAGGAGGGAAGTGCCATAAATATGTCCCCCTCCCCCAAAAGTGTTTCCTTTTTTGTTTCAAATGCAACTTACATAAAAAAAACTGCTTTAATTTAATAAAAATTCACAAACTTACACGAGAAACGAATGCTTTAACTTTTTCTTCTGTGTTTCATTTATTTTGTCCTGATGGATTTCAAAAACTTAAATCAGCCCCCTTCCCCGAAAACAATTCTTTATACGCCCTTGGTTTTAATAACAAACAAGTTACTTTTGCATTTTCATTGTACAGTTCAATTACTGACGTTTAAATTTTTTAACTTTTCTTTCATCTGTGCGATCAGCTGAAACTTTTATATAATTGTTCAAGCATATGTTTGCAAACGGTTAAATAAATTTGCTGAAGAAAAATAAAAAAAATGCACTTTTACACTAAATGCATTTGCTGAAAAAGGCGACATCTTTACTTTTTTCAAGAAACATCTTAGTTAGTAGTAGAACTACGTAGTGCTGAGCACGGGCGGCAGAAGGTAGGGGACGCGGGGGTCCGGACCCCCTCTGGAATTTTATGGCCCCCCTCACTGAGGGTGTCCACCCAGGAGACATCTTAAAAATATGTGGTTCGCATATAATTTACAGTTTTTTTTAACTATTTTCTGGATACCGTCACCACGCTTCGCAGTTTTTTTGGAAAACTCTTTAGTACACTTTTGAAAATTGATTTGGCCGCCCCGGTGGCGCAGTGGTCTAAGGCGCTGGCCTCTGATCATTCGTCCGTAAGGGGTCCGGGTTCAAATCCCGGTCAGACATGGATGTTGTGTTTGTCTTACGGTGCTGGCTCTCTCCCTTCCCTGGAGCCAGTGACCCTAAATTAGAGACGGGCGACTGCTTATAGCCCATTGAGTTGCTCACGGTGGTCGTTAAGCTTCCAATAAAAAAAAAAAAAAAAAAAATTGATTTCGTACCAATAATACTGAAAAGTTAATTCAATGCTCTCTTTTTCTCATTAAAAATATCGTTAAAGAATTCTTTAAATATCTTTAAAACAATAACCAGGGCGGAGAAGGGGTCTCTCTCTCCTTCTCTCTGTGAGTTCTTTTTTTTTTTTTTTTTTCCCCGAGTCCGAATGTGTCTTACTCGAGATCTAAAAACCCATTAAATATTTACATCTGAGAAACAAAACTCAAATTAAGCAGTATACTACTTGTTATGCAGATAGCACAAATCTTTCTTGGTGTTTTGACACACAGGAGATAAACAATTCTGGACGAATGTGCGTGCGTTTTCGGCCTGTCATATTGCTAGGAAAACTGGCCGTGTTTGAGCAACTGGAATATTAGATATAATATCAAGGGGCAGGAAAAGACCCAGAGCAATACCACGCAAAAGACGGAGCAGAGGCATTAATGTCTTTGCACCATATGTGGATGAAATACGAAAGACTGCTGGAGTGACTTGGAAGAGACAGGTTCAAGACAGAAAGTTGTGGAAGGTACTTAAGGAGACCTTCATCCAGCAGTGGATTGAAAATGGATGATGATATGTACGAGTATATACTCATCTACCGACGTTGTTTTATTTCTCTCTCTCTCTCTCTCTCTCCTTACTTTTTTAAATTGTGTTCGCTCTCTGCGAAGTTGGACCCCCTCTGAAAATATTAGGTTCCGCAGCCCATGGTGCTGAGCATTGGATGTAGAAATTAAATCTTTATACTTTTTGCATAGAAGTTTCTTGGAAATTATGTGTGCTGCTGAAATAGCATTAACTGCTCCAGCTGACGGATATTTTAAGCTGATTTCGTTAAGCAAGTTAAAATACTCTTCATCATTTATCAAATGTTTCTTTACATCATCACATGTTCTTTGGAAAAACAAGAAATAATGCACTTCCGCGACTTCAAGCAGTTTGAAGGCCACGGATGGCTTAGTGGTTAGCTGTTGTATCCCCTCTCTACGTTGAAACACGTTTAAAAAAAATCAAGTTTCTTTTCCAGTCTTCATCCAAACATATGCAAAAACACAGACTTGTCGGTGACGTGCAGATAGGCTTCGGTATTCAACCCTTCCATCATTTGTTTTATAATGGAAGGGTTGTATCCCCTCTCTACGTTGAAACACGTTTAAAAAAAATTAAGTTTCTTTTCCAGTCTTCATCCAAACATATGCAAAAACACAGACTTGTCGGTGACATGGAGATAGGCTTCGGTATTCAACCCTTCCATCATTTGTTTTATAATGGAAGGGTTGTATCCCTCCCTACGTTGAAACACGTTTAAAACAATCAAGTTTCTTTTTTCAGTCTTCATCCAAACATATGCAAAAACACAGACTTGTCGGTGACGTGGAGATAGGCTTCGGTATTCAACCCTTCCATCCTTTGTTTTATAATGGAAGGGTTGTATCCCCTCTCTACGTTGAAACACGTTTAAGACAATCAAGTTTCTTTTTTCAGTCTTCATCCAAACATATGCGAAAAGACAGACTTGTCGGTGACGTGCAGATAGGCTTCGATATTCAAGCCTTCCATCATTTGTTTTATAATGGAAGGCTTGTATCCCCTCTCTACATTGAAACACGTTTAAAAAAATTAAGTTTCTTTTTCAGTCTTCATCCAAACATATGCGAAAAGACAGACTTGTCGGTGACGTGGAGATAGGCTTCGGTATTCAACCCTTCCATCATTTGTTTTATAATGGAAGGGTTGTATCCCCTCTCTACGTTGAAACACGTTTAAAACAATCAAGTTTCTTTTTTCAGTCTTCATCCAAACATATGCGAAAAGACAGACTTGCCGGTGACGTGGAGATAGGCATCGGTATTCAACCCTTCCGTCCTTTGTTTTATAATGGAAGGGTTGTATCCCCTCTCTACGTTGAAACACGTTTAAAAAAAAATTAAGTTTCTTTTCCAGTCTTCATTCAAACATATGCAAAAACACAGACTTGTCGGTGACGTGGAGATAGGCTTCGGTATTCAACCCTTCCATCCTTTGTTTTATAATGGAAGGGTTGTATCCCCTCTCTACGTTGAAACACGTTTAAGACAATCAAGTTTCTTTTTTCAGTCTTCATCCAAACATATGCGAAAAGACAGACTTGTCGGTGACATGGAGATAGGCTTCGGTATTCAACCCTTCCATCATTTGTTTTATAATGGAAGGGTTGTATCCCCTCCCTACGTTGAAACACGTTTAAAACAATCAAGTTTCCTTTTTCAGTCTTCATCCAAACATAAGCCAAAACACAGACTTGTCGGTGACGTTTATCGAATCTCCAGTTGTTCAAACCTTCGAAATGTATCGCTGCAGATTTGTCGCCTTGACACGTACTTCATCCCTGCAGTATGTTACATCATCTCCCTTTTAATTTCATTTCATTTCATTTTTTTTTTCCTCAAGCGAAGAAGGAATTTTCATTAATTCCAGACGATGTGTGGAACAAACACACATTTTTCGAAGAACCCAAAGGGACAGTAGAACCATTTTTCTTAATTGGGCTAAAAACACAAATTTGCCGGTGATGGGAATCGAAGTAGCGTCTCCCCGCTCAGGAGCCAGATGTTCTAACCGACTAAACTACGGCGATGGAATTTATCGCTGCAGATTTGTCGTCTTGATACGTGCTTTATCGCTAAAATACGTCACACCTATATACGCAAAAGAAAAACTGAGCAACGTATCGCAAATTCTGACGTTCTGTTTAGATTAAAATTCTAAAAGATGGGGGCTGGTTAACGACCACGAAGAGGGCTATGAGCTGTAGCCCGTCCCTATTGGGGCCGCAGGTTCGGGGGAGATCATAGGGCGTAATAATTATACCTGGTCAGGGACGCGGCCCAGGCACAGTTTGAACGACTGGGCAGCAGGAATTTTTCTACTCAGTATTCTAAAAGCATAGATGTTATGATGAATAGCGTCTTTCCGGTAGGAAAAGTGTGAACTACGTACCGTACACAGTAATACTATTGTAATATACACTGAAGAGCAATTGAATCAGAGACAGCTGGCGTTATGCAAATGTGGCGCTGTGGGCGGCCCTGTAAACGGAAACGATATGACGTATGCAGCGATCCGACAATATAAGGAGTGATGCGACGGGAATCAGTAAGAGTCGGGCGCTGTATGGGTAAGACTAAAGATCTAAGCGCATTTGATCGTGGGCAAATTGTCAGGGCCCGACGAATAGGTCACTCCATCTCGGAAGTCGTGCAGGCACGGGGATTTTCACGAGCCACTGTGTCACGGGTTGCACGGTGAGTACATCGAATCCGGTAAAACCATCCCTGCCAGGACCAACTACCGTGGACAACAGCGTGTGGATGAGCGGAGTAATCGTCGGCTAACTCGCATCGTAACAGCGGATAGACGGGCCGCAGTGCAAGAAATCACTCGGAAATTTAACGCTGGTGCACAAAAACTTGCATGCAGCCACACCATCCAGAACCATTTCCTCGCTATATGGTACAGAAGCCATTGTTCCACGAGGGTACTGCTGCTGTCCGCACATCACAGGGTGCAAAGATTAGCATGGGGGCGGGAACATCGCCACTGGACCCTAGACATGTGGAAAGATGTTGCCTGGACTGATGAGTCGAGATTCACGTTGGTACATGCAGATGGTAGGATACGAGTACGGCGCAAACCACATGAAGCGGTGGATTCTTCTTGTCAGCAGGGTACTCTTCAAGCTGGTGGGGGTGGCATTCTGATCTGGGGACTGTTTACGTGGACTGAAATGGGACCCCTGATACGTGTGACATCTTCCCTCACAGGTCAACGTTACCGGGGTCCTGGACGACCATTTGCTCCCGTTTGTGCGTCTTCAACATCCCACTGGAGACCTCATCCTGCAACAAAACAATGCACCGTGCCATCGCTCCTGAATTGTATCCGAATGGTTGGATGAACACTCGCTTCTTTGGCCAGCTAGGTCACCTGATCTCAACCCCGTCGAGCACATCTGGGATGCCATCGAGAGAGATGTTCGAGGCTCTGACCCACCTCCATCAAATCTTCGTTAACTGTGGGAGCTTGGTCAGGGGTCGTGGATCCGTATGGCTTCCCAACACTTCCGGTGTCTTGTCGAGTCCGTGCCGCGACGAATCGCCGCCGTCATCAGGACGAAAGGTGGTGCTACACGTTACTATAGATAGGTATCACTAATTCAATTGCTCGTCAGTGCATAATCAAACCAGAAGCAGTTCCCTGCGAGGCATGGATGTTGCGTTTGTCGTACGTCGCTGGCTCTCTCTCTCCCTTCCCTGGAACTAGTGGCCCTAAATTAGGGACGAGAGACTGTTTATTGCTCATTGGGTTGCTACAGTGGTCATTAAACCTCCATTAAAAAAAAATAAGAAGCTGCAGTTTATGTTGACAAAAAAAAAAAAAAAAAAGTAAGAAGCCTCTTGTCGCACATGTGAAAACGATTCTGAAATTTCCTGGATTTTTTTTAAAATCATCATCATCATCAACAACAACCATGGGTGCAATTCCCGCAAGTGTCTGTTGCCATCTTAACTATATTGCTCTGTTGAAGTCTGTTCATTGCAGAATGGCTCAGTTCTTGAAGAGTTCCACCAAACCAGTCTTTAATATCGTCAGCCCCCCACACGGTGATCGGGTTCTCTAGCATTTCTTCCGTTCATTAAGCGAAACACCAATGTCTTTATCTTTCTGTCATTTTATATTCTGCAGATGTGTTCAAAGAGTTTTAGTTTTCTCTGTTTGATTTTTTGGAACAGTGTCTCTTTTAGTTGTATTCTTCTGTACACTTCTTATCCTGTGGATCCATCCGATTCGTAAGATTTTACTATAACACTTTCTTTCAAAACCAAGTAACCGTCGTTTTGGTCTTTGTAAATGTCCAAGTCTCGCATCCCATAACGTACAATTTCGTCCCCGCCGGGCATCGAACCGAGGTACTCTCACTCCGGATTAAGTCGCTCTCCCAACTGAGCTACACGGACATGTGCTCTCACTCAGGGTTGTAAAAAGAGAAGGGCTGAGTCATTCCTTTGCTCTCGGACGAGTATTTAAGCTCCTGCGAGGGGACGGTTCGTGGGCTTGAGCCGCGAATGGCTGAGTGGTTAGCAGTTCAGACTACCAATGCAAGGTCCTCAGGTTCGATCCTGGGCTGATCTTTCGGAGATGGTGTGACTTACTAACAATCGCTGAAAATCCGCCGTGCATCGGACGAGCACGTTAAGTGATGGCCCCCAGGCTGGACCCACTGGTTAAATGAGTATCCTTTCCTATACCGCCCCCCCTGAAATTCTCTCACCCTCTATGTACAACATCGTACTTGTACGGTGGCACCATCTACTGTACTCTAATCTCACTACAAACTGACAAACTGTTCTGTCAAAGTCGCTAGACTTGCTCTCATTCCTTCCGTTTCTGTGTCCTGCCCAAAAGGAGATCTCGCTGTAGATGGCTGGGACCTAAACTCTACTTACTGTGGACGGAAGTCCTACAAGAAAATGACAAATACTTGCTGGCTTGCGGTTCTTGGGCGCTGTGACGTCACGGCGGGGACAGTCGCATTTCAGGGCTTCTCTCCACGAGTCTCTAACCTTTTGATAGTAAACCTGCGAACGGAATAATAATTTCGCTCCCACTTCTTTGGAAACAACGTTTTACTTTATTTTACAAAATGTCTTCATCTTGTGACCAGTTGTTGAAATGCAATGAAACCATGGACCGCGTGTTTGCGGTGCGCTGAAAACTTAGTGTGCGAATTGTAATGGTGAACGGGGGGGGGGGGGAGAAATTTTTGGAAGGCTGAAAATTTTTGTTGTGATATATTTAAGCTTTAAACCTAAGATTTAAAACGGGAAGAATCTGAAAAAATGGCGAACTGCTGATTTTTTTTATAAATAAAGATGGTTATAACAGGAAATCTTTTTTTTTTTTCGAAAAACCTGCATGCGGTTATGTTGCTTTTGTGTTTTTTTGTTTTTTTTTTACCTCTCATATCTAAATGTTTTCCTAAATAAGGAAAAAGCAAAGAAGTATTACATGGATTGCTGAAACAGTAGGTATTGATGTTTTCACAAATATTGTTCATGCGGCAATGATTCGGAAATATATATGTACAAGAACAAACAAAAGCAACAACAACAACAACAAAAATAAAGTGGACAGAAGAAAATTCCTTGTGGCACATCAGTGACTAGAGCTATTTTTAGAAAAGCTTGTGATTTCTGGAAGGATAAAATTGCCATCGCTTTACAAAGGGTAAGCACGTTAAAACGATGGTTTGCTAAATTTATCTGTCGCCCAGGGATTTTCCACAACGTTCTACTTTCTATGAAGAAGGGCAGTGACGGTATTTCTGGGTACATAAATGACGAAGACATAGCTTTAGAAAAGATTTGCGGTAAACCATGGCCAGAAAAGTGGGCCAGTGGGGAAAAATAAATAAGTAAACTAGAAGCGTGAGGCCGAGAAACAAGCATTGGCTTTTATTGCAGATTATGTTACCTATCATATACGGGACAAAAATGCATCTCATGACATCATATCTAGGAACGTTTAAAATTTTAATTCTGGCCAGTGAATAAATATATTATCTCTCTTGGATGAAAATCATTGAATAATTTGAAACAATTTTCCAGTCAAATGGAACAAATTATTCCCGAGAAAAGAGTATCGTGCGAAAATTAAGGACAACGTATGCAAAACATCAATTCCTGAACGTTTGTATACACATACGAATTCGGAATCCCAAGAAAGCTTTAGTTTCAACAAGAAAAAATAATTAAAACAAAACAAAGTGAATTATGTCCACCGTTAGAAAAATTTAGTGTTGGGAATCTGCATGTTGGAGAAGATTGCGGTAAGCGCACGAATCGTGTTTTTTTTTTTTTTTCTTTTTTTTACCGCACTTCTTTCTTGAACATTTCTTTACTATAATTGAACTTTTAAATAGACACAAAAAATGGGAACGAAATTGACAAATCTTTTACATATACGTAGTTCCAAATACGAATATCCACGCGCACCTATTTCTCTTTAACCGCTGAGCTGTTGCTTTTGCTCAGAGTCTTCGGGATGACGTCACACTCCCGAGCGAGAGGGGGTCCACGTTCAGACGCTCGACGAGCCAGCCTTTACTCTTTCTAAATCCCTGGCTCTCACTGCTATCTGCTTTTATCTCATGTGCGTCCTGCGGTGCAAACACGTCACTCCCGAAAGAGGGCCGCGGGCATGGCCCACGGGTCAACCGGGACCATATGTCGCTGTAGGCAGTCATCCCATGAAGAACGTGCATTTGAGAAATCCCAGGCAGTTTGGTGTGTGGAACGTAACATCACACTGATTTATTTTTTCCAAGCACTGAAGAAGGGATTCTCATTTTTCCTGTTTCACCGTGTGCAACAAACATCAGATCATTGCGAGGAACTTAACAGCCGGGTCATTCTGGAACTTCGGGCGCCAATATAACGAACTTGTCCGCGCCGGGCATCGAAACCGGGTTCCCTCGCTCCGGAGTAAGTCGCTCTCCCAACCATTGTTTCTTTCAGGACTTTTTGGCCGGGGGGGGGGGGGGCAAATGAACCTTAGAGGGGGCAAGTTTTCCATTTGCCATATATATACACTGACGGAAAAAAAATCCCAACACCACGAAAAAACAGTTGTAGAGGAATGAAATGGCGGCAATACGCATTTGTATAGGTAACATATTTAATCGATTAAGGTTTCAAGATCACAGCTTAATGTAAGCTCGAGAAGAGCCATTTTAAATGTGAAATGCTGGTACGTTAATAACCGGTGTAACCGCCAGAATGTTGAATGCAAGCACGCAAACGTTCATGCATTGTGTCGTACAGGTGCTGGATGTCAGTTTGTGGGATGGAGTTTCATGCCTGTTGCACTTGGTCGGTCAATACAGGGACGGTTAATGCTGGTTGGGGGTGACGCTGGAGTTGTCGTCCAATGATGTCCCATACGTGCTCGATTGGTGAAAGATCTGGTGATCTAGCAGGCCACGGCAACATGTCGACACTCTGTAGAGCATGTTGGGTTACAACAGCGGTATGCGGGCGAGCGTTATCCTGTTGGAAAACAAACCCTGGAATGCTGTTCATGAACGGCAGCACAACAGGTTGAGTCACCAGACCGACGTACAACTGTGCCGTCAGGGGTGCGTGGGATAACCACGAGAGTGCTCCTGCTGTCATAGGAAATTGCTCCCCAGACCATAACTCCAGGTGTAGGTCCAGTGTGCCTCGGCCGCAGACAGGTTGGTTGCAGGCGCTCACCTGGCCGTCTTCTAACCAACACACGGGCATCACTGGCACCCAGGCAGAACCGGCTTTCATCAGAAAACACAACAGATCTCCACTCCGTCCTCCAATGAGCTCTAGCTTGACACCACTGACGTCGCAAACGGCAGTGGTTTGGAGTAAGTGGAATGCGCGCTACAGGGCGTCTGGCTCGGAACTGTCCTTCAAGTAACCTATTTGTAACAGTTCGTTGTGTCACTGTGGTTGCAACTGCAGCTCGAATTGCTGCCGCAGACGCAGTACGATGCGCCACGGCCATACGCCGTACACGGCGGTCTTCCCTCTCAGTAGTGCCACGTGGCCTGCCGGAACCTGGTCTTTTTGAGGCAGTACCTTCCCTTGACCACCGCTGCCAACAATCACGCACAGTGGCTACATTCCTGCCAAATCATTCTGCAATATTGCGGAAAGAAAATCCACCTTCTCGTAGCCCTATTACACGACCTCGTTCAAACTCCGTGAGCTGTTGATAATGGCTTCTTCGTCTTCTTAAAGGCATTCTTGACTAACATCAACACCCTACGTCGAATCTCAACGATAACTAACGCTCACGAACGTTATAGCGCGTATTTACAGAAAACCTGCTTTGCATGTTCCGAGGGGCGCTACTAGCGCCACACGTATGTGCCGAGCGCGAAATTTGCATAGACGTCATCTTACAGATGTACTCTCACCGCCTACCAATTGCCGTTATCTAACACAACCCCTTCTTGGTGTTGGGATTTTTTTCCGTCAGTGTATATATAATGTTAACTGCTATATTTATATATATATATATATACACTATCCACCAACAAGTAATTGGACACCCCTGCACTCGACGATATCTCCGGTCATGATACAAGTCACGGCCGCCGCCGTTAAATACCGTGTGGGAAACAACAACGCAACCAGTCGCATGCAAGATGCCACGCAGTTCGGAGCTCTCTGATTTCGAGAAAGGTGTAATCGTCGGGTATCACAGAAGTGGCCGATCCATACGTGACATATCCAGCGAGTTGAAGTACCCAAAATCGACAGTGGCCTACGTGATTGGCAAGTGGAAGATGGGAGGTGACTGTCGGTATGTGCCCCGACCCGGCAGACCCATAAAACTGGGAGTTAGAGACAGACGGGTGCTGGCCAGAGAAATTCGGAAGAACCGCACCAAATCGATAGGCCACATCCGCGAGGAGTTTCAACAGGCATCCGGGAATGTTCTTTCGATGAATACCATCCGTAAGGAAGCCCATCTGCTCGGTTATCATAGACTTGCTGCCGGCCACAAGCGTTTGATCACCAAGTCCAATCGCGCTGCTCGGCTAACGTGGTGCAAAGAACGTCGACAGTGGACCGTTGAACAGTGGAAACAGGTTCTCTGGAGCGACGAATCAAGGTTCACCCGCTACCGTGCGGATGGCAGGGTCTGGGTTTGGCGTCTGCCTGGAGAACGCCTCCTGCCGGAATGTATTGTGCCAACTGTGAAGTTCGGCGGCGGTAGAATTATGCTATGGGAGTGTTTCTCCTGGTATGGCATGGGACCCTTAGTCACAATTCCTGGTAGGCTCAACGCCAAGACCTACTGCACTATTTTGGATGACCATGCGCTTCCTACGTTGCGGCAGTTTTACGGGGTGGACCCATGTTACTTTCAGGATGACAATGCGACCTGTCATCTTGCGAGGTCCACCATGGCTTGGTATGGTGACAATGGGGTTAATCGAATGGACTGGCCTGCGCAGAGCCCGGACCTTAACCCTATCGAGCACCTATGGGATGAGTTGGAGCGTCGACTTAAGGGGTGCCCCCACCGTTTGAAATCGGCGAAGGAACTGACCTATCTTCTCCAAGCCGAGTGGAAGAAAATACCGCTAGTCGTCGTACAACGCCTGGTTGAGAGTATGCCCTGGAGGGTCGCAGATGTAATCGCCGCTCGTGGAGGCTCTACCAACTATTGAAGGTGAATAAATTTAGTTTTCCTTTACTATCACAGGTGTTCAATTACTTGTTGATAGATAGTGTATAAGTAATTACTATATATATAGCACAGGGGCGCATTTAGAGGGGGCCTTACCCCTCCCCCGAAAAATGCTACAGTTTTTTGTTTTTGGTTAAAATGCGACTTACATTAGAAGAAATGCCTTAATTTAATAAAAATATATCAACTTACATTAGAGAAAAAATGCTTTAAATTTTCTTCAATTTTTCATTAACTTCAATTTTGTTCCAGATGGTGGATTTCAAAAACTTCCTTTTTTCGTCCCAGAAGAAAAATTCTACATACATACCTGATATAGTAATTACTTCTTTAAACATTTTTCAGGAATAACAAACTGTTTTCAGCTAAAGGAGGGAAGGGGGAGGTTCCACAGGCTTGAAATTTTTATCTGTTAAAATGCATTTAACGCACTCTTGTTCATGAATCACGATTCCCAGACAATTAGGTATGAATAGTGTACTCTTATATTTTGAAGAATACCATGCGTCGTAATACACTTTTTAATAAAATAAACTATAACTAGTACCATTTGAACAAATATTAAAAAAATATTTAATAAAAAAAAAAAAAAAAGAAACGAAACTTCCTTTTTCATCATAGCCTGAATTTATTAAAATTTGGCTCGTGTAACATAAAATGTCTCCGGGGTGGGGGTTCGTTTCCGGAAGGGCTTCGCCCCGTGGATGTATACTGCTGAAAACGCATGTCTCGAGAATGCTTAAACAGTAAAAAAAATTGTGCAGAAATATTTTAGTTGAGCCACTACTCCTCTTTCGGGTACTTTCCAACCAAAACCCAAGATCAAAATTATTTACTCCCCATCATTAATTTCACTTATCATTAGTTCCAGACACACACACACACACACACACACACAAAAGCGGAATACGTCTCTTTTCTCTTCATCTTGAAGCAATGGGATTGTGAGAGAGATCCACACCCTTTCTTTTAATAATGTCTTTATTACTTTATTAGATATTCATCTCCTAAGGTGTAAAAAGTGTTTTCACCACGGATGTATTATTAATTTTTTTTTTCATGGTGTTGCAGTTACTTTGAATTTTTTTTTTTCTTGCATAGGTTGTATCAGCAACATGATTTTTTCCAGAGATAAAAATCTCAGAAACATGCACAGCAACTCTCAAAGTCACAGGGACAATGGATGGTCCCAAGATTAACATCCGCTGTGCTCAAATATGAACCACCACTGTTGTTACTTTATTGACGGCGTTTGCAGCTTTATTCTTTAGCGAAAGGATAATGTTCGGCTGCACCATGAATAAAAAATCGTTCCGGTACAGTGCACCCGAATAAACAAAACAGAAGAATGTCTGCCTTTTTTCCCCGGCTTCTCTCTCAGATTGGAGACGGACGTTCACAGACGAATGAATCAGTGTTGGTTCCTGTAGCACTTAACGTGCAACCTTCCTAAACATAGTTGATTTCGTCCCCTTCGATTCAAATGTGGTAGTTTTTTTGGGACGCATTGAAAGCAAGTGTTAAATCTCGGAGAGTGAAAGGTAATGATGTCTCGTGGCCATTTTAAATCCCCTTTTTATTTTTATTTTTCGGAGGACAATGAGCAATTCAATGGGCTTATAAATAGAGTAGTAATTTTATCGCGGGGAAAAAAAGGCAACATTCGCGGGGCGGTCACGGGGTACAAATCGCGAAATTTCGCGGCCTTTTTTTTTTGCAAAATTACGCGAAATTTCGCGGCCTTTTTTTTTTGCAAGATTTACCCTGAAATTTTGCGAAATACCGTATTTCCCCAAAAATTCGGCTTTCAGGCTCTTTCTCCACGCTTTGGATATGAAAGACGCGTTGTCTGTTACAAAAGCGGTTACATTCGCAAAAGGTACATTTCATACTTATTAACGCAATGAAGTATTTGCCTCGCTGACTGCTTTAAAATTTACGGATTCCGAAGTGATGCACTCGAGGAAGAATGCATTCAAAGAGGTTTCAGCATTACATCTTTCAACATTCATTTCAGTTGATGGGACAGCAAGAATATTCAAAATGTAGCTATCTTCTGAATCAGTTGTGCTCCTCTGCTACGATGCTTGCACCGGATACTGATATTTTTAAAAATCTTTCACTTGTTGTTTGTGAATACCATATATTTTCTGCAAATAACATTTCTGCATCCAATTTGCATTTTGTAATAACACCGATATCTTTCAACGAATTTTCCTAGTAATTTTTTAATGCACGGTTATCCAGTTTGGAAAGTGGGATTTTAATTAACTGCACAAAAGGCACCAGTTAATTTCGAAAGTTCCATTGAGTGATGCTGTTCTTGTGCAGTTACTTTCTCAATTAATTCTTCAACACATCTGCCTTATTTTCGGTTCACTGTTCAGACACACCTTTTTTTATTCAGCTTGCTTGCTAAATGCTTTTCACAACTGCAGTGGCGCACCCAGGAATTCAGTATTTGTCATTTTCTTGTAGGACTTCCGTCCACAGTGAGTAAAGTTTAGGTCCCAGCCACCTACAGCGAGATCGCCTTTTGGGCAGGACACAGAAACGGAAGGAATGAGAGCAAGTGTAGCGACTTTTGACAGAACAGTTTGTAGTGAGATTAGAGTACAGTAGATGGCGCCACCGTACAAGTACGATGTTGCACATAGAGGGCTGAGAGAATTTCAGCGGGGGGCATAGGAAAGGATACCCATTTAACCAGTGGGTCCAGCCTGCGTGCTCGTCTGATGCACGGCGGATATTCAGCGATTGTTAGTAAATCACACCATCTCTGATAGATCAGCCCAGGATCGAACCTGAGGACCTTGCATTGATAGTCTGACTTGCTAACCACTAAGCCATCCGCGGCTCACCCTGAAATTTCTGTTGGACGGGGCTATATATGCAGTATATATATCATCATAATCCTCCATTATCAATCCACTGCTGGATGAAGGTCTCCCCAAGTTTCTTCCACAAATGTCTGTCTTGAACCTGTCTCCTCCATGGCACTCCAGCATACTTTCGAATTTCATCCATCCATCTCCAATGGGCACTTCTTCTGGATCTCTTCCTGTCCCTCGGAATCCAGTCTAAAATTTCTGTTGTCCATCGGTGGTCCGTTCTTCTGGCAACATGACAACCGATACCTCCATTTATCTTGGGCAGCAGATATCAAGTGAGGGTCACATTGATGAAGAAATTAATTGGCGTATAAAACTTGCCTGAAGAGCTTTTTGGAAGAAACAGTACAATTTTTAAGAGCAGTATGCCATTATGTCTTAAAAGAAAAGTGTTCAATCAATGCATCCTGCCAGTGCTTACGTATGGAGCAGAGACATGAACCTTAACTAAAGATATATATAATTTATATAAGGTTGTAACGTACGTCGTTCTTAATCTCTTTGGGGCTTTGGGAAGAAGACACTATGTAATTTTTTAAACATGTAAAATAATGTTTTTAAATGTTTAATTTGCCGCTCTTAATCTTTTTGGAGGGGGATAAGCCCCCAAAGCCCCTCCGTGAGTGCGCCAATGCACAACTGTCCTTTCTTGAAAAATCCGTTGGTATGTTGCAACACGAACAGAACAGTAGATTTTTGTTCACATGAAACGTTCTCTTTCTGTACTGCTTGCATTTTTCAGATGCGTTCATTTTACTCACGTGGCTCATTCACAAAATTAAAAAAACAATATCTAGAAACTTTATAAACTAAATACTCACTCGAAAGCATAATTTTTTTTTTTTTGCTAAGCGTCTGCGAAGCTTAAACACTCTTTTCTGTGAGCTGCTTTTCCCAGCTAAAACTACTAATACAATTGATGACATCCGGTTACCGTTTACTAGTGCGGCAAGTCGCCAAGGTCATTTATCAGTAGCGGGCGGTGGAAATCACGGAAGACCACACGTCCATTCTTCAGCAGAGTGCATGTGACCTGGAATTACCAGTCGAGCTTGTTCGATAAGAGTCTCTTCGTAACGAACAATCTTGAGGGGTAATTCAAGGTTTTAAACTCTTGTTTGGATTTTGGAGTAGGATTGCTTTGCGGTATATTTATCGCGTAAATCCTAATGAAGGCAGTAATAAAACTATTTAAATATGAAAAATTATTTAAAAATTATAAAAATCGCCCGTCCCTATTTAGGGTCACTGGCTCCATGGAAGCAAGAGAACGAGAGCCGTGAAGCAAAACACTCTCCATGCCTCACTCGGGATTCGAACATAGACCCATCACGGGCTTATGGTTGGAAGCCAGCACTTCTAACCACTCTGCTACCGAGCCAGCAAGCATCTAATTTCTCGGCATTAAGTCGATATGGAGTACGTATAAGCGGAAGCGGTTAAAGTTTTCAATTACCTTATCTCCACTCATAGATAAGTCGACCCTGCGTATAAGACCAGGCTAGAACGAATATACACAGCGATGAGCCATTACATTATGAGCACGCCTGGAGACCGAGCGGTGGCGCAGGTGAAGTTCACAGAGCAGTATATATATATATGCAATCCGAGGACCGGCTTTCGGTTAGTAGAGTATTCGGAGTCAGAATGGGAAAAGCTGCCGATTTATCGGAGTTTGATAAAGGACAAATTGTGATAGCACGGCGCTTTGGAACTACGTGCCACTATAATGAGTTCGTATCAAAAGTGGTGCACAGATGTCCAAACGTCGACCCGTCGTCTAGTCGTGTTTCGTCTGCAGTTCATTGATGCCAGAGGGGAGCGGAGACTGTCGCGCATTGTTCACAGCGACCGCAGGGCCACAGTGCGACAAATCACCCGCAGCTACAACAGTGGTGATCAGGGCAATGCGTCGCAGCACACAGTTCATCGCAGCCTTCTGCGCATGGGCTTGCGTAGCCGAAGACCCAGCCGGGTCCTCATGTTCACTGCACGTCATCGCCAACAACGCATGAAATGGGCCCAAGATCGTCGAGATCGGACCGTGGATGATTGGAAGAATGTGTCTGGTCTGGCGAATCAAGATTACTGGTGCATCACGTATAGACGGACGAGCGCGAATACGCCGATTACCAACAGAGGCGGCCAGGCGGCCATGGCAACGGGATGCGTTGTTGGGCGGAAACAAACCGGCGGCGTTATGCTGCGAGCGATGCTTTCTTGGGACACTTTAGGCCCCATTATCCCAATAGCACAATCCCTGACAGCTGTCATGTATCTGAACATCGTTGCGGACCAAGTTCAATCATTCATGGCAACTGTGTTCCCTGCTGGTGATGGCCATTACCAACAGGACAATGCGTCCCGCCACACTGCCAGAATTGTCAAGGAGTGGTTCGAGGAACATGGTAGTGACTTTCTGTCAATGCCCTGTCCTTAAAATTCACCTGACATGCACCCAATCGAACATTTGTGGTTCGACTTGGAAAAGCGGGTTCGCGCTAAATCACCACCTCCCCGAAATGTACTGGAACTGGAGGATCTGCTGTAGATATTATGGTACCAGATACCCCAGGACACCTATCGCCACCTCATAGAATCGATGCCTCGCCGAATGGCCGTTTTTTTTTGCGGGCTAAAGGGGGGTCAGCTTATTAGGTAGGTGGTCATAATGTAATGGCTCTTCGGTGTAGTTAGTGTTCGGAAATTCTGTAACTATATTTTTAATATTAAAATGACGAGAAAATGAGATCACCAGCATTTTTCTTTTCGGCAAAAAGTTGAATTTTGTAAGCTTATTTTTTTTTTGTTTTTTTACGAACTGTGACGCTACCGTGTTCCTTCCTCCGATCGACCAGTCGGAGAATCCTCCGCGGCAGAGGTGAAAAAACAACACCAAAAACAAGAAAGCTGACTTTACTGGTAAACAATCATATTTGCTGTCTTAAGCACGAAGAACAAGACGTAACCTATTTCAACACAAAATAAACCAAGCCGAATCATCGCAAGCCGTGAAAACACCTTTACTTACGAAAATGAAAACTTGTTTGAAAGGTTAAAATGATTAAAACAATGTGCGAGATCTTTCGGGTCTGTCTTTACAGACACATCCTCAGGCACGACGAGAAACTCACACGGGGCACGCTGGCTTATATACACACCTCTGTGCATCAGCGAGATACAACGCATGCGCCGTACTATAAGGTCGAGTATGCTTTACACAGAAAGTAACAAAATGAAAATATGTACAAATGCATGAAAAGAAATACAAATGGCAGTAGTTAAGTAATCAAAACATATTTACAGTAGCAGTGGGATTCTCCAGAAGGAACCTCCAAGGAGCAGGCATGATTTGCGGCGTTTCTTCATTACCACATTGTTCGGCAAAATCATAAATATACAAACTCTCCAAAAAGAGCACTGCAGTTTTAGTTCTGGCAGAGCACAGTAATTCAGCATCCTTCCATAGTGGGAAATAATCGCCTTTGTTGATTGTTCGGGCTAAGGCCATTGCGGATGAATGGGTGCGAACATTGTATTTATGTTCGGAGATTCTCTCCCCGAGTGACCGACAGGTTGATCTGATGTAGGCTGTCATAGGGAGAGAGTCATCAACAGATAGTAGTGGCACAGAATATACGCCATATTTTTCCATGATTGAAACATGGTCACGATCAGACTTGACCAAGTTGAAAAGGCGTTCGGAAGAAATGCAGAAACTGTAGTTGAACTTACGGCACGTTTTATAGAGTGTGGATACTGTGGTGGAGTGGTAAGGAATGGAGCCAACAAACCTGATGACAGGCAATTCACGTTGGGTTCTAAGTGTGGCGGAACTATGGCGCTGAAACTTGTGAAGAGTTTTAAAGAAATATCGGTGGGGGTATCCGAACGACTCGGCCATTATGGAAATGTGCTGAAGTTCTAGCGAGAGATCAGAGTTTTGATGAGGAGTGTGTATAGATGACACCGAATTTTCGGTTGTAATGCGAAACCGCTTCTGACGCGAATTAAATTTATCAAAGTCAATGTAACCGGTTGGAAACAAATCAACCGGATTTCTGCAATCGATAAATGATAAATCTTAAATCGATAAATCTTACAGCAGCTGCTTAAAAAGTATGTTACGAAAATTAACAAATGGCAAACAAAGAGCTTCTCATAGCAGAAGGAAGGTAACGGAGACAAAATGATTTTCAGACAAAACGATTATCTCAAAAAGCATTTGCTTTAAGCTTAAGAAAAAGACCATAATGCGGACTGAAAGTTTAGAGAGAGAGATAGAGAGAGAGAAAAGAGAGAGGGAGAGAAAGAGAAAGAGAAAAAGACAGAGAGGAAGAGAGAGAGAGAGAAAGAGAGAGAGAGAGAGAGAGAGAGAGAGAGAGAGAAAAGAGAGAGGGAGAGAAAGAGAAAAAGACAGAGAGCAAGAGAGAGAGAGAGAGAGAAAAGAGAGAGGGAGAGAAAGAGAAAGAGAAAAAGACAGAGAGCAAGAGAGAGAGAGAGAGAGAGAAAAGAGAGAGGGAGAGAAAGAGAGAGAGAGAGGAAGAGAGAAAGAGAGAAAACGAGAGAGAGAGGGAGAGAAAGAGAAAGAGAAAAAGACAGAGAGCAAGAGAGAGAGAGAAAGAGAGAGAGAGAGAGGAAGAGAGAAAGAGAGAAAACGAGAGGGAGAGAGAGAGAGGGGGGGAGAAAGTAAAAAGTGTTAAAATCTACGATTTTCTTTCCCGGGAGAAGAGGTTTAGGTTGCATTGTGACTCTTATAACAGCTTATTTACAACATGATAAAAAGATACCTGCTTAGCGAATATTGTTGTATAGGAAATATAATAAGGATCCCTCTAAAATAAATTGGTATAAACAGTATTTTCCCCTGATACATGTTTAGTGATTCATTTTTAATGCACAGTGGAGTAACTGACAAATTAGTGACATTCTAAACTTTTATACGCGTTCATATATGAAAGTTGCCTTTTTTTTTTTGTTCTTTTTTTTTTTTTTTCAATTTCTTGTAATGTTGGAAAAGTGGCCTCCATATGTAGTCCGAAAGTAACTTGGATATTGTTCTTTTTATTTCCTTAAATTTAAGTATCAGGTTTTCGCACAAATTGTTGGATATATAAAAGTAGGGGACCACGAAATGATGAAATTTAATTTGCTATTTCATGAATGCGGAAAAGATTAAGGTGGTTACAAAAATCATTTCGAATCTGCGAATCTCAGTGTCCGTACGACGAACATGGGGGCATAAAGTATTCAAAAATGGGGAGATTGGAAACAAAAAACAAAAAACTTCAAAAATATATTTTTAACAGCCTTGCCCCCAAAAGTTAAAAAAAATGTAGTTAAATTTTTTTTACCGAAAATTATTTTTTTTCTAAACTGCGGGGCCCCCTAAAGGCGCGGGGCCTGGAGCGACCATCCCGGTTGCCCCTATGGTCCAGCCGGCCCGGCAGATAGGACATTTAAGGAAGAAATAATTTTATTTTAAACACTAGCTGTGCCCACGGCTTCGCTCGCGTGGAAGATATCACTGAAAAACAGGGCTATGATAACACGTGTAATCCGATCCATCCATAAGAACTGTAGTTGAATTTCATAGCAACCGATGGAGGAATTTCATAGCAACCGAAAGATTAAATGGTCGGCAGTTAGTTTTTCAAGGGAAAGAAAATTATATTTAATTTTTTACATGAAGTTCAGTACATAGTTTTTATTTTATTTTTGAAAATAATTCGTAATGCCTCTGAATATACAAAATTCTCTGTCTCGTTTCCAGTCGTTATCAAAATAAATTGATTGTCTGAACTGCCGGTTCTCGATAAACCGACGTATCAAATACATTGATACATCGGTTTATCGAGAACCGACAGTATTATAATATTTTGAACGTGAAAGGCAAATCCGTCGGAATCATTGAGATCCTGGGCATATATGCCATTTGTCCAACTTCTGGCTCAGTTAGTATAATGGCTTCAATAATAACTGTCGTTAACTTGGAAGACCCATTGCTAATTGGGCTTCTGGCCCAGTCAGTCTGTGTCTTCCAAGTTAACGACAGTATCGATGGATGTATAATATCTGTATTCGCCGGGCAGTTTTGCAAAATAGCATCGTTTATTTCATCAACAGATGCGTTCTTGGAGACTCGATAGCTCGGTCACACATCCAGTTGCGACTTCTTTGGAGCAGATTTTCTACATTAGGATAAATTTTGTCAACTAATTCATTAATAGATCGTATACAATCAGTGGCGTATATTCGAGGCTAGCTGCGAAGCCCAGAGAATGCACAAATAAAAGTTAATTAAATATGCACAAAAAAAAGTTAACTAAATACGCACAAATAAAAGTCTATTATCAACGTTATTAAGATATGTCAATGCTTTCGGTGCAAAATAAACACGGGCGGATTGCTTCTTTCGATTATGAGAATCAGTCTACGCAAGTAGAGTAGGTCTTCGAGAGACTTCGCTGTTCTGATGCGAAGAGCTCTAATACTATCTCCTGCTAGCGTTTCCATGACAACATGAATGAGCTACGGAGCACGTGAGTGGCCATTGTTTTAGCGAAGGGTTCGCTCCGAAAAAACGAAGACTTCGGACTACCTCAGTCCTTCCATGCTTTCAGCGGGTGTTTCGCGAGAGTTGTTTCAGTTTGTGTGAAGTGTCAATGAATTAAAATTAGTGATCATCATCATCATTGTCAACCATTATCAATCCACTGCTGAATGAAGGTCTCCCCAAGTTTCTTCCACAACGGTCTGTCTTGGGCCAGTCTCCTCCATGTTACCCCCGCATACTTTCGAATTTCATCCACCCATCTCACAAGCGGTCTCCTTCTGGGTCTTTTCCTGTCCCTTGGAATCCAGTCTAAAATTTCAGCTGTCCATCGATG
Source organism: Macrothele yani (assembly GCA_039090855.1). NCBI lineage: Eukaryota > Metazoa > Arthropoda > Arachnida > Araneae > Macrothelidae > Macrothele > Macrothele yani. The sequence goes on along the minus strand of CM077009.1, from coordinate 99,034,309 downwards.
GTCTGTCCTTCTGGCAGTATGTCCAGCCCATTTCCATTTCAGGGATTTTACTCTGTTCATGATGTCTTCCACTCTTGTCATTTTTCTGATCCATGAGTTCCTCTTCTTATCTCTCCTGGTTACACCAAGCATGCATCTCTCCATGCTGCTTTGAGTTGGCTGCAGCCTTTGTATGTCTCATTTAGTTAAGGTCCACGTCTCTGCACCATACGTAAGCACTGGAAGGATGCATTGATCAAACCCTTTTCTTTTAAGACATAATGGCATATTGCTGTTGAAAATTATGCTGTTTCTTCCAAAAGCTCTCCAGGCAAGTTTTATACGCTGATTAATTTTTTTATCAATGTGACCTTCACTTAATATCTGCTGTCCAAGATAAATGTAGGCATTGGTTGTCTCCAGCTTTTCCCCATCAATAGATAAATCTTTATTTCTTGTAAAAACATTGTACATCACTTTTGTCTTCTGAAAGTTAATTTTTAATCCCACTTCTTTATTCTGGTCAGCAAGTTCCTAGATCATACTCTGCAGCTCTGATGGGGTAGTTGCAAAAATGACTGCGTCATCAGCAAAACGAAGGTGACTTAGATAATCTCCATTAATCTTTATCCCTTTGTTTTCCCAGTTCAGTGATTGAAACACATTTTGCAATATGGCATTAAAGAGTTTGGGAGATATGGTGTCACCTTGTCTCACTCCCTTTCCAATTTTTATGGGTGCTGCATTCTCAAATAGCCGAATCTTTGCACTTGCATTTTCATAGATGTTATTGATAATATTAATGTATGCATCTTCAATACCGCAGGATTTCAGAGCCATTGCAACTGCTGATGGTTTCACCGAATCAAAGGCTTTTTCATAATCGATAAAAGCCATGCACAATGGAAGTTCATATTCCCTCGCTCTTTCAATTAGTTCTCTCAGTGCGTGGATATGATCTATTGTGCTGTAGCCACTCCTGAATCCAGCTTGTTCCCTCGGTTGAGCCATGTCCAGTGTTACCTTCAAGCGGTGTGAAATAACTTTAGTGAAGATTTTATAAACCACGGATAGGAGGCTGATAGGTCTGTAGCTCCTGAGATCCTCAATGTTACCTTTTTTTATGTAGCAGGATCATTGTAGCGTTGTTCCAATCCTCAGGAATCTTCCCTTCATTAAAGCATCGAGTGAAAATTTGGGCGAGTACTGTTTCGATTTCTCCACTTGCTTCTTGTATGATGTCTACAGTAATTCCATCTTCTCCTGGAGCTTTTCCCCGCTTCATGTTCTTGATTGCATGTGCAACTTCTGCTGGGAGGACTGCAAGAACTCTGGTACTGGTACCTTTCATGATGTCTGGAGTACATGTATCATCCCTTTCATATAATTTGGAGTAGAAATCTTTCACTCTTGTCAAAATTTCGCCTCTATTTCTTGTTACAGAACCATCTTCTTTTTTCAGCGCCATAATCTGATTTCTTTCGATTATATTATATCTTATATTCGTGGCTTTGTTGGATTCGAACTGTTTGGATAAATTTTGTGAAAGCTTCTCTGAACATGTACTATCAGTGCTTAAAGAACTCTATGCTTCAAATTTTGATACAACTCGATTAAAAACTGAACTGAAGGTGTTTAATTCCCTTGATGAATACAAAACAAATCAGTAAGAGACATTACTTGTTACATAAAGTTGAATAATTGGACATAGTGTTTATTGAGGTGTACAAATTAGCAGATCTAATATTAAACTGTTAATCAACAACTGCAACTGCCGAAAGACGTTTTTCCGTATTAAAAGGAATCAAGATATATCTTAGAGTCACACAAGGACATGTACATTCGAGCAACTTGGCTGGTTTGTTAATAGAGAAAAACATTATTTTTAAATATGAAAAAGTACTCGGAAGAAACATTTTTGTGAAAACGTAACGCTCAAGTTCACCCAAAAGGAAAGAAGAATGGAGTTCATGTACAAATAAGTGTTCAAATCCTAATCCTCATAATTATTTGGTATCATGTTAACAATAGCATGCACCTAAAATTTAGAAGAAAAAAATGTTACTTCTATTACTTAACAATTAAAAAATAAACTTCGCAATTTTTAAAAAACAGCATTGTATGGAGGGAGCGCGGGTGAGATAGTCCAAGTCTCGAACCCAAGATACGCCACTGTTTACAATGCTTCCCAGTTTGCTATGTACTGGAATCCAAGCGTTCTGATTAGGTACTTTGCCATCACCGGCAGGTAGTTACTGAATAGAAAACTGGGTATCTCCTCTTCGTAAAGTAGCTCTTATATTTCTTCGTAAATGCAGCGTTTCAATATTATTCCACATTACTAAAAAAATTGCGTACATTATCACGAACTACTTTCTTTCACGCTGGGTGTGATCAGGGTGTATATAAACTAAGCGGAATGATACACGGGAAATCGGGAACTACTTTAAAGCGATCTGAATCGGTAGTACAGCCAAAAATAACAAAAAATAAACAGATAGCCTATGTCAACCGGAAGAAAATAAGCTTCCCAGCGGTGAAAGAATCGTGAACCACTTTCTTTCACGTTGGATTTGATTAGGTTGTATGTAAAGAAAGCGGAACGATACACGGGAAATCGGGAACTACTTTAAAGCAATCTGATTCGGTAGTACAATAAAAAATAATAAAAAATAATAAAAAGTAATAAAAATGATAATAAACAAACGAAATAGCCTATGTCCGCCGGAAAGAAATAAGCTTCCCAACGGTGAAAGAATTATCCAAATCGGTTCAATAGTTTTCAAGATCGCCTCAAACACACAAACAAACTTTTTCTCTTTATATACACTGAAGAGCAATTGAATTAGAGATAATTGTCTAGTAACGTGTAGCACCACCTTTCGCCCTGATGACGGCCGCGATTCGTCTCGGTATGGACTCGACAAGACACCGGAAGCGTTGGGAAGCCATACGGATCCACGACTCCTGAACAAGCTCCCACAGTTCACGAAGATTTGATGGAGGAGAGTCAGAGCCTAGAACATCTCTCTCGGTGGCATCCCAGATGTGTTCGATGTGATTGAGGTCAGGTGACCTAGCTGGCCAAGGAAGCGAGGTCACGTCGGTGGAGTTTTCATCCAATCATTCGGATACAATTCGGGAGCGATGGCACGGTGCATTGTCTTTTTGCAGGATGAGGTCCCCAGTGGTATGTTGAAGACGCACAAACGGGAGCAAATGGTCGTCCAGGACATCCCGGTAAGGTTGACCTCTGAGGGACGATGTCACACGTACCAGGGGTCCCATTTCAGTCAACGTAAACAGTCCCCAGACGAGAATGCCACGCCCACCAGCTTGAAGAGTACCCTCCTGGCAAGAAGGATCCATCGCTTCATGTGGTTTGCGCCGTACTCGTATCCTGCCATCCGCATGTACCAACGTGAATCTCGACTCATCAGTCCAGGCAACATTTTTCCACATGTCTAGGGTCCAGTGGCGATGTTCCCGCGCCCATGCTAATCTTTGCGCCCTGTGATGTGCGGTCAGCAGCGGTACATTCGTGGGACGATGGCTTCTGTACCCCATAGCGAGGAGATGGTTCTGGATGGTGTGGCTGCTTACACGTTTTTGCGCACCAGCGTTAAATTGCCGAGTGATTTCTTGCATTGTGGCCGGTCTATCCGCTGTTACCATGCGAGTTAGCCTACGATTACCCCTCTCATCCACACGCTGTTGTCCCCGGCAATTGGCCCTTGCAGGGATGGTTTTACCGGATTCGATGTACTCACGGTGCACCCGTGACACAGTGGCTCGTGAAAATCCCAGTGCCTGCACGACTTCCGAGATGGAGTGACCCATTCGTCGGGCCCTGACAATTTGCCCACGATCAAATGTTCTTAGATCCTTTGTCTCACGCATACTGCGTCCGACTCTTACTGATTCCCGTCGAATCGCTCCTTATATTGTCGGATCGCTGCATACGTCATGTAGTTTCCGTTTACAGGGCAGCCCACAGCGCCACATTTGCATAAAGCCAGCTGTCTGTAATTCAGTTGCTCTTCAGTGTATTACTAGCCCGTCCTAGGACCATTGTTTTTAAGCTTTAAATAAATATTAATATATAGGGGATGCCGCCCGTCCTAAGACGGTGAAATTTTTTAATTGAAGCAATTTAAAAACAAATCAAACACACGCAGGCTTTTTTGTAAGGAAATATAGTAAAAACTTATATAGCTGCTCATTCATGTTAGAACTGAAAATTATATGCTATTTGTTTCCGTTTTTCAAAAGACCTCACAATAAATAACATTCTGTGTAAAATATTTGTTATTTACCAATTTTCCTTGTAGTCCAGTTGTTTTCGTGTAAACTTAGCCTAATAACTTTTGCTTTGATTTTTCGTGTTAAATTACTTTTTCTCCGGCACACGTCATTCCGTTCACGGACAAGGCTAACTAGATTCACGGCTAGTTTTAGACTGTCCTATTCGAAGGCTGGTTTAAAAACTTCATACCGAAGCTTCTTCTACAAAATAATGCGACATCTGGCGTTACAAAACGGAACTATCAAAATTATCGACAATGTGCTGTTGGGGGCGACATCTGTTTTTAGATGCAATGTTTTTCACTTCGACATCGCAAGATTTCAGTTTTTATTGTAAGTTAGAGCGTTTAGGTAAATCAATATTTTGCAAAATGAATAATATAAACAGCACGAAACTCGAAAAATTAGTTAAATTAAAAATAATAATTAAAGTGTACAAAATAATATTCGAATTGTGCTAAATTAAATTAATATGCAAACGCAACTTGCCGTGATATTAAGGTTTTAATTCGAATTTTGTAGATCGGATAAATAGTCATTGATAATCCAAGGTTTTTAAATAGCACGTGATCACTTTAACATCTCAATGTGATCGCGTGCTTATTATATAGCAGGCAATCATTTTGACATCGCAAGAGCACACACGAATTGATCGATGTGATGGCGCAACAATGCAGACGTTGCTGTGACGTCAAGCGTTCCAGAGAGACAGACGGATTTGTTTGTTTATATTATTAATTAGTATAAAGTATTGATTAATTTTTTTAGTATAGATTTATTAGAGTTTAGATTAAGACAGACGGATCTGCGTTATTGCTGGAAAATCGCTATGAAAATGTGTAAACATCCTCTGTAAAATATCTATTTTCTCACTGAGAAATTTCAGTGACCAATCAATAAGTAAGTCGGTGTGCTGTAGAAGTCGAGGTCCGGATTTCAGGGGAGGAAAGTCGTTTTACACGCCGGAACAGACAGTAATTTTTTTTTCTTTACTTACTCTGTGGTCTACAAAAACCAGTATGTAAGTTAAAATGAAAAATGATCTTCATCATACGTGTTTAGTATTTCAAAGATGGATGAAGGTAATTCAGTTTTCTGCGCCGTGATCTGAGAATCAAAAATCTAAGTGTTTGATCGTGAATTTTTCTAGCTGTCCTAAACAAATTAATTTAAGCTTAGAGCGTTCATGATATGAAATCTTAATATCTATCTGCAAGAAATATAATTTCCTCCACTAGTCTGGCGATTTTGTCTAAAGCCAGATTCGTAACTACCAAGCCCGTTGATAAGGGCATTCAGCAATCTCGCGTGGCTCCCAGTCATATCCTGTCCTGTGACGTCATACAAAATTGATCTGTTGCCACATACTTGAGTTTGAAACTGCGGCAGAAAGTTCGAAGTTCAGCTGCGTAAGTTCTCGTGATGTCACTCACATACGATTAATCTGCTGCTAGTTAAGTGAAATGAAGGTACTACAGGAAGCCGGAAATACGACTGCAACGTCACATCCCGTGACGTCATACGCAGGTGACGAGCAAATCATTCGTTTGAACGGGTTGGTAGAATTGCCGCATCATATTTCATGACGTCATACGCAATTCAGCTGTTTGTTACCCACGCATGACATATGTTTGAAGCTGTTGCAGATAATATATCTTTACAGCATTTATTTGTGTTACGATTTTCAGCTGCTTATGCCTCTGGCGATCAGTTTGATTTCATTTACTGTATTTTACACTAGCTCAAAGCCTGTATGCACGGGAGTGAAAAAGCTGTAACTGAAATTCTTATAACACGTATCGTAAAACACATATATACAGTATATATATATAACAGGCTACGTCTGTAATATGTCTGGCTTGTGTTTCTTCAAAAGTTTCATAGGTTTTATGAAGATTCCTTTGCACGCCATCGCCGTTGTCGTTCTCTATTAAAGCAAAGTTTTCTTTCAGCTTTATATTCTTCCATCTTGTACTACAAAGAAAAAATTCACGCAACCAATAGTTTTTTAAATTTCCATCACAGCGAATCAAAACTACGCCTGCAGTTACTTTTTTACAACTTTACTTGTTTCTTTTTATGAAATAAAATAACATTGATTCCTTTTAATGAAATTATTCTGCAATGCGAAGAAAATGAAATAAAACACGACGTAACACCTACGTAACAGAACAACGGCGCACGCAGTTGTTCGAGCACGTGCGTGTTGTCACAGATGAAGTAGTTTGTCTAACTAACTTTATTTTAATTTCCGGTATTTCTCCTTGATTTTATGTATCGTGCGACAGCGGTGAACTTAGTTCCGATTTTGGCCAACGGATAAAAACAGATGGCGCTGCAAGTCCTGGATGACGTCAAAGCATTAGGGATTTAGGGACAGACGTAGCCATTCAACTGGTAGGATTCGTATTAGCCGTCTTTGCACGATTGGAATCATCATCATCATCATCATCGTCAACCATTATCAATCCACTGCTGGACGAAGTTCTCCCCAAGTTTCCTCCACAACGATCTGTCTTGTGCCAGTCTCCTCCATGTCACTCCCGTATACTTTCGAATTTCATCCACCCATCTCCCATGTGGTCTTCTTCTGGGTCTTTTCCTGTCCCTTGGAATCCAATCTAAAATTTCGGTTGTCCATCGATGGTCTGTCCTTCTGGCAGTATGTCCAGCCCATTGCCATTTCAGGGATTTAACTCTGATCATGATGTCTTCCACTCTTGTCATTTTTCGGATCCACGAGTTCCTCTTCTTATAGCTCCTGGTTACACCAAGCATGCACCTCTCCATGCTACTTTGAGTTGTCTGCAGCCTTTGTATGTCTCTTTTAGTTAAGGTCCACGTCTCTGCACCATACGTAAGCACTGGAAGGATGCATTGATCAAACACTTTTCTTTTAAGACATAATGGCATATTGCTGTTGAAAATTATGCTGTTTCTTCCAAAAGCTCTCCAGGCAAGTTTTGTACGCCGATTAATTTCTTCATCAATGTGACCCTCACTTGATATCTGCTGTTCAAGATAAACGTACGTGTCTGTTATCTTCAGCTTTTCTCCATCAATCGATAAATCTTCATTTCTTGTAAAAGCATTGAACATCACTTTTCTCTTCTGAAAGTTCATTTTTTTCCCCACTTCTTTACTCTTCTCAGCAAGTTCCTGGATCATACTCTGCAGCTCTGATGGGGTAGTTGCAAAAATGACTACGTCATCAGCAAAACGAAGGTGGGTTAGGTTATCTCCATTAATCTTTATACCTCTGTTTTCCCACTTCAGTGATTGAAAGACATTTTCCAATGTAGCATTAAAGAGCTTCGGAGATATGGTGTCACCTTGTCTCACTCCCTTTCCAATTCTTATGTGTGTTGTATTTTCAAACAGCCGAATCTTTGCACTTGCATTTTCATAGATGTCATTAATAATATTAATGTATGCATCTTCAATACCGCAGGATTTTAGAGTCATTGTAACTGCTGATGGTTTCACCGAGTCAAAGGCCTTTTCATAATCGATAAAAGCCATGCACAATAGAAGTTCATATTCCTTCGCTCTTTCAATTAGTTCTCTCAGTACGTGGATATGATCTATTATGCTGTAGCCACTCCCGAATCCAGCTTGTTCTCTCGGTTGAGCCATGTCAAGTGTTACCTTCAAACGGTGTGAAAGAACTTTAGTGAAGATTTTATAAACCACTGATAGGAGGCTGATAGGTCTGTAGTTCCTTAAATCCTCAATGTCACCTTTTTTATGTAGCAGGAGCATTGTAGCGTTGTTCCAATCCTCAGGAATCTTTCCCTTCAATAAGGCATCGAGTGAAAATTTGGGCGAGTACTGTTTCAATTTCTCCACTTGCTTCTTGTATGATGTCTACAGTAATTCTATCTTCTCCTGGAGCTTTTCCGCGCTTCATGTTCTTAATTGCATGTGCAACTTCTGCTGGGAGGACTGGAAGAACTCTGGTACTGGTACCTTTTATGATGTCTGGAATACATGTATCATCCCTTTCATATAATTTGGAGTAGAAATCTTTCACTCTTGTCAAAATTTCGCCTCTATTTCTTGTTACAGAACCATCTTTTTTTCTCAGTGCCATAATCTGTTTTTACCCCTTACTGAGATGTCCCTTTGCTATCTTTAGGCTTTGGTTGTTTTCAATTGCTTTCCTCACTAGTAACAGTTGAATTTACTTACGTCTTCAGTGATACTTTTTCGTACCGTCTTGCATAGCTCAATATATTCCACTTTGGAAGTCACATCTTCTTTAGTTGTCCTCATCTCTCTTCTTTTTTGCATCAACATTTTGGTTTTTCCTGATAATTTGTTCACATGCAACTTTTTCTTAGACTCAGCTATTTTCGTTGCTGTTTCCATAAGAGCCTTGGTGAGTTCTCTGTTAACTTCAGAAATATCCACTTCTTCCGATGTTAAGCTTTCTAAAGGAGAGAATCTGTTTCTCAGTTCCAACTTGAAGGTATTACGGTGTTTTTTAAGGTTGGATATGTCAATACATTTTGTTTGTCTTATGAGCTTGCCACGTTCGAGTTTAGTGTTGAGGTGCATCTTACATTTCACCAATCTATGGTCACTACCTGTGTTGAACTTGTTTAGCACACTGCAGTCTTCTATGACGAATTTTTTGTTACACATAATAAAATCAATTTCACTTGTCGTCCCATTTGGATGTCTCCATGTCCATTTCCTGTGTGGCTTTTTATTGAAAAAGGAGTTCAAGATGAAAAACCCTTCTGTCGCTGCAAGCTCAACGAGGGTATTTCCACACTGGTTTCTGTTGCCGTGACCGAATTTACCTACTGAAGTTTCATTCTGCTGCCGTTGCCCTATTTTTGCATTGAAATTTCCCATAATTATCTTCAAGTGTTGCTTACCTTTGTTATTTAGATGACGGATTTCCTCATAAAATTCTTCAATTTCTTCTTCAGGATGAATTGTGGTGGGTGCATAAGTTTGAATAATCTGAGCCTTGTATCTTCTCGAGAGTTGGATAACGACTCGTGCAGATCTGTCAGAGGAACTTTCAACTTCTACAACTTTATCCTTCAGTTTCTTGTTTATTATAAATCCAACACCACTAGTTCTGCCAGTATCTGTCCCACGATAGTAGAAGAGATGTCCACTTTTCAGTTCAATGAGATCTTCTCCTTACCTCACTTAGCCCGACGATGCCGCACTTGATCCTTTGTAGTTCCTCTTCCAATTCAAGAAGCCTTGAATCAGAAGATAGGGAGCGTCCGTTATACGTCGCCAAGGTCAGCATCAGATGGCAGCCTAGTCCGGTCCTCCGGGGATTCTTAGCACCCTCTGCCTTCATGTCGCACTGGCCGCTGCCTTGGCCAGGTACATTCCAGCTGCCGGAGACTGAGGGCCAAGATTTAAGTTGTGGAGTCATTTTGGAGGGGTTTGGCCATAACTCACCACGCTGGCCAAGCGGGTTGGTGAGTGTGGGATAGCATTTCCTCTAATCCCGATGGTATAGTTATACCGCTATTGGCGGTCGTCAGAGCCCCTTTAGTGGGAACAGGATGCACCACGAGAAGGCGGGGTTGACATTTGTCAAGGAGAGGCTGTGATGTTACGCATCACATACACACAGAAAAATAAGGTCTGAGTTATTAAAAAGATTTAATATTAAAACCTGTATGTTAAAACTTATATACACATCAATGATACATATGAGATCTTTCGAGTCTACCATAGACTCATCTTCAGATTGAAAGCAAACAGAATGACGACTCGAGTAACAAGTCTTATACTAAAGTAACAACAAGTTCGCCATAGCCTTATTAGCTGCTCATGATGCTCGTTACCCTTCCGCATAAACAAAAGTCGAGCAAGGCCGTAGCCAGGGAAGGGCCAGGCCGGGCAGAGCCCGACCTGTGTTTCCTTTTGCCTGTCCTAGCGACTCACACAACAGTATAGTGCCCGACCTCTTTTACATCCTTTGCCCGTCCTAGCGACTCACACAACAGTATAGTGCCCGACCTCTTTTACATCCTTTGCCCGTCCTAGTGACTCACACAACAGTATAGTGCCCGACCTCTTTTACATCCTTTGTCCGTCCTAGCGACTCACACAACAGTATAGTGCCCGACCTCTTTTACATCCTTTGCCCGTCCTAGCGACTCACACAACAGTATAGTGCCTGACCTCTTTTACATCCTTTGCCCGTCCTAGCGACTCACACAACAGTATAGTCCCCGACCTCTTTTACATCCTTTGCCCGTCCTAGCGACTCACACAACAGTATAGTGCCCGACCTCTTTTTCATCCTTTGCCCGTCCTAGCGACTCACACCACAGTATAGTGCCCGACCTCTTTTACATCCTTTGCCCGTCCTAGCGACTCACACAACAGTATAGTGCCCGACCTCTTTTACATCCTTTGCCCGTCCTAGCGACTCACACAACAGTATAGTGCCCGACCTCTTTTACATTCTTCGCCTGTCCTAGCGACTCACACAACAGTATAGTGCCCGACCTCTTTTACATCCTTTGCCCGTCCTAGCGACTCACACAACAGTATAGTGCCCGACCTCTTTTACATCCTTTGCCCGTCCTAGCGACTCACACAACAGTATAGTGCCCGACCTCTTTTACATCCTTTGCCCGTCCTAGCGACTCACACAACAGTATAGTGCCCGACCTCTTTTACATCCTTTGCCCGTCCTAGCGACTCACACAATAGTATAGTGCCCGACCTCTTTTACATCTTTTGCCCGACCACTTTATATTCTTCTCCCGATCTCAATCATCAGCCGCCCCTCCCATCTTGCTTGGTTGTCTGGCTACGGACCTGAAGTAGAGTATGAGACATTCCGATGCCGGTCTGTCATCATTAAAATAATTGGGGGGGGGAGTTATTCGCATTCCATGGGATATTAATACTGACTGAGCATTTCCCCTTACTTTCTCCTTTTCAATTAAGAGGTGATATTCGATGCTTTGCATCTTCCCTGAGAACAAGCAGTAAAGTAAATTTCAAGTAAAAAAATGGGATGTAACGAAAATGGGTAACGGAAGTTTTCGAAACCATTATTTAAATCTGATTTTTGAATGTTGTTCCATGAAGTGACGCAACAATAGTTAATTTCATCGTGACTCAATAATATATTTTACCAAACTATTACCTGTCATGGCGAAAATTTTAACCTCTGGTGAATTTCAGAGAGACCTGATCAATCTTTCTGTTGGTTTATCAGAGATTAATTAATGCAAAAATTTTCTCCCATGACATACGTTAGAAGAAAATTCCTGGTTGAAAGGCAGGGGAATTCGTGCGCAAAATTCGCTTGTCTTAATCACAACCAGGAAAACAAAATTTCATGTTAATGAAAAAAAAAAAATAAAGAAAAAGAGAATAATATTTGATTTAACTGACTTTGGGGTTTTGAAATAATTATTTTATCTGTTCTTTTTTATCGCGATAGGAAAAGGCGAGTAGGTGTGCAGCTCAAAGAATCAAAATTAATTTTAGTTTAACATCACGGAACGAGAGAAAAAGAAAATTAAAATTAGTGATTTTCTGCAAAGCAAGAATTCGCCATTTTGCGTTCCTGTTTCCAAACGTCGTGAAAAGTCGCCCAAAAGTGCAACATCTTTTCGTCTTTTGGGTAAGGAATTCAGCAACAGAATCTATTTTTAGACCTCAGGGTCAAGAGGCTTGGTCCCTACGTGTGAAGGTCAGAGGTCACTTGAGGCGTGGGAGAGAATTGCTGTTACTAGGGAAAAGGTCAGCCAATCAGGGGTCAGCATTTTTTTCCAACACGCGAGACTTCTTTGACACTTTGAGACGCTTGTCTCAGTCACTTTTGTTCTGGTCCTCTTGCTGGCCGTCAGAGAAAGAGGGGACGGCGGAGTTTTTTTCTCCTCGCCTTTTGGCGGGAGAGAACCACAGAGAAAAAAAGAGTTTTTTGTTATGGCAGCATTTTGCTGACCACCAGTCCACTACAATGGGACACTCTGGCTCTGGTATTCGTATTCGCATTCGAGGGGTTGACGATGTAGCACGCCGATAAAGAAGCCTCCCGCCGTCCGGAAACTTCGCCCTGGAGAGAACTTAGCCGAGGAAGGCAAGACATGCCTTCTCCCTTAAGGATATACCGCCAACAGCATCTACACCTCTCCATGCGGTTGCTGCCCCAAGGAGGAGGAGGCCTGCTTCAAAGGCCGGAGGAGAGAGGCCAAAAACAGTTCCATCTCCTCCCAAAGTTTGGGGAGGAGTTTTTTTTTGCTTGACGGCGTTTTGATGACCACCAGTCCACCACAATGGGAGGTACCTGCTGGCTCGGGCGATGCCCTGCTGCAGTAGGAAAGAAAAAAGACTGTGGTTGTGCCAGGACTGTAAACTGTGGTGAAAAAAAGAAAAAAAAAGAACGCCAGCTGGAAGGTAATGTTTTAGTCCATATCTTTCTGTATTAATATATAACATCCCACGCAGGGTGCCTAAACTTCGAGCTGAGCATAAGAAACAAAAGGTAAAAGAGCAAGTTTTTTTTTGCCTCTGATTATGGCTGTGTTGTCGTTCATCTTTCAAAATTAGGATTTATTGGTTCCTCAGGTGTGAGTTCAGAGAAAAAAAAAAAAAGAGAGGGGAGTTGAAAATGTTTTCATTTATGGTTTTTTTTGTGTTGTCATGTCTGGTATTTTAGCAACTCCCCAGGCCAGTAAATTTTAATGTATCGGAAAAATTTAGTTTAATGTTTGGGCACAGTGAATTTTGGTGCATCGATAATAGTTTAGTTGGGCATGTGATAATTGAAAAGCAGTGTTATTGTGATGTCGTGGGTGATAAAATAATAGTAAACATTTCTCTCTAGTCTTTTACAGCGTTGAGTTATTATTTTTTGAGTGAAGATAAATTATGGGATGATTTATATTGGGATTTTGGGAACATATTATAGTGTGATGAAATTGGAAACCTAAAGTGTTGTTTACATTCTTGGAGTGTTGAGTGTCGAAATTGAGATGGTAGGAGTGTTAATTGAGGACCAGTATTTTACATGCTCCAGATGAGTGTTAATCTCCCATTGGAAAGGGGTGATCTTAGGCCAAGCCGGGAACTTGTCCTAGGGCAGAGGGCTCTGAGTAGGGAATTTTCACCAGGATGCGATATGTGCAAAATAGCAGTTGAGGTATTTGGGTTCTCAAGTTTTGTATTTCACAAAAAGAATGAACATCATGTGTTGAGAAGACACACTTTTGCTCACCAGTTCCAGTATTAATTGTTCTTTTCTTTGGCCTAAATATTCTTGTTTTTACAAAAAAAGTCTAAATTGTAATTTTAATTTTCAATAAGGTGAAAATATTTAGTGGGTTATGTAAATGGTCAGTGTTATTGTCTGCAGTGCAACCTGCGCATTGCCATGGTACAGAAGAATTTCCTTGCTAGTGATTTTTCCTGGGATATATGTGGATATATTGATTTTGAACATCGTGGCAAGCTCATAAGACAAACAAAATGTATTGACATAACCAACCTTAAAAAACACCATAATACTTTCAAGTTGGAACTGAAGAACAGATTCTCTGCTTTAGAAGGCCTAACATCGGAAGAAGTGGATATTTCTGAAGTTAACAGAAAAGTAACCAAAGCTCTTATGGAAACAGCAACAAAATTAGCTGGGTCTAAGAACAAGTTGCATGTAAACAAATTATCAGGAAAAACGAAAATGTTGATGCAAAAAAGAAGAGAGATGAGGACAACTAAAGAAGATGTGACTTCCAAAGTGGAATATATAGAGCTATGCAAGACAGCACGGAAAAGTATCACTGAAGACGTAAGGAAATTCAACTGTGAGCTAGTGAGGAAAGCAATTGAAAACAACCAAAGCCTAAAGATAGCAAAGGGACATCTCAGTAAAGGAAGAAAACAGATTATGGCTCTGAGAAAAGAAGATGGTTCTATAACAAGAAATAGAGGCGAAATTTTGACAAGAGTGAAAGATTTCTACTCCAAATTATATGAAAGGGATGATACATGTACTCCAGACATCATGAAAGGTACCAGTACCAGAGTTCTTCCAGTCCTTCCAGCAGAAGTTGCACATGCAATCAAGAACATGAAGCGGGGGAAAGCTCCAGGAGAAGATGGAATTACTATAGACATCATACAAGAAGCAAGTGGAGAAATTGAAACAGTACTCGCCCAAATTTTCACTCGATGCCTTAATGAAGGGAAGATTCCTGAGGATTGGAACAATGCTACAATGATCCTGCTACATAAAAAAGGTGACATTGAGGATCTCAGGAACTACAGACCTATCAGCCTCCTATCAGTGGTTTATAAAATCTTCACTAAAGTTCTTTCACACCGCTTGAAGGTAACACTGGACATGGCTCAACCGAGAGAACAAGCTGGATTCAGGAGTGGCTACAGCACAATAGATCATATCCACGTACTGAGAGAACTAATTGAAAGAGCGAGGGAATATGAACTTCCTTTGTGCATGGCTTTTATCGATTATGAAAAAGCCTTTGATTCGGTGAAACCATCAGCAGTTACCACGGCTCTGAAATCCTGTGGTATTGAAGATGCATACATTAATATTATTAATAACATCTATGAAAATGCAAGTGCAAAGATTCGGCTGTTTGAAAATACAACACACATAAAAATTGGAAAGGGAGTGAGACAAGGTGACACCATATCTCCGAAGCTCTTTAATGCCACATTGGAAAATGTCTTTCAATCACTGAACTGGGAAAACAAAGGGATAAAGATTAATGGAGATTATCTAACCCACCTTCGTTTTGCTGATGACGTAGTCATTTTTGCAACTACCCCATCAGAGCTGCAGAGTATGATCCAGGAACTTGCTGACAAGAGTAAAGAAGTGGGATTAAAAATGAACTTTCAGAAGACAAAAGTGATGTTCAATGCTTTTACAAGAAATGAAGATTTATCGATTGATGGAGAAAAACTGGAGATAACAGATACGTATGTTTATCTTGGACAACAGATATCAAGTGAGGGTCACATTGATGAAGAAATTAATCGGCGTACAAAACTTGCCTGGAGAGCTTTTGGAAGAAACAGCATAATTTTCAAGAGCAATATGCCATTATGTCTTAAAAGAAAAGTGTTTGATCAATGCATCCTTCCAGTGCTTACGTATGGTGCAGAGACGTGGACCTTAACTAAAAGAGACATACAAAGGCTGCAGACAACTCAAAGTAGCATGGAGAGGTGCATGCTTGGTATAACCAGGAGAGATAAGAAGAGGAACTCGTGGATCCGAAAAATGACGAGAGTGGAAGACATCATGATCAGAGTTAAATCCCTGAAATGGCAATGGGCTGGACATACTGCCAGAAAGACAGACCATAGATGGACAGCCGAAATTTTAGATTGGATTCCAAGGGACAGGAAAAGACCCAGAAAAAGACCACATGGGAGATGGGTGGATGAAATTCGTAAATATGCGGGAGTGACATGGAGGAGACTGGCACAAGACAGACCGTTGTGGAGGAAACTTGGGGAGACCTTCGTCCAGCAGTGGATTGATAATGGTTGACAATGATGATGATGATGATATTGATTTTGGATTTCTTGGGATATAGAGAGATAAGTGATTTTTCCTGGGATATATGTGGATATAGTGATTTTGGATTTCTTGGGATATAGAGAGATAAGTGATTTTTCCTGGGATATATGTGGATATAGTGATTTTGGATTTCTTGGGATATAGAGAGATAAGTGATTTTTCCTGGGATGTATGTGGATATAGAGATAAGTGAATTTTCCTGGGATATATGTGGAGAGAGATAAGTGGATTTTCCTGGGATATATGTGGATATTGTGATTTAGGATTTCTTGGGATATAGAGAGATAAGTGAATTTTCCTGGGATATAGTTGTGTTAGTTCTGGGCCGGATGTGCCTGGAGTATTTAGGGTTGAAGTACGACAGGCTCTTGCAGGCGTGGTTGATCAAGGTGGGATCATGCATTGGTTCGAAAAGGGGAGCCCTGAGGGCGTGGTTTTTGGGGAAAACTTGTCTTCAAACCACCCCCCCCCCCAGTAGTTTCGCTGCTCACGGAGATATGTACTGCCGGCGAGGGTCGGTCGGGCGTTGCTTCAATAATTGGCGAGATCATGTTAGAGGAAATTCTGTACCTGATGATGATGTGTCACACTTGAGGATTTTTTCCTTTCCCTTTGCCTAGGCTGAAATTGGATTCACGACCCAATTTCACGCCTTCAGCCTGACTGATATTTTCTTCCTGTGTTGGTTCTCAAAACCCAAGGTAGTGTCTGAACTGAGAGTATTTGCCTCACCGCTACCTCAGTAATTCACTGCAGGTGTTAAATTTAAGTTTGTTTGGTGATTTAAAGTATCTAAATTTATTTGTTTATGATTTGCTGTAGTGCTAGGGATGTAAATTCTAAATTCTGGTTGTTGGTGTTAGTGAACTTGATATTTAGTTTGGAAATTTAGTTAATTGGTATTTTGAGCTTTTGTTTACAGTATAGAGTTATTAAGTATCTTGAGTTATTATGTGAAGTGCAGAGTGAGGTGATTTTTATGAGCAAGCTAGTGCAAGAAGATTGTTTGAATTTCTGAATTATGGTGATGTTATGAATAGTGATAATTTTTAAGATTAGTTAGTGAGGTTTCTTTATAAGTGAAGTAGGTTCATTCAGGGTAGTTCTATAGGTTATGTAATGTTAATTAGTGCTTGTGCTCAGTGTAAATTCTGTTTTGAGGATAATTTACTTGGTTTGTTTACTTGCTGATAGTAGATTTGTTAAAGTATAATTTGTGGCTCTTAAAATAACTGTAAATTTAAATTGAAGTCTTCGAATCTGGTCTGGGAGATTGCAGAGTTTTTACATCCAAAATTATACTACGATTCACATAGCTGAACAGCACAACTTGACATATTTCAACACAGTTGGTTTGAACACTAGGCATTGACTTTATACATCCAAAATTATACTACGATTCACATAGCTTACACAAAAAAAAGATACTGGATTATTTTTAATTCCACAAGGTGGACAAGTTCTGTTCTTCTGAAACGTACTCTCAATTAAAGTATAATTTGTGGCTCTTAAAATAACTGTAAATTTAAATTGAAGTCTTCGAATCTGGTCTGGGAGATTGCAGAGTTTTATACATCCAAAATTATACTACGATTCACATAGCTGAACAGCACAACTTGACATATTTCAACACAGTTGGTTTGAACACTAGGCATTGACTTTATACATCCAAAATTATACTACGATTCACATAGCTTACACAAAAAAAAAGATACTGGATTATTTTTAATTCCACAAGGTGGACAAGTTCTGTTCTTCTGAAACGTACTCTCTTCTCTCTCACCTAGTTAGCTCAATGACAAATTTACAATTTTACACTTATTGATTTAAATTTACTGCACCTAAACAATCTTAGCAAACTCTGCAATCTCCCAGACCAGATTCGAAGACTTCAATTTAAATTTACAGTTATTTTAAGAGCCACAAATTATACTTTAACAAATCTACTATCAGCAAGTAAACAAACCAAGTAAATTATCCTCAAAACAGAATTTACACTGAGCACAAGCATTAATAAACATTACATAACCTATAGAACTACCCTGAATGAACCTACTTCACTTGTCAAGTTGTGCTGTTCAGCTATGTGAATCGTAGTATAATTTTGGATGTATAAAGTCAATGCCTAGTGTTCAAACCAACTGTGTTGAAATATGTCAAGTTGTGCTGTTCATAAGGCCAGTGGCCAAAGAGAAATAGAAAAGAAATTGAGATTCTGTTTTTATACTGCTGTGTTTAAGCAAACAACAAAAAAGGAAATACCATCTGAGTGTCCACTAAATTATTTTGTTAAGTTTTTAAAGAAAAATAATAAATACAGGCAGTAGCCTTTCAAAAAAAAGTCCAAAATTAGTGCAGTGTGAAAATTTTTGTGTGCTGTTGTCTTCCATGACCTGGACCCTTGTATTCACCCTTAGCTTGACTAAGGCTATCGATCCGAATCCTGGTATTATAAGGTATTTCATAACTGCAATTTTCGTCCTATCCTTTTAAATTGACTTTCACCGCCTCCACAAGTTGTTATTGAACGAGTACATTTTATCCTATGACTTATAGTGACACATTTTCATACGCATGCAACAATATTCACTTATTTTTGCACTTTCAGATGACTCAACTCTGCGTGAACACAAACAACGCAAACTTTCCAATAACCTCTTGTGGAATGTAAATTTTCAGATGCATTTTTGTTTAGGATGTTCATGGCCTTCCAATACTTAGAAAATATTTTTGTTTCAAAATGCATCCACCCATCTCCCAAATTTAAATTTTCTATGATTTCCATATCAATTTCAATACCAGCATAAATATAGTCTCTTTTGATAAATAACTTCAACCTTCAAAATTTTTTCACCATAACATACCGAACAATATTTCATCCCGTTATACGTATAAACGTTACAATACCTCATTGCAATCTGCGTAAATTAAGAGAACGTGATGCTAAATGTGATAAAAGCCATTACAGAAAATGCATTTTTTGGTGTCATGAAAACGGTGCGTCGTGGTGAAATTTGGCTTCCACTAGTTCCCCCAAAGGGAGGAGACGATTACCTGTTATTAGCAAGAGCTTTAAAATGACGTATAACACTAAGCTAGCAATCCGCCTCACTAACACGATTCAGCTTTGCTTTCCATCTTGAGATCAGATTTTAACATATACGCAGATGGACTTTCGTACCTACGTCACCTTTCACCGGTGTCAGGGTTGTTTCTTACGTTCGTCTAAACCTGAATAATACAAAATAATAAAAATAAAAATAAATATTGTTTTTGAAAAACTAAACAGTCGAAATACGTACTAATGCCGCCGTCATAGTTTAGTAAATATTTACTTTTATGACTCACATATCTTGTTTCAATGGTTTCGCGACAATGACCTACCTAAGTACCTCTCAGTGTCAGGATTTAGTAAACCTTATTGTTTGTTGTTATGACCTAATTCCACTTAGTATATACAGGACTGTGGCTCGGTGTGATCGTGACTGACGCGAATAAATGCAATACGTTGTACGTAACAAAATGTATATACACTGAAGTACCAGAAAAACTGGTACACCAGTCTAATACTTGGTAGGCCCCCCACGGGAGCGGAGGACTGCAGAAACACCACGGGACATGGACTCCACTAGCTTCTGGCAATGCACACCATACTTCCTGCAGAGCGTTCCACAATTCGGGTGTATTCCGAGGTCTCGGATTTCTATGTTCGATAGCGCGTTGCGTGGTATCCCAAATGTGTTCTATCACGCTCAAATCTGGGAATATGGGCGGGAATGGCAACACTCCAAACTCAGATGAATGCTCCTGTAACCATAATATGGCGTCCCTATACTTGCGTTGTCCTGTTGAAACAGGACCAACCCATCAGCATGAAAGCTGGACATGAACGGGTGTACCTCATCAGAAAGGATGCGCACATAGCGCTGGCCGGTCACAGACGTTTGTAGACGCACCAGGAGTCCCAGTGAAGTTCAGCTAAGCACACCCCATACCATTACGGACCCCCCCCCCCCACCAGCCGGTACAGTTCCCTGTTGACAGGCGGGATCCATAGCTTCATAGGGTTTGAGCCACACACGAATCCTTTCATCTGGCCGATACAGTTGGAAACGCGACTCGTCAGACCAGGCTACTTGTTTCTAGTCATCAAGTGTCCAGTGGCGGTGTTGCCGTGCCCAAGCGAGGCACATAGCTCTGTGTCGTGCACTCAACAAGGGGACTCAAGTTGGGCGTCGGCTCCCAAAGCCCATATCGTGCAGGGTACGATGCACAGTCCAGACGCTGACGCTTGTTGAGGGTCCAGCATTGAATTCCGATTATACTTGCGAGAGTGTTGCACGCCTAACGCGTGAAACGATTCTTGACAGACGACGATGGTCACGTTCACCCAATGTCTTTTTACGGCCACACTGGTATCGTAGGTTGGAGGTTTTGCCGGAATTCTTGTAGTCACGGTACACCCTTGCAATGGTCGTCTGTGAAAATCCGAACTTCGTTTCTACCTCCGAAATACTACGGCCCATCTCACGAGCGCCAACCATGACACCGCGTTGAAAATCGCTTAAATCGTTATTACTTGTCATTCTCATGCCGAAAACAGCTCGGACAGCTGGCAAGGATGTCTATCGCTTTATATACGCACTAGCGGACGCAACAGAGTACGCGCATAGGTGACGTTGCTATGTATTTTGCATAAGCTCATCTGTACCAGTTTTTCTGGCACTTCAGTGTATACTTTCGAATCACTCGTTTTATTTTACACCCGCAAAAATCTTGGCAGGGAAAGATGCACAGCATAAATTATCTACAAGGAGTACAAAGGTACTTTCTCGACTTTATTTCTTTTTTTTTTTTTTTATGAATTTAACGACCATTACGAGTAAGTCTAGCAACAATTAAGTAGTCGCCCGTCCCTAAATTGGGGACGATTATTAAGTAGAGGGACGATGGCCAGCGCCCATTTGTAATCCGCGATTCGTACCTCGCCCCGTTTAGGACGAACGGGAAGAAGCTAGCGCCTCAGAACACTCGGTCACCGAGGCGCCAAAGACATGATCAGACAAGGCACAGTAATATAATTAATTTTTTCCACTTCCAAATTTCCCTGTTAACTCTTATTTTAAATTATTGTTGTTTCACGGTTGATAGATCACCATATGTAACTGAAAAGGCTATTGTTGGCAGTCTCCCGTACTTAATCTTGGGTCACAGGTTCGAGGGATGGGACACAGGCAAGCCCTGCCGCATCCGGGACTCGAACATTTGCTGAGCTAGGACGACAAACTACAAACTAACGCCTCTAACCACTTGGTCTGAATATTTTAAGCTCTGACCGAGCCAGGACGACAAACTAGAAACCAACGCCTCTGATCATTTGGTCTGAATGTTTTAAGCTCTGGCCGATCTAAAACGACAAACTAGAAACCAACGCCTCTGACCACTTGGTCTGAATATTTTAAGCTCTAGCCGAGCCAGGACGACTAAGTACAAACCAATGCCTCTGATCATTTGATCTGAAAATTTTAAGCTCTGGCCGATCTAAAACGACAAACTAGAAACCAACGCCTCTGACCACTTGGTCTGAATATTTTAAGCTCTAGCCGAGCCAGGACGACGAAGTAGAAACCAACGCCTCTGACCACTTGGTCTGAATATTTTAAGCTCTAGCCGAGCCAGGACGACTAAGTAGAAACCAACGCCTCTGATCATTTGTTCTGAATGTTTTAAGCTCTGGCCGATCTAAAACGACAAACTAGAAACCAACGCCTCTGACCACTTGGTCTGAATATTTTAAGCTCTAGCCGAGCCAGGACGACAAAGTAGAAACCAACGCCTCTGATCATTTGGTCTGAATGTTTTAAGCTCTGGCCGATCTAAAACGACAAACTAGAAACAAACGCCTCTGACCACTTGGTCTGAATATTTTAAGCTCTAGCCGAGCCAGGACGACTAAGTAGAAACCAAAGCCTCTGATCATTTGGTCTGAAATTTTTAAGCTCTGGCTGAGCCAGGACGACAAAGTAGAAACCAACGCCTCTGTTCTTTTGGTCTGAATGTTTTAAGGTCTGGCCGATCTAAAACGACAAACTAGAAACTAACGCCTCTGACCATTTGATCTGAATATTTTAAGCTCTAGCCGAGCCAGGACGACAAAGTAAAAACCAACGCCTCTGATCACTGGGTCTGAATATTTTAAGCTCTGGCCGAGCCAGGACGACAAAGTAGAAACCAACGCCTCTGTTCATTTGGTCTGAATGTTTTAAGCTCTGGCCGATCTAAAACGACAAACTAGAAACCAACGCTTCTGATCACTTGGTCTGAATATTTTAAGCTCTGGACGAGCCAGGCCGACAAAGTAGAAACCAACGCCCCTGATCATTTGATTTGAATATTTTAAGCTCTGGCCAATCTAAAACGACAAACTAGAAACCAACGCTTCTGATCACTTCGTCTGAATATTTTAAGCTCTGGCCGAGCTAGAACGACAAACTAGAAACCAACGCCTCTGACCACTTAGTCGGAATATTTTAAGCTCTCTTCGAGCTAGGACAACAAAGTAGAAACCAATGCCTCTGATCACTTGGTCTGAATATTTTAAACTCTATCCTAGCTAGGACGACATAAGAGAAACCAACGCCTCTGACCACTTGGTCTGAATATTTTAAGCTCTAGCCGAGCCAGGACGACTAAGTAGAAACCAAAGCCTCTGATCATTTGGTCTGAAATTTTTAAGCTCTGGCCGAGCCAGGACGACAAAGTAGAAACCAACGCCTCTGTTCTTTTGGTCTGAATGTTTTAAGGTCTGGCCGATCTAAAACGACAAACTAGAAACTAACGCCTCTGACCATTTGATCTGAATATTTTAAGCTCTAGCCGAGCCAGGACGACAAAGTAAAAACCAACGCCTCTGATCACTGGGTCTGAATATTTTAAGCTCTGGCCGAGCCAGGACGACAAAGTAGAAACCAACGCCTCTGTTCATTTGGTCTGAATGTTTTAAGCTCTGGCCGATCTAAAACGACAAACTAGAAACCAACGCTTCTGATCACTTGGTCTGAATATTTTAAGCTCTGGACGAGCCAGGCCGACAAAGTAGAAACCAACGCCCCTGATCATTTGATTTGAATATTTTAAGCTCTGGCCAATCTAAAACGACAAACTAGAAACCAACGTTTCTGATCACTTCGTCTGAATATTTTAAGCTCTGGCCGAGCTAGAACGACAAACTAGAAACCAACGCCTCTGACCACTTGGTCGGAATATTTTAAGCTCTCTTCGAGCTAGGACAACAAAGTAGAAACCAATGCCTCTGATCACTTGGTCTGAATATTTTAAACTCTATCCTAGCTAGGACGACATAAGAGAAACCAACGCCACTGACCACTTGGTCTGAAGGACGACATACGAGAAACTAACGCCTCTGACCACTTGGTCTGAAGGACGGCATACGAGAAACCAACGCATCTGACCACTTGGTCTGAAATACGACAAAGCAAAAACCAACGCCTCTGATGCCTCTAATCATTTGTAAAGAAAGATGGTACTTATGTTATCGGTTTGTCCATCCGTCCGTCCGCCTGTGGACACCATATCTCTGCAACTATTAGTCCGATTTGAAAAACTCGTTTTACATTGGGAAGCTTGAAATATTCAAATGATGACCCTTTATTTTGCTTTTTTTCTTACGATGTAAAATTTCGTCGCTAGAGAGCGTAAATGCAGATGATATCGAATACATTTTATTCCATTATTTGCTTCTAAACATCCGATTGAAAAAACTTCCTTTACTTTTCTATTCTATTTATATAGAAGAGAATTTTAGGTATAGTCACTTTTTCAAGTTACGCATAGATTTTCTGCCAGGGGGCGTAAAAGTAAATTGCGTTTTCCCCAATATCTCTGCTTCTAAAACTTCGATTTCAAAATTTTTTTCTTCAGCTGATACAGCTCCTGGTCGGAAATGTTTTGCACATAATTTCTAATTTTTGATAAGCAATAGTTTGGCCACCAGGAGGCGTAAGTGTTAATTTCTGCTTCTGATGCCACAAAATCTGGGGTTCTAAAATCTCGATTCAAAAAATTCGTTCGTGGATCGATACCACTCATGTCGATGAACCTTTTCGGGATATTTTCTTCCTAAAATATTGCATGATTTCTCCGCCAGGGGGAGCCGTAGATGCATATGTTATTTTTGTTAATATCTCTACCTCTAGTAGCCCGATTTGAAAAATTCCTTAGATGGATATGTTATTTTTGTTAATATCTCTACCTCTAGTAGCCCGATTTGAAAAATTCCTTCTTTATTGGATAAAGTTCCCGTTGCGACATCTTTTTCATATAATTTCAAAAATTTGCAAGTAATTCATAGACATTCCGCTAGGGGGCGTTATGGTAAATTGCCTTTCAGCCGATATCTCTGCTTCTAAAACTACAATTTGAAAATTTCTTTCTGCACCAGATACAGCTCCTGTTGGGAAATCTTTCGCATATAATTTCAATTTTTTGGTAAAAAATGGCGTGGCCACCAGGAGGCGTTAATGTATATCTTATTTTTGTCAATATCTCTACTTCTAAGAGTCCGATTTGAAAAATCCCTTCTTTGTTGCATAGCGTTCCCTGTGCGAAATGTCTTTCATATAATTTAAAAACTTTCAAGTAACTCATAGACTCTAGGGGGCGTTAAGGTAAATTGCGTTTCCCCCAATATTTCTAGTTCTGAAACTCCGATTTGAATAATTCTTCTTGTATTGCATACAGCTTCAGATGGGAAATGTTTTTCATATAATTTATAGTATTTGGTAAAGAATGGTTTAGCCACCAGGGGGCATAAGCGTTAATTTCTGTTTCTGATGTATTTGCAGAAAAATCTGAGCTTCTGAAAACTCGATTGAAAGAATTTTTTTCCGGACCGATACCATACACGTCGAAAAACTTTTTGAGAATACTTTCTTCTTAAAATAATGCATGGTTTTTGCGCCAGGAGGCGTGGATGCACATCTTATATTTGTTAATATATCTGCTTCCGAGAGTCCGATTTGAAAAATTCTTTCTTTGTTGGAGAGCGTTTCTGCTGCGAAATGTTTCTCATATATTTTCAAATTTTTCTTAACCCACAAGTCTGCAACCAGAGGGCGTAACAATTCCGTTTACAGCAGTATCTGCGGGATTAAAAACCCGATCGAAACATTTTTTTCTTCTTCCAGGTACTACTGTTTCCATACCGGTTACATTGAATTTGAATGACTTTGATAAATTTAATTCGCGTCAGAACGGATTCAAAGGACGTGCTCTTTACACCCGAAAATTCGGTGTCATCTTTCATGTTAATTATTGTTTTAAACCTGACACTATATACGTTGGAGAGCAATACTGGATTGTCCTTTTTATGCAGCGGGATAGAAGCAAGAAAGAAATTTTGTTCCTATTTTAAATTGCGTGCGCGTTTGTAATCTGTGAAAGAACTACATTCGTTTTAGTTTACTGAAATATTTAAAAAAAAAAAAAAAATCATCATACCGCTTTGGGAATAGTAGCAGAAGATATTTCCACTTACTTTAACTCGCCCAGATGGTTGTAAAAATGTAAAAGTTAAACAAGAACATAACCTTCGCAAAAATTAGAACGGAAAAAGGAGTTTTTTAAAGTTTTATTTGTTTCTACGCGCATTTTTGGATAGACACGCATTTTAACGTTCTGCAAAAAAAGAAAAAAAAAAAGGGGGGGGGGGGGAACCTCTATTATACGTTTTTCACTTCTATATGTAATTCTGCTCTAGTTCCAATATTTTACTGTCATTTTTATGGATTTTTTTCAATTCGGTTGTACGTAATTCATTTATATGCATTTTGCGATTATGCGTTAAATTTTGAATTTCAGATTATCCAAAATACATGTTTTTTTTTTATTCTTTTAAACGTAACCCGGTATGTTACAAATTTGGGAAAATCGAGACAGCGCTTTCTTCTTTTCTTTTCTTTCCTTTTTTTTTTTTTTTTTTTTTTTTACATGAAATAATAACCAAATCTCTAGTAAACACATGTTATGCTCTGGTGATTCATTTTATAAAATTCAAATAGGTGATGCAACTAAAAATTACCAAATAACGTTCCAGCTTTGTTTCTTTTCTGAACTCAAGAAATTTGAAACAAGCAAAGATTAGAAAATATTTTACTCGGCATTATTGCTAAATGAACTAGTGGACAAACTGCTTTGAAAATAGAAATGTTCGTAAGTAAAGGATGTGTAATAGGGTATTGAATGTGAAACAAAATCGAATTCGGATTTGATACCTAGTGTTTCAAAGGCAAGGTTTTTTTTTTTTTCGTATGTTTATGTATTGAAAATATTAATTTATACAGAATTTCTTAGCTTTTATAATGAAATTAGAAAAAAAAATGTCAAATTAAACATAGGAGAGGTCCGATGGTATATTTCGAATCACGAGCAAGGTTTATGCGGAATTGTTACGTAAAAGGTGCAAAAAATGTTTCAAAAAGAGGGGGCACTCGGGTTTGAACCAAGGACCTCTCGATCTGCAGTCGAATGCTCTACCACTGAGCTATGCCCCCACGGAGGGATGTGTTTCTGATTTCATTCATTGCTCTTCAAATTTCCCAGCAGCACTTTTTTGCTGAAACCGGTTATTTATCAAAGTTCCCTTATCAGCTAAAGCACTACGGTTGTTGTGTTGTGCTAGTCTGATAGCAGCGATAGAAAACACTTGAAATTAACAATACCTCCTGTTGTTTTTTTTTTTTGGTGGGGGAGGTGGTTTCTAGACCACAATGAACTACTCGTTAGGCTATAAGTTATCACCCGTCACCAATTTGTGCCATTGGTTCAAGAAAAAGAACAAAAAAAACAGACCACACGTGACGAAAGATTCAATACGAACAAATGATTAATAACCAGAGGGTGGTATCATTCGGCCATCAGGGCGGCCAATCGGTCTCTTCAATCACTAAAAAGAAAATAAAACTAAATACCTAAATTAAGTTGTTTCATGTAGTGTGACGGTAGACACTATAATTCGTGCATGTAGTGTGATTTTCAAAAATTCATTCATTGTCTCAGACGGTATTTATTACTTATTCCAAAGCGCAACAAACTGAATTCAACTCTCGGAAAACATTCGAACGGAATTCAACTATTCGATATCCCGCTGGTAATATTTATAATAATATATATATATATAAACTATATTATCTAAAATTTTGCGTTTGAGTGTTTCTTTTCTGCTATATATTGTATACACCGAAGAGCAATTGAATTAGAGACACCTGGCGTTATGCAAATGTGGCGCTGTGGGCGGCCCTGTAAACGGCAACGACATGACGTATGCAGCGATCCGACAATATAAGGAGTGATGTGATGGGAATCAGTAAGAGTCGGACGCACTATGGGTAAGACGAAGGATCTAAGCGCATTTGATCGTGGGCAAATTGTCGGGGCCCGACGAATGGGTCAATCCATCTCGGAAGTCGTGTAGACACTGGGATTTTCACCAGCCACTGTGTCACGGGTGCACCGTGAGTACATAGAATCCGGTAAAACCATCTCCGCAAGGGCCAACTGCCGTAGACAAGAGCGTGTGGATGAGCGGGGTTATCGTCGGCTAGCTCGCATTGTAACAGCGGATAGACGGGCCATAGGGCAAGAAATCACTCGGCAATTTAACGCTGGTGCACAAAAACGTCTAGGCAGTCACACCATCCAGAACCATCTTCTCGCTATTAGGTACAGAAGCCATCGTCCCACGAGGGTACCACTGCTGACCGCACAACACACTGTGCAAAGATTAGCAAGGGCGCGGGAACATCGTCACTGGACCCTAGACATGTGGAAAAATGTTGCCTGGACTGATGAGTTGAGATTCACGTTGGTACATGCGAATGGCAGGATACAAGTACGGTGCAAACCACATGAAGCGATGTATCCTTCTTGCCAGCAGGGTACTCTTCAAGCTGGTGGGGATGGCATTCTCGCCTGGGGACTGTTTGCGTGGACTGAAATGAGAACCCTGGTACGTGTGATATCGTCCCTCACAGGTCAACGTTACCGGGATATCCTGCACGACCATTTGCTCCCGTTTGTGCGTCTTCAACATCCCACTGGGGACCTCATCCTGCAACAAGACAATGCAGCTCCCGAATTGTATCCGAATGGCTGGATGAACACTCCACCAACGTAACCTCGCTTCCTTGGCCAGCTAGGTCACCTGACCTCAATCCCATCGAGCACATCTGGGATGCCATCGAGAGATATGTTCGAGGCTCTGACCCCTCCATCAAATCTTCGTGAACTGTGAGAGCTTGTTCAGGGGTCGTGGATCCGTACGGCTTCTGAACGCTTCCGGTGTCTTGTCGCGTCCATGCCGAGACGAATCGCCGCCGTCATCAGGGCGAAATGTGGTGCTACTCGTTACTAGGCAGGTATCTCTAATTCAATTGCTCTTCAGTGTGTATATATATATATATATATATATATATATATATATATATATATATATATATATATATAGCATAAAAACCAAATAAAAGCACAAAATGAAAACCTACTTTGAAATTCTAAAGCGTCCAAAGCTGCAGTAAAGAAAGATCGAAGCATATACGGATGAAATGCTAACAACAAAACAAAAATAAAAATAGGTTAAAATAAAAAATAAAACAATATTAAAAATAGAGAAAGAGAAATAAAAATAAAAAAATGCCAAAAATTCCAAACCAAACGAGCACCGAAGCAAACAAACAAAAATTTTTTTGGATAAACCAGAAGAACACAGGGATTGCAGATCATATGGCAGAGTATCTTATATGGCTTCGTCAGGGGCAAGCATGAAGAAAATCTCTCATATATCTTCAAAGACCAGAAAAGTGTGGATTTCTGCTTATTCAGTTTGCTACAAAGGACTAAATTAAAGTTTAGGGTAAATTCAACAAATTTAAAAGGGACAAAGAACCCACTACTAGCAAACTAAATAACATTGCCCGACGCACACTTAACCAATAACCAGCTCAAGAGAATACATGCAAGCTACATTTCAAATGAAGACGAATACCTGCTACAACACAAAACAAGAGAAAAAAAATCATTAACTGATGAAAAGTGAAGAGCATTGCCTAAAGAAAAGGTTAATTGAAAAGCATTTGTTCAAACAACTTTGAAATTTTGAATTTTTTTTAAACTTACATTCTAAGGGAGCATAAGAATTAAACACTGTGGTAATGGGAGAGATGGAAGCCCTTCAGCTGATCTAATGGACAACCAGCGACCAAAAAACCCATGAACCGAGGTGCAAACCTCAAAGAAGTAAGAGAAAAGCCCAAGATACACACAAAAAGTACATAAGAAGTCAAGCAAAGGGCATTACCAAGAAATGACGAATATGCAATTCACTTCTAAAATAGATGGAACAACCTTAGAAAATAAAACATGGAGTATTGCTAGAAAAAGATAAACTGTTTACAAAATATTGTTCTAATCAGTCAAATAACGGCAAGAAGGCCCTAAGCCTAAAAGGTAGTGCAACTTGTAATAAAACGGGGTTACTACAACAAAGGAATCCAATCGCGGACTAAAGAACCCGCGGAAAAAAACTAAAAGTTCCGTCAGAACGAAAAACAAACTTCAAAAGAGGTAGGATGAATAACCCAAATAAAGAAAAATAAAAAAATAAAAAATGATACAAAAATGAAAAGTACAAACTGACCATACCGAGGCAGCATGATGGCTGCACATCTTGTTTCACTATTCAAACTCGTAGGAGTGAAAAGGAATTCCCGTCGCAGCGCTACCTAGCGGCCAGCCGTAGAACCTTCCAGGGAAGTTGAAAGTGAGTGTGGTTCCAAAGGGGAGAGTAGGAAAACCACACCAGAAGCATTTTGCTGAAAAATCTGTTTCAAAGTTGCATGTGCAACCCAGAATACTAGAAAGCACTTCCTGGGAATAGAGAAATTTATATCTCTGTTCCTAGAAGTTTTAAAAGTATTTGAATAACCCAAATAGCAGTATCCCATAAAAAATAAAAGCAGATAAAAATAGTAATATTTAATAATTAAAGGTTTAGCTGTACAGGAAGATACGTCATAAATCTGTCATGAAAAATATTCTGTTAGATCTTGGATGAAGTAGAACTGTTGAAATATGCATAATAAAACGAATTCTATCGTGAACAATTTAACGGTGAAAGAATTTTAAAAATAATTTCGGGATTGAATGCGACTCAAAACGGAGTGCTGCACACGGTAAAAAATAAGTGGTGTAAATTCACGGAACATTTCTGAAAATAACGTGCAGCAAAGTTGCCGGTGTTCGTCTTTTGTAGGGATTTCCGTTTTTAAAAGTTCCCGTTTTTTATTTTTTTATTTTTTTTAACTACCGTATTTTCGGAGATTTTCCGTAGTTAGTAATTAATTCCTTTTATATCAGAAAAGTCGGTTCCAAGTTTTCCCGTATTTAGACAGAAATTTTGCAAAACCCAACAGGCGGAATATTTCTTCCTTTACGCGAGAGAATCCTCTTGCGCCGGTGCGATGATCGAGCCCAGTCGTTTGTGTTGAAAACCGAACGTCTGAACCACTGAGCCAGAAAGTCACAGGAATCACACTCACGTTCAAGGTAAAACTAATTGGGACATGATAATTTTTTTTCTCCGTTAATGCGAGTGATTTACTCATTTTATTTTCTATTGGAGCTTATTATTTTGGGGAATAGGTTTGTAATAATTTCATATTTTCTTTAGGAGGTCTTATAAATTAAGTATCTTTTTCATCGTGATTTTTCGGAGAAACAAAATGTTTTGAAACTTGATTTTTTTAAACTGACAATGACTTTCAGTTATCTTTAAAAAAATGAAATGTACTTTTTTATAGTATTATTTAGCAAAAGAAACTCGTAAATATAAAATTTATTCTTGGCAGCTATAATACCTTTGTCTTTTTTTGATTGGAGGTTTAACGACCACCGTGAGCAACGCAATGGGCTATGAGCAGTCGCCCGTCCCTAATTTAGGGTCACTGGTTCCAGGGAAGGGAGAGAGCCAGTTCCGTAAGACAAACACAACATCCATACCTCACGGGGATTCGAACCCCGGGCCCCTTTCGTACGAATGGTGAGAGGCCATCGATTAGACCACTGCGCCACCGGGGCGGTCTTTTGTCGTAAGTTGTCCAAAGACTGATTCATATACATCGTATAATTATCTGTACAATAAGTTAAATACCCGGTTTCTTACAGTAACGTAAAATTATATAAATAGCTGGTGCTCAAAATAGGTGAGAGAAGAAATATCTTGTGTCACAGTCAACAAAATGCACGTGATATGCTATAAACAATATCCGATCTCGCTACGAAACTTCAAAATTCGACAGACGATTGAAATTTAAAAGTTAATCAAACCTCAAGTATTCTTCACCTGTCGCTCCTGTTACCGGTAATTTCTCGTCATACCGATAAGGAAAAAGTGAGAACGGAGTTTTTCCAGTCAATTTACGAAAGGAATTGCGGAAAGATTTCTGAAAATTTAGCATTTTCCGTTAACACATTTCTAAAACGGTCATTTACCGTAACGGAACTGCGGAAAGGTTTCTGAAAATTCAGAATTTTCCTTTAACACATCTCTAAAACGGTCGTTTACCGTCAATGGAACTGCTGAAAGGTTTCTGAAAATTCAGAATTTTCCGTTAACACATCTCTAAAACGGTCATTTACCGTCAATATAAAAAGGAATTGCGGAAAGGTTTCTGAAAATTCAGAATTTCCCGTTAACACATCTCTAAAACGGTAATTTACCGTCAATGGAACTGCGAAAAGGTTTCTGAAAATTCAGAATTTCCCGTTAACACATCTCTAAAACGGTAATTTACCGTCAATGGAACTGCGGAAAGGTTTCTGAAAATTCAGAATTTTCCGTTAACACATCTCTAAAACGGTCATTTACGGTCAATATAAAAAGGAATTGCGGAAAGGTTTCTGAAAATTCAGAATTTCCCTTTAACACATCTCTAAAACGGTCATTTACCGTCAATGGAACTGCGGAAAGGATTCTGAAGGTTCAGAATTTTCCGTTAACACATCTCTAAAACGGTCATTTACCGTCAATGGAACTGCGGAAAGGTTTCTGAAGGTTCAGAATTTTCCGTTAACACATCTCTAAAACGGTCATTTACCGTCAATGGAACTGCGGAAAGGTTTCTTAAAGTTCAGAATTTCCCGTTAACACAGCTCTAAAACGGTCATTTACCGTCAATGGAACTGCGGAAAGGTTTCTGAAGGTTCAGAATTTTCCGTTAACACATCTCTAAAATGGTCATTTACCGTCAATGGAACTGCGGAAAGGTTTCTGAAAATTCAGAATTTTTCCGTGGTACGAAAAATCCGTGAAATTCAGGTTTCTTTCTGTCATTTCACGGAAAAGGTTGTATCAGAAATATGTTTCGTTAATTCACGAAAGAAATGACGAAAAGTGGCTCGTGAATTGCAGAATTTTTTTTTACAGTGACATTTGAAGCAATACCTGCTCTTCTAAAAACTCGACTTAAAAAAACTGTTTTGTGGTCAGATACGCTTACATGAACCTACTCGGTTTTATTTAAGTACAATCGTATCGTAAACGAGTACATGACATGCTCAAATATGAGTTACCATACGTACTTACAAGTAACTGCGTCAATAAATATAATCTTGTATTACTTCATTTCAGATATTATAGATTTCAAGAGAAATTGTTTAATAAATGTGTAAAACATAAATAATAAGTACAACAAAGTCACTGATCACAAGTAATTTAATTATGCATAAAGTATCTTTGTGTACGTTTTTGATTAACTATATTTGTGTCAATCTTATAAATAATATATTGTCGCTTCATCACTAAATATGTCATTAAATTGTGCGGTCCATTTGCCCAACACGTGACAATGTGTATATCTATTATTCCATATGGGCCATCGAATAATATACTTCCAGTTGATTCTATGAACAAATGAGTATGTATGGAGTACACGTATTCCAAATTTGAAATCGGGCCACGGGTGGCCTAGTGGTCACCGTTCGAGACTACCACGAAGAAGACTTCAGGTTCGATCCCAAGCAGGTACGAACGCTCGAACCACTAAATATCCGCCGTGCGTCGGATGGGCACGTTTAGCGGGCCCTGGGTACTGGCCCCCAGTAATAAATAAGGGCGTCCCACTCCTCCTTTCTACCTCGCTCCCGTGTCACTTTCCTATCGGGCACTCTATAGCCCAAATCTCCTAGCTTCCTATTTCTTATGGTTGTTTAAGACCTGGGGTCAGCCACTCCCTTCCTAAAATCCTCTACATACAATCTGATCTGATTTGAAATCGATCCGGGGATGGCTTAGTGGTTAAAGATTCAGACTGCTGATGGAGGGAACCCAGGTTCAAACCTAGCCTGGCAGGCTTGCACCTGGGGGCTCTCCGTGGTGGTGGGCATTTCTAACAATCGCTGAGTGACGGGCCCCGGGTAGGAATCCCTCGGTTACATATAAAGGTGTTCATTCCTAAGCCCCACTAATTTATCTCTGCCTGTTATGTGCAAAATCGTACGCTTGTACGGTGGCACCAGCTAGTTTGCTCTCTCTCACACTTACAAACTATCCTGTCAGAATCGCTAGATTCGCTCTAACTTCCTTCACTTTCAGTGCTCTGCCCAAAAGGGCACAGAAACTGAATGAAATTAGAACACATATATTTGAAATATATGTACTCCAAAACGAGTACCTATATTTCAAATTAGAAATACCAGATGTACTCACAATTGGTTCTCTGTATGTACTCAAAAATGAGTACGTGTCTTTTCCAAAAATGAGACACAAGTACTCGGAGCTATCATAAGCCCAGAATGTATTAACAAACGAGTACATTTTGCTTATTTCTAAGTACCAATTTTTAACAGTGTACTGAGAACGTTTTGAGAGTGCCTTCTGCTAAATATAATGCACAGTTTTTTCCCCGCCAGTGAGCGTAGATGTGTATCTTATATCTTATTTTTGTCAAAGTCTTTGATTCTAACAGTCGGATTTGAAAAATTCCTTCTTTGTGGGAGAGTGTTTCTGGTGCGAAATGTTTTCCATATAATTTGAAAAAGATTTAAACTCAGAGAAAAAACAAATGTGTCCAGCAGAGAGAGTAAGTTTACGTTTCCATTTACAGCATATTTAGAGCAATATCTGCTTTCTAAAATCCCGATTGAAAAAATTCGTTTTCGATCAGGTACAACAAACTACGAAAACATCTGATGCGCCTTTCCTAAAATACCGCCTAATTACCCCGCTAGGGGATGCAAATGATTAATCTATTTTTATCAGTACCTTTGATTCCAAATGTTAGATTAAAAAAAAAAATATTTTTAACACCGGATACCACTTACACTTCAGATTGCTTTGCTTGTACTTGTGGGGTTTTTGTATTGTCTCTGAATGATGTTTGTGTATTTCTGATTGCTTTTGTATCACCGCTTATAAAAAACTTATTGCCAAATTTATTTACTTACTATATTCCATTCGTTGCATTAAAGATGGACAACCATGGCGCCGACTTCGAAATGAATAATAATAACTGAATAACAATAATCCCCGCACGGGGATAACTGGTTTTCCAGTTATTTGGGGAGCGGCGCCCCCACGGCCCGAGCTAACCTTGTGACGGTTTCTCTTGCCTTTGCGGCTTTAACGATTACATAACCGAAGGGACAGCTGTTCATCCAGCTGATGGGGGATGGCGTCCCCACGGCCCGAGCCGATTTTCTGTTATCATTTTGCTTTTTCGTCTTTCGTTAATTTATTGACATGTACCCGCCTCAGTTGCAGGCTGCTGAGGTTGTGATGAGGCGCCAGCTCCGGGTTTTGTTCCTCGT
This sequence comes from Macrothele yani, assembly GCA_039090855.1. Taxonomy (NCBI): domain Eukaryota; kingdom Metazoa; phylum Arthropoda; class Arachnida; order Araneae; family Macrothelidae; genus Macrothele; species Macrothele yani. The sequence goes on along the minus strand of CM077009.1, from coordinate 98,999,586 downwards.
TCCCTTCCCTGTCTTTTCTCTTTTATGTTACATTTTCTGTTTTTCCGGAGCTGGTTAGCTTAGACCTACCTGCATGTTTGCCGTGTGCGGTGACCCGTACAGGTGGAAATGAGGATGCTGGAGGCTGAGGTGTTTGGGGGCCGGGTTGTAAAGCCTCCAGATGCCAACACTCCTCTTTGCCCTCTGCTTCACCCTAAACGGGAGGCTGGGAGCTAACCCACTCCTGGTCAGGAAGTCTGAGGCCGAGTTGCGTCCAGACTTCTAGCGGCTTGTCGTTCTGTTCGGCAGGGTGAGTTTGGTGGTAGGGTGGGCATGCCAAAGGGGTGTTCTCCAGGCATGGGAAAGTCTGGGTGCACGCCGAGCGTGCATGTCTGCCCTATCAACTTGCTATATCTGCTGGCTATCCCTAGAGCCGTGTCCTGCGTCCTCTTGGGCTTGCGGACCTCCGGCTCTCCCTCGTTGGGCTCGGTAGTGGGTGGGGAGGTTGGCGGACGAATCTTTTTTCTCCCTCATGGCAACACAAAGTGTTTCCCATGCTGTTAATTTGAAGCGCCGTGTGGAGGAAGGGACACCCTCCTCCACTAAGAAACTAACTACGAACTGCAATGCTCTGTTTCTTCTAATTCATTCTGTTGATCCTGCACAGTCCCTGAGTTCGAAGAGTCCTTTTTGGATTAATAAGGCTCTTCAGGCCGTTGCGGGCTCACCAAAGAGTGTTAAGAAGCTCCCGTCACGGGATCTTCTTGTGGAGACATCTAATCCACGCCACAGTGCCACCTTGCTGGAGACGACCGTTCTGCTGGACATTCCTGTACAGATCTCGCCCCATGGTTTCCTCAATTCCTCTCGCGGTGTGATCAACTCCCGCGACCTGCTGGAGTGCAGCGATGAGGAATTGCTGGAAGAACTTGGGGAACAACATGTCACTGGGGTTCGGCGAATTCTTTTCCGGCGGGATGGGAAGTCTATTCCCTCCCGGAACATCGTGCTCACATTTGACTCCCCTACCCTGCCAACTTCCATCAAGGCGGGGTACTTGCGTCTCGATGTTCGACCGTACATCCCGAACCCCTTAAGATGTTTCAAGTGCCAGCATTACGGTCACTCCCAGCAGTCTTGCCGTAATGTAGCAAAGTGTGGGCGCTGTGGTTCAACTGAACACTCTTTGGCGGACTGCTCCGCTGAGGCGGATCACTGTGTCAATTGTGAGGGATCTCACCCGGCTTCTTCTAAGCAGTGCCCAAAGTGGATCGAGGAGCAGGCTATCCAACGCCTGAAGACGACCGAACATCTGTCTTATCATGAAGCCAGACGGCGGATAGCTCTTCTACCACCAGGCCGGCGCTCCTATGCGTCAGTTGTGGTCCAGAAGGCTACTGTTGCGGTGCAGACTGAGGTGACCATCCCAGCGCGGTGTCCTTATGATTTTGAGGACATCGTTGCTACCGGATTGGAGGCACTCAAGTCTCGCCGCATTTAATCTAAGGCGCCTTCAACATCGACGCCTAAAACATTCTCTGTGCAGAAAACATCCTCTGCCAGCACTGGGACCCAGGCCCAGCGCGCAACTGAGAAGAGGCCGGAAAAGGTGAAACAAGGATCCTCCCCCTCGAAAAAGAGCAGGGTAAAACCACCAAAACCCCCGGTAGCGCAGCCCTGTGTGAGTAAGCACAGCCCTGTGTTGCCTCCGGACATTGCAGATGGTCAGGAGCTGATGGACGACTCGGAGACATTCTAGTTCGTCTGTCATTTTCGTTTTTCATCCTTTCCCTTTCTTTTTCATTATGGCTACGCTCATTCAGTGGAATTGCCGAGGTCTGAGACCGCGCATTGATGATCTGAAAGGCTTACTGTCTTCACACACACCTGTGTGCGTTTGCCTCCAGGAGACAAAGCTTCGAACAACGGACACTTTTCCGCTACGGAGATATTCTATTTTCCGCAAGGATCATGAGGACGGTGTTATCGCCTGCGGAGGAGTGGCCGTTGTTGTTCCTCATGGTATTCCTGTCACTGCAGTTGCCCTTCTGACGACTTTGCAGGCAGTGGCAGTGAGGCTATCTGTGAACACTCTGTGCATGGTGTGTTCCATCTACATACCGCCAAATGAAGCTGTAAGCCTCTCGGATCTGGAAGATTTAGTTGACCAGCTGCCGCCTCCTTTCTTCATCTTCGGAGATTTCAATTCACACAATCCGTTGTGGGGTTCTACCGCTCGTGACTCCAGGGGCCGTGTTGTTGAGTCCCTTCTCTCCAACACATCCCTCTGTCTCCACAACACCGGGGCAGTCACTTATTTTCATGAACCCACCCGCTCGTACTCAGCCATTGATCTGTCCTTGAGTTCGCCATCGTTATATCCGGACTGGTCCTGGAGCGTGTCTGGTGATCCCCTTGGCAGTGATCATTTTTCCATCTTTCTCCGTCTAGCAGGTGACGGGTACCGTCATCCTACTCGCCCTGCTAGATGGGCTATCGATCGAGCCAAGTGGGACTCATTCACGGCTTCAGCGACCATTACTCTAGACATGGTGACCGCGGGTACGATCGTTGAAGCTGTTGCGGCGGTAACGGATTGTATTGTGCAAGCGGCAGACTTTACCATCCCTAAGACTTCGACTAATCTTCCACGTTGCCCGCGACCTTGGTGAAATTCCGCTTGCAAGGCAGCTCGTCAGGCCCAACATCGAGCTTGGGGTAGGTTTCGTCGGTACCCCACCGACGCGAGCCTACTTGCTTTCAAGAATGCCAAAGCTTACGCGCGATTGGTACGTCGTCGTAGTCAACGGGAATCTTGGATACGTTACGTATCCGGGATTAACACCACAACCAGCTCTAAGATCGTTTGGGACAGGATCCGCAAGATCGGGGTAAGTACCCTTCTGGGGAAATCTCCATTCTTGAGAGTTTTGGAGGAACGGTTGCTGACGCTCAGGGTATTGCTGACTGTCTGGGTGCCGCATTTTCTTCGGTGTCCAGCAGCCGCAATTACTCTGCTTCGTTCCTGCAGTTACAGCCGCGGCTTGAACGGTCCAAGGTTTCCTTTGGACCGTTTTCCGCTGACGATTATAACAGCCCGCTGACTGCCGTCGAACTGAAGACTGCCCTGAATCTGTCCGGCCGAACATCTGTCGGGCCGGATAACATCCATTATGAAATGCTGAAGCGCCTTTCTCCATCCTCTCTTGATGTCTGCTAGTCCTGTTTAACAGGATCTGGCACGAGCGTGACTTTCCCGAATCTTGGCGTGCTGCCATTGTCGTTCCTGTCCTCAAACCTGGTAAAGATCCCGCTAACCCGTTGAACTACCGACCAATTGCTATGACGAGCTGCCTTTGCAAAGTCCTAGAGCGCATCATTAATTTTCGTTTGGTTTTTTATTTGGAATCACGTCACCTTCTTTCACCTCATCAGAGTGGATTTCGGAAATTCCGTTCCACCTCAGATCATCATCTTCGCCTTGAGACTTCTGTCAGGGAGGCGTTTGCCCGGCGTCAGCACATGGTCTCCGTATTCTTCGACATGGAGAAAGCTTACGACCGCACCTGGAGATACGGCATTCTCCGCGATCTGCACGAGTGCGGATTGCGGGGAAACTTACCATCTTTCATCGCCGGATTTCTCCAGGACCGGAGTTTCCGTGTGCGCGTCGGGTCGACCCTCTCTGCGATGTACCCCCAAGAACAGGGTGTCCCTCAAGGCTCCATTCTTTCTGTGACATTGTTCATCCTTCGTGTAAATCATATTTTCACTCTACTTCCTCCGACGGTTCCTGGCTCCATGTACGTGGATGATCTGCAGATCTCTTGCGCATTTGTCAACATGCGCACTGTTGAGCGGCAGCTGCAGTCTGCCATTAATAAGATCCCTACCTGGGCCTCCCACGATGGATTTGGCTTATCGACCCAGAAGACCGTTTGCGTGCATTTTTGCCGCAAACGGGGTCTTCACCCAGACCCCAGCCTCCGTCTGGGGTGTTCTACCATCTCTGTGGTGTCAGAAGTCAAGTTCCTTGGGCTCACTTTTGACAGAGCACTCACCTTCCGACCTCACATCCAGTCTTTGAAGTTGAAGTGCACGAAGTCATTGAGTATCCTGAAGGTCCTCTCTCGAACATCTTGGGGGGCTGACAGGTGCTCAATGCTTCGCATTTACCATTCTCTGATTCGGTCAAAGTTAGACTTCGGTTGCATAACGTACGGTTCGGCACGTCCTTCCGTGTTGCGGCCTCTGGATCCTGTCCATCACCAGGCTCTGCGGCTATGCACTGGTGCTTTCCGTACCTCTCCCGTGCATAGCCTGTATGTCGAGGCTCATGAATCGCCGTTATGCATCCGACGTAAGCAGCTGTCTCTTCAATTCTTCACCAAGTTGAAGTCTCTTCCTGATCATCCACTGCATGGTTCCATTTTCCAACCGCAATGTGTCCGCCTATTCTCACACCGGCCTTCCTGTGTTCCGACGTTTGGGGTTCGGTTGTCGAACTTAGTGCTCGATGCTGGTCTAGACTTGTCAAGGATTGGTTTGACCCGGTTCTGCAGTGAACCGCCTTGGCAGCCGGTTCAAGCAACGGCTGATCTTTCCCTTTGTGTGTGGCCAAAGTCTTCCACTCGCTCTGCTCTGGTGTACCAGCAGCTCTTTGCCGAGAAACAGTCTCTCTTCCCGGATTTCGTGCCTGTATTTACTGACGGGTCGAAATCCGGTGAGGTTGTTGGATCCGCTTTCGTGTGTGGCGATGCCTCCCATGCTGAGAGGCTTCCGCCTGAATCCACCGTCTTTTCGGCAGAGATGCGTGCGGCACACCTCGCTTTGTGTCACATACAGTCTAGACCTCATCGTCGCGCTATGATTTGCTCCGATTCCCAGTCCGTCATCCAAGTCCTTTCTTCTCCAGAGGACACGGATTCACCGGTCATCCGTGAAGTCCGTCGTCTTCTTGGAACTTTGGAAGGTGCTGGATTCCTGGTCCGATTCTGTTGGGTTCCTGGCCATGTTGGGATCCGGGGTAACGAGCTGGCGGATCTCTCTGCCAGGTCTGTTTCCTCCATGTCACCAGCTCGGCTACCACTGTCTTTCCGTGATTTTAGACCTTTGATCCGGACATTTCTCCTGGACGAGTGGCAGTCCCTGTGGTCTCAGCAGGGCAGCAATAAGCTGCATTCTATCAAACCACAGATGGGACTATGGAAGTCTAGTTTGCGGAAGAACCGTCGTGAGGAAGTTGTTCTTGCACGTCTCCGCATCGGGCACTGTCGTTTACTCACCGCTTGTTGCTGTGTGGCGAGAGTGTCACGGTGTGTGAGGCGTGCGACTGTCGTCTCACTGTCCTTCATGTTTTGTGTACTTGTGTTCGGTTTTGTAATAATCGTTTTCGTCATTTTCATTCTCATCTGTTGGACGAAGGAGCAGCTTCGCTGCGAACTATTATTAGCGAAGCCTGCGACACGAGAGCAGTGTTTTCGTTTTTACAAGAAACTGACTTTTTTAAACTCATCTAGATTTTACCTTGTTCACTATCATGTTTCATTTTTACCACATCAGCCTGTTTTTAACTTTGTGTACGTTTTTTATTGATTATGTTTTGTTTTGATGTCTTTTGTTTGGCGCTCTTTGGCCAACCCTGGCGCTTGCGCCATTAAAATTTACTAACCAACCAACCAACCAACCAATAACAATAATATAGGGTACGAGATACTTTTTGAACCCCCAATGAAATCATTTAGGGTTCCTCGAATACCTAATATTTTTGCGCGTATTTCGTGGGGAAAATACATTTACGCGTATATGCGCAAATTTTGTTTTTCGTTATAAATTCTTCAAGTGTTTTATTATTTATTTCCCGTTTACTACGTACACACACACACACACACACACAAGACTTCTTTTTTTTTTTTTTTTTTTTTTTTGATTGGAGGTTTAACGACCACCGTGAGCAACTCAACGGGCCACAAGCAGTCGCCCGTCCCTAATTTAGGGTCACTGGTTCCAGGGAAGGGAGAGAGCCAGTGCCGTAAGACAAACACAACATCCATGCCTGACCGGGATTCGAACCCGGACCCCTTACGGACGAATGATCAGAGGCCAACGCCTTAGACCACTGCGCCACCGAGGCGGCACACAAGACTTCATGTCTACTCCAAATCATAGCAGCATGAACACACAAGACAACAAGGGAAAGAACTTTCAAAACAACCTAAAAGTAAACCACAGAACCACACAATAAGCAAAAAGAAGCCTTAAAATTTGAAGAATTACAGCAAAAATGAATACAAATAAAAATACAAAGGGTACAAATACAAAAATGAATACAAATACAAAAATGAATACAAATACAAAAGGAAGTCAGCAGTCGGTAACCACTCTTCAGGGAAAGACATCACCGACAACTCACCACAGTCAGTCAGGTTATATATACACTGAAGTGCCAGAAAAACTGGTACATCAGTCTAATACATAGTAGGTCCCCCACGGGAGCGCAGGACTGCAGAAATAAGACGGGGCATGGACTACAGTAGCTTCTGAAAATACGCTGAAGGCAATGTACACCATACTTCCTGCAGAGCGTTCCACAATTCGGGTGTATTCCGAGGTCTCGGATTCCTCTGTTCGATAGCGCATTGCATGGCATCCCAAATGTGTTCTATCACCTTCAGATCTGAGGACTTGGGTGGGAATGGCAGCACCCCAAACTCAGATGAATGCTCCTCTAACCATAATGTGCCGTCCCGACACTTGTGTGGAGGTGCATTGTTCTGTTGAAACAGGCTCAACCCATCAGCATGAATGCAGGACATGAACGGGTGTACCTCGTCAGAAAGGATGCGCTCATAGCGTTGGCCGGTCACAGGCGTTTGTAGACGTACCAGGGGTCCCAGTGAAGTCCAGCTAAACACACTCCATACCATTACGGACCCACCACCAGCCGGTACAGTTCCCTGTTGACAGGCGGTATCCATGGCTTCATGGGGTTTGCGCTAAACACGAATCCTTCCATCTGCCCAATACAGTTGGAAACACGACTCGTCAGACCAGACTACTTGTTTCCAGTCATCAAGTGTCCAGTGGAGGTGTTGCCATGCCCAATCGAGGCGCATGGCTCTGTGTCGTGCACCCATCAAGAGGACTCGAGTTGGGCGTTGGCTCCCAAAGCCCATATCGTGCAGGGTACGTTGCACAGTTCGGACGCTGATGCTTGTTGAGGCTCCAGCATTGAATTCCGATGATACCTGCGAGAATGTAGCACGCCTATCGCGTGAAACGATTCTTGACAGCCGACCATGGTCACGTTCACCCAATGTCATTTTACGGCCACACTGGTATCGTAGGTTGGAAGGTTTTGTCGGAATTCTTGTAATCACGGTACACCCTTGCAATGGTCTTCCGTGAAAGTTCGAACTTCGTTTCTATCTCCGAAATACTATGGCCCATCTCACGAGCGCTAACTATGACACCGCGTTGAAAATCGATTCAATCGTTATTACTTGTCCTTCTCATGCCGAAAACAGCTCTGACAGCTGGCAAGGATATCTATCGTTTTATATACGCACTGGCGGACGCAACCGAGTACGCGCATAGGTGACGTTGCTATGTATTTTGCATAAGCTCGTCTGTACCAGTTTTTCTGGCACTTCAGTGTATATATATAGAAAGTGTGTATAGAAATTTACCTCTCAGACGGTTTATTGTGCTTCAAAAAAGAATTAGTGTTTGTTCGCGCTCATCAAATTTGAGGCGACAGACAATACCTCAAGTATCGCTGTTTAAGAGCATTTAAAACTGCCTCCTTCATTAAAAGAAAATTCTTCGATTTGTCTGGGTTCCCATAAAATACAAAAGTCTGGCTCTACACACGGAGAAGAGAACCTATTCGAGATCATAGTGATAAAGGCGGAAATATGTTGTATAGTCAGTTGATCCACCCTATCTTCGGACAGTCGGGGACCAAGGAGGTTAGAAGAGAGAGGAGATGGCATCAGCCGCCGATGGTGAAGCCAAATCTGATCATCTGGTTTCTTGCGCCCTCCGGGTGGGCAGGGTTCAGTGACGTGACGTCACTTCCTGAAGACCTGTGCTGAAGCACAGGTTGAGAGCGGCCGTCTCTTACTCTCTGCAGCATTCCCCTGAAAGTCAGCGAGACTCCCACAGCTTTAGAAAGGCCGTGATTGGCTAATGTGCAATATGCACTTACGAAGCATAATTTTGTTTGATTTTTTTTTTTTTAGAAAATACTAAACAGTGTTTCTGTAATGTTTTTTCAAATGTTTAGTTCATCATCATCATCATTGTCAACCATTATCAATCCACTGCTGGACGAAGGTCTCCCCAAGTTTCCTCCACAACGGTCTGTCTTGTGCCAGTCTCCTCCATGTCACCCCTGCATACTTTCGAATTTCATCCACCCATCTCCCATGTGGTCTTCTTCTGGGTCTTTTCCTGTCCCTTGGAATCCAATCTAAAATTTCGGCTGTCCATCGATGATCTGTCCTTCTGGCAGTATGTCCAGCCCATTGCCATTTCAGGGATTTAACTCTGATCATGATGTCTTCCACTCTTGTCATTTTTCGGATCCACGAGTTCCTCTTCTTATCTCTCCTGGTTACACCAAGCATGCACCTCTCCATGCATCTTTGAGTTGTCTGCAGCCTTTGTATGTCTCTTTTAGTTAAGGTCCACGTCTCTGCACCATACGTAAGCACTGGAAGGATGCATTGATCAAACACTTTTCTTTTAAGACATAATGGCATATTGCTCTTGAAGATTATGCTGTTTCTTCCAAAAGCTCTCCAGGCAAGTTTTGTACGCCGATTAATTTCTTCACCAATGTGACCCTCACTTGATATCTGCTGTCCAAGATAAACGTACGTGCCTGTTATCTCCAGCTTTTCTCCATCAATCGATAAATCTTCATTTCTTGTAAAAGCATTGTACATCACTTTTGTCTTTTGAAAGTTCATTTTTAATCCCAGTTCTTTACTCTTGTCAGCAAGTTCCTGGATCATACTCTGTAGCTCTGATGGGGTAGTTGCAAAAATGACTATGTCATCAGCAAAACGAAGGTGGGTTAGATAATCTCCATTAATCTTTATCCCTTTGTTTTCCCAGTTCAGTGATTGAAAGACATTTTCCAATGTGGCATTAAAGAGCTTCGGAGATATGGTGTCACCTTGTCTCACTCCTTTTCCAATTTTTATGTGTGTTGTATTTTCAAACAGCCGAATCTTTGCACTTGCATTTTCATAGATGTTATTAATAATATTAATGTATGCATCTTCAATACCGCAGGATTTCAGAGCCATTCCAACTGCTGATGGTTTCACCGAATCAAAGGCTTTTTCATAATCGATAAAAGCCATGCACAATGGAAGCTCATATTCCCTCGCTCTTTCAATCAGTTCTCGCAGTACGTGGATATGATCTATTGTGCTGTAGCCACTCCTGAATCCAGCTTGTTCTCTCGGTTGAGCCATGTCCAGTGTCACCTTCAAGCGGTGTGAAAGAACTTTAGTGAAGATTTTATAAACCACTGATAGGAGGCTGATAGGTCTGTAGTTCCTGAGATCCTCAATGTCACCTTTTTTATGTAGCAAGATCATTGTAGCGTTGTTCCAATCCTCAGGAATTTTCCCTTCATTAAGGCATCGAGTGAAAATTTGGGCGAGTACTGTTTCGATTTCTCCACTTGCTTCTTGTATGATGTCTACAGTAATTCCATCTTCTCCTGGAGCTTTTCCCAGCTTCATGTTCTTGATTGCATGTGCAACTTCTGCTGGAAGGACTGGAAGAACTCTGGTACTGGTACCTTTCATGATGTCTGGAGTACATGTATCATCCCTTTCATATAATTTGGAGTAGAAATCTTTCACTCTTGTCAAAATTTCGCCTCTATTTCTTGTTACAGAACCATCTTCTTTTCTCAGTGCCATAATCTGTTTTTTCCCCTTACTGAGATGTCCCTTTGCTATCTTTAGGCTTTGGTTGTTTTCAATTGCTTTCCTCACTAGTTCACAGTTGAATTTCCTTACGTCTTCAGTGATACTTTTTCGTACTGTCTTGCATAGCTCTATATATTCCACTTTGGAAGTCACATCTTCTTTAGTTGTCCTCATCACTCTTCTTTTTTGCATCAACATTTTGGTTTTTCCTGATAATTTGTTCACATGCAATTTGTTCTTAGACCCAGCTAATTTTGTTGCTGTTTCCATAAGAGCTTTGGTTACTTTTCTGTTAACTTCAAAAATATCCACTTCTTCCGATGTTAGGCCTTCTAAAGCAGAGAATCTGTTCTTCAGTTCCAATTTGAAGGTATTATGGTGTTTTTTAAGGTTGGTTATGTCAATACATTTTGTTTGTCTTATGAGCTTGCTACGTTCGAGTTTAGTGTTGAGGTGCATCTTACATCTCACCAATCTATGGTCACTGCCTGTGTTGAACTTGTTTAGCACACTGCAGTCTTCTATGACGAATTATTTGTTACACATAATAAAATCAATTTCACTTGTCGTCCCATTTGGATGTCTCCATGTCCATTTCCTGTGTGGCTTTTTCTTGAAAAATTAGTTCAAGATGAAAAACCCTTCTGCCTCTGCAAACTCTACGAGAGTATTTCCACGCTGGTTTCTGTTGCCGTGACCGAATTTACCTACTGAAGTTTCATTCTGTTGCCGTTGCCCTATTTTTGCATTGAAATCTCCCATAATTATCTTCAAGTGCTGCTTACCTTTATTATTTAGATCACGAATTTCCTCATAAAATTCTTCAATTTCTTCTTCAGCATGACTTGTGGTGGGTGCATAAGTTTGAATAATCTGAGCCTGGTATCTTCTCGAGAGTTGGATAATGAGTCGTGCAGCTCTAATGTTTAGTTATGTGCATGTATATTTCAGTCTCATTTTTTCCTGCACAAGTACCTGTAAAACCTGTTCAAAGTCGACGATTTCCCCATAGAGAAGTACAGAAGCAACCATATTTGGGCATACTGAGTATACACAGCTGATACGAAGTGGAGCCCACGGAAAATACAGGGCGTGCGGCTGATGCTATGTCATCTCCCTTCTAGCCTCCTGTTTTAACTCAAAAATCATTTGAAGAAAAAATTTGTTGGCATTTTGAAAATTGGTAAAAACACCTAAAAATAAATTTTACATGTTTTTGTTACTTTTATAAAGACAATTGAGTTGGAAATTCACACAGCATCTGTGTATTGCATATAGTAATGTCGCGCCCACAAAAGCAAAATAAATGAAATAAATAAAATAATTTAGAAAAAATGTTTTTCTGTAATTAACTATAATTTGCTTCATTTTAGCATTTCAGGCGTCATATTGTGCCAGATAATCTGACTGAATGAAATTTAAATTAGACTTAAATCCTCTGAAAAATGAATGGGTAATTCGATTAAAAATTTCTGGAACCCTCAATAATTTTTCAAGTCGGCGCGTATGGGAATATTATCCTCATAAAGCTGTCTTTGAATGGGATTCCTCAAGAGAAATTCTATCCTATATCTGCAATGTAAATTCTTTTGTACACATTTTCTAGAAGACTATAACTTTGTAGTGTTTGAAAGTTTGAGCACAAATAAAAGCGACCCATAACTAACATATGCCACAGTTATCATTCTGAAAAATTTGTTAGATTTTCTTTAAATTCAATTTACCTCGAAAGTATTCCAATTTGGCACTAGATGGCGCTGTAAGTCAGCTTAGCAATGTTTCTGTCTGAAAGAAACGAAACTCTCATTTTTGTCTGGTTTCTGTAATTATCTGAGCCGAATAAAAATAAGAGGTCAAAAGTGAAATTGGAATCTTTTCTTCCATAAATCATCTTAATTTTTTGAAGAGAAAGTGGGAACATTAGCAGAGAACCCCTGAATTTTTCTAACTAGATCCGCTGACTATGAATAACTTTGAAAAAAAAATTTCGTATTGAAAAGGAATCAAAACACCTGCTCATTACAACCGAAAATTCGGTGTCATCTTTCTTGTTCTGGTTTCCCTTTATGGGTGTGACAGAAGAAAAATACCAACACCTTCAAATTATGTCGTTAAAAGGATTTTTCCATGCGCCAGAAATTTATTTTATGAAATAACAAAATATTCTTAATTTGCGGCATTGCGTTTTGTGTTGTATCGTAAATTTTCCGAACGGGCTTACAAATAGTGAGAATTTTTGAATAGTTGATTTCAAAGTCATATTTTCACCACAGTAAAACTTGTTTTTGTGCGTAATAGAGGGTAAAAAGTTGTATTTCTCTGTAAGCATTCATTTGTATTTACTGTTAAAAGTTCTCCGTCGGCATTTTGGAAGTGTCCTTAATTTTCTCAGAAGTTCAGCCCGTGTAGCCGCGTGGTCAGAGGCGCACGTCCCTAACCAGAAAAAAAAAAAAAAATAGACGAGTGCTGAATCGGTGATCTGACGAATGCCCTGCAATTGGAAGCTTTGAAGTTGAATCGATGTGCTTTTCTGAATATTCAAACAATACTGCAGGATTGTTCCTATTTATGATTATTGCCAGTAACTGTTAAAAAGTGTATCAGTGAACAGAGTAAAAATTTATTCACTACGGAAATAACTGGTGTTCGGACACACATTTTCGATCGTCCTTGGAGTTGCACTGTTTCGTGGTGCGCGCGCATTCAGTGGCGTACCGGAACCCCCTTCCCCCTGCAAAAAATATCGCGAAGGCCCTTTTGCGAAAACGTATTAGTTTATAATTACTGAAAACGTTAAACTGCATATTACTAACTATGTTTTATTAGTTTTTCAATACTTCAAATTCTTTTGAACCCACAGATATTTATCGAAAACCAAAATTGGCGCAGTGGTCTAAGGCGTTGGCCTCTGATCATTCGTCCGTAAGGGGTCCGGGTTCGAATCCCGGTCAGGCATGGATGTTGTGTTTGTCTTACGGCACTGGCTCTCTCCCTTCCCTGGAACCAGTGACCCTAATTAGGGACGGGCGACTGCTTATAGACCATTGAGTTGCTCACGGTGGTCGTTAAAACTCCAACCAAAAAAAAAAAAAAAAAAAAAGAAAACCAAAATTATTCCACTTTATTGGGTTTAACACGAATGTGCACGTTGTAATTGAAATGATCATCCTAGTTTATCCAAATACAAGGTACTATAAAACACTTACGCCGCCCCGGTGGCGCTGTGGTCTAAGCGATGGCCTTTGATACATTCTTCCGAAAGGGGTCCGGGCTCGAATCCCGGTGAGGCATGGATGTTGTGTTTGTCTTACGGCACTGGCTCTCTCCCTTTCCTGGAACCAGTAACCCTAAATTAGGGACGGGCGACTGCTTATAGCCCATTGAGTTGCTCACGGTGGTCGTTAAACCTCCAATAAAAAAGGCCGCCCCGTTGGCGCAGTGGTCTAAGGCATTGGCCTCTGATCATTCGTCCGAAAGGGGTCCGGGTTCGAATCCCGGTGAGGCATGGATGTTGTGTTTGTCTTACGGCACTGGCTCTCTCCCTTCCCTGGAACCAGTGACCCTAAATTAGGGACGGGCGACTGCTTATAGCCCATTGAGTTGCTCACGGTGGTCGTTAAACCTCCAATCAAAAAAAAAAAAAAAGAAACACTTACCTCAAAGGTAGTAGGAAATATATGCAAATTCTGTTCTTTTACGAAACTAAGGCTTGAAATTCCATTGCGCGCACACACATAAAACACGTAACTGCTGTTGGTTGTTTATTTGCGCAAGGGCCTAAATGGGCCAAAGAGCTCCATGCGAAACGGTTTACATCAGAAGCAAAAAGCAGCATCAAAACTATAACAAAAGGCAAGGTGCGAAACAGAAACATGGCGAGAAACGATGTAAATGACCGACAACGGCTGCGTAATACGAAAAACACAACACGTAACTGACATATGACAGTGTCTGAGGGGTTTCTCGGATTTAGAAGAAGACCACATAAGAGATGGGGGGATGAAATTCGAAAGTATGCAGGGGTGACATGGAGGAGACTGGCACAAGACAGACCGTTGTGGAGGAAACTTGGGGAGACCTTCGTCCAGCAGTGGATTGATAATGGTTGACAATGATGATGATGATGATGATATATGTAAAACAAGCAACAATTAAGAATTGTGGCACAAAAAAAGCAAAACTTCTTAAATTATTTAATCTTAAATATAAAAAACACATTTAACATCACACCATAATACTTTGTATTTAATAAAAAGTCCCAGCGAAGGATATCTTTTAGTTCATTATATTCCGAAAAATGCGTAGGTATGTGCAAACGATTATAATACAAAACTCTATCCTCATTGGTTTAAAAAATTCATTCACTGAATTGTTGTTTCTTTCATATTTGCTATGGCTGGGAAAAGGGGCCTCGAGTTAACTCGAGTAGCTGCTTTACTTTTTAAGATCTAAAACTGCTAAACTTATTTCTAAATATTTTACTTTATTTACTGAAAATAAAAAAGTGCGTTTCTTTCTAATACTTCTCTCAAAGCTGCCGTCAAAATTACCCGCTATTTGATATGAAATTTCTGCCAAAAATTTTGTAAAATATTTTTTCTGAGGCTCGTGGCCCTCTTAGCCGAAAGCCCCCCCCCCCTCCGCACTGCGTTGTTTGCGGGGACTATCAGTACTGCCCTGCGTACATTGTTTTGAACCTGGCAACATATCGGAGAGCCATACTGGATTGCACTTGTAACACAACAGAGCAGTGGTCTAAGCGATGGCTTCTGATCATTCGTCCGAAAGGGGTCCGGGTTCGAATCCCAGTGAGGCATGGATGTCGTGTTTGTCTTACGGCACTGGTTCTCTCCCTTCCCTGGAACCAGTGGTCCTAAATTAGGGATGGGCGACTGCTTATAGCCCATTGAGTTGCTCACGTCCGGGTTCGAATCCCAGTGAGGCATGGATGTCGTGTTTGCTTTACGGCACTGGCTCTCTCCCTTCCCTGGAACCAGTGGCCCTAAATTAAGGGACGTGCGACTGCTTATAGCCCATTGAGCTGCTCACGGCGGTCGCCAAACCTCCAATAAAAAAAAAAAAACAGAACAGGCAGAAGCGAGCAAGAGAATTCTTTCCCTACGAGATCTCATGCTGTGAAAGAAGAGCTATATTCATTTCGGTTGACCGAAGTGTTCAAAGAAAATCGACAAATGACTTTCGGAATTTAGTTGTAGATTTTTCAGCTATCTTTACTCAGATAGCTGTTAAATTATAAAAGCTGTCTGCATCGAACATAATACATTTACGATTACTGTCAAAAACCGCTCGAAAAGTACCTAACTATTAAAAAAAAAAAAAGAGGTTTATTTATTTACTGTGGAAATAACATGTTTTTGTGAAAAAAATCTTCCGCAAAGATCAGAACGTAAACTTTCAACCGAAAACTATGCATTTTTAGATAGTTACACACATTTTAACATTCTGCGATTATTTTCTGAATCACGTGCAAGCGTTTGGACTGTTCAGGAAAGAGTAAAAAAAATTTCATTAACAGGGGGCACTCGGGTTTGAACCAAGGACCTCTCGATCTGCAGTCGAATGCTCTACCACTGAGCTATGCCCCCGGCGACAGTAAGCGTTTGTGATTGCTAAAACTGGTATTAAAAATATCTGGTAGTTTTTGTTGGAAATGTTCATGTTGTGAATTTTACTTATCGGCTGAAGCGGCAATTTTTGCAAGTGTGGCATTAGGGACAATAAAACGAAAAATAGAATTTTTGTTTTCCAACGAATAAAAAGTAGCTCTTTGTGCTTCTTTTCCGGGATTTCGTGTTTTAATGGCCTTCAAAGCAATTCGGTAGGTCAGAATCACAACTAGAAATTTTTTCGGGGTGTTTGGGGGAGGAATGATAACGATTAAGCCAGGGGCGTACTTTTCCTAAAACTTCATCTGAAACATGTTAAAGAAATAGCCAGAAGTGCTTTACGGCAGCTTTGAAAGAAGTATTAAAAAGAAAAGCAAATTTTGTTTTTTTTTCACTGTTTAAAGTTAATAAAAACTGTATGATTGGAAAGAAGTTATTCCACAGGACTTGAGGACCTTTTACAGTCATAGCAATAGTTCTTATACATGTATTTATGTTAACAAGAGAATGTGAAAGAAATATATGTTCAATGAATGACATTTAACAACAGTCAGGATCAGGTGTTATGTATTAGGAATTTTTTGCTCGTTACTACGCATGCTTCAGAATATAATTAACTAAAAGGTGGTTGGTCTCCACGGGGATGAAGTAGCGGAGGCCTGTCATTTTTTTTTTTTTTTTTTTACAACAGATTCAAGGGAAATTCTTTTTGCTACGTACAAAACATTGTGCGTTTTTAATATACAGGAGCAAATAATTTAAGTGGTTTTATTGTTTTTTGCGCCACAATTCTTAATGTTTACTTATTTATTTGCTTACTTAAGTTCTGTATTTTCGTACGAATAGGATAAGGTCATTAAAACTGTAGCTATCTGTTTTAGGTGTGTGATCGTAAGTCATTCAAAGAGACTGACTTTAGTCCTCCAAAATAAAAAAATAAAAAATAAAATAAAAAAAAAACGACATTTGTATGTTGTGTTCAACTTTGGCATAACTGTTCTGCAGTACTTTGTATTTGGTATAATTAGTATCCAATAATTTGCATACAATATCGAATTTCTGTGGAGGGAAGAAATTTTTATCCTGATTCGTATCACAAGGAATTTAATTGGCATTCTCATAATAAGTACCTTATTGAGCGAATTAAAGTGCAGAAATAAACAAAGTAATTTATAATGAAAAGAATGAAATAATAAATTTTTCCATCAGGAATAATCAGATAAAAATAATACTAGAATAGTACAGGTGATTAATACACCAAGTAAACAAGATTGAAGTGATAATCCGTTTAATTGGTGTGAGAAACAAAATACAATTTGCCGATGTGCGAAAACTCAGCAAATTTTTTTTTTTTGTTTCTTACGCCAATTAAACGGATTACCACTTCAATCTTATAATACAAAAACTTTATCATAAATACAATACACTGATCCCAAAAAGTTAGGGATATCATAACCATAATACACTGATCACAAAAAGTTAAGGACACTGCTTGAAATGAAGGATGTAGTACATAGTAGGTACAGTGCCGTCATAGCCCTTTTGAAGGTCCTGGGCCATCTCATTTTTCGAGGCCACGAAGATTAAGGCCTTCATCCACTACTGGATGAAGGCCTTCCAAAGTTTCTTCCACAACTGATATACAGAAACATTCAATATCAAGCAATATCCAGTAACTTTTTAAATACCACTTGAATGAAAAATGGTACATGACAAAAATTGTAGAACTCCATGCACCAAATGCACTCACACTTAGTTGATTAGTAAATTACAAGAAAATGGGTGCTGAAAGAAATGTTTATCCCTTATTCTACAAATTATTCAACAAAATGAATAATTAATACAGACAATTGACGTGGATTGGGAACATCAAACAGAAGTCATCGCTCTTTCCACGTTTATTTATTTTCTTTTTTTTTCTCAAAATACACTTTATTTACAGAGATACAATACAGTGAAGTTTTACAGGGCGACGGCGCATGGCTCGTCAGAGGAGATGAGACAGAAGATGAGTAGGTGAGTATTTACAAATGGTGATGCATATGTACAAAAGTTTTGCTCTTTCGAGCTGCTAGAGTCTTTTGCGTGAGAGTAGGGAGTTCAGGAGAAGTTTCTTTATAACATGAAATGGTGATGCATGTGTACAAAAGGTTTTGCTCTTTCGAGCTGCTGGAGTCTTTTGCGTGAGCGTAGAGAGTTCAGGAGGTTTTTTTTATAACAGATGAAATGGTGATCCATTTGCACTTTCTCTCGTTCCAAGCCGTGGTAGTTGTAGTACAGTTCATTTGAGCACATTCTCATCTGCCGCCACCGGGAATCGAACCTAGGGTCTTCCAGTTACGCGCCGGACATGCTACCACTGCACCACAGCGGCCTCGAATTCCTCCACACTCACATACAACTAACTGCCAAGCCACTTGGCAGGTTGCTTCTTGGAGCCCCGCACAATGCTGGTGATTCACCAAAAATGGCAAGCAGCAACTGAACAAATAACTAGGAGGCGAATGAATTATTAATATAGACAATTGACGTCGGTTAGGAACATCAAACAGAAGTCATCTCTCTTTCCACGGCAGCTGTGGTGAAGTGGTAGCATGTCCGGCGCGTAACTGGAAGACCCTGGGTTCGATTCCCGGTGGCGGCAGATGAGAATTTTTCCGTGACTCACTTATAAAGGTGGAAAGAGCGATGACTTCTGTTTGTTATTCAACAAAAACTAAACTAAAACAGAAGATAGAGATAAACCAACCAGCGCCGTTTCCAGACAATAGGACGCACCGGGACAAAAATGCCGATATGCGGCCCCCTCATTGTCACTTATTTAAACAACGAAGATTGAATATACACTGCTGGTCACCCAAAATGAAACACCAAGAACGAAGCATCCGATTGGCCCGAAATTCGCAGCATGCGTCGCCCGCAAGAGGACATGCAAACGATTAGCATTGCAGGGCATATGCAAATCATATGCGCCCGGCACGCCACCGAGAAGCACTATAAGAAGGGTGCACAGAAGGCGGTGTGTAAATAGTGGAAGTGTGTTGTGCTGCCGGTCCTGTGCGTGGAGAGCTTCCTTATGCCTCGTTGCAGAATTCCAGCACGTTTCGGAGTTCGACAGAGGACGAATAGTGGCTTATCGCGACAGCGGTTTATCGTTACGAGACATCGGCGCCCGTGTGGGACGACATCCAGCCACAGTGAGGCGAGTATGGATTCGGTGGGTGCAGGAGGAACGGGCGGACCCACGTGAGCGATTGCCGTAGCCGCGGCACAAGACCGAACGAGAGGACCGGCATGTTGTGCGGCGGACATTGATGACTTGCACCGCCACATCACGAACGTTAGCGCAGGAATTAGGGTGTGTTGCACAACAACCTGTGTCAGCACGTACCGTTCGACGTCGTCTGCAGGAGCGGGGACTTGTCGCATGGCGCCCATTGCTCTGATTACCATTGACGCTACACCACCGGCGAGTGCAGCGGCAGTGAGCCGTTGAACGCCGCACCTGGACTACCGAATGACATGACATTATTTTCTCCGCCGAATCCCGCTTCTGCCTGCAACACCACGATGGTCGGATCCGCGTGTGGCGGCACCGCGGCGAGATACTGTATGACGCCTGCATTATGCATCGTCATACCGGTCCGTCGCCTGGCGTTATGGTTTGGGGCGCAATTGGATATGACACCCGCACCCCTCTGGTACGCATCTCCGGTACACTCAACAGCCACCACACCATCTCCGACGTTTCGGAGTCTGCAGTCTTCCCTTACCTGCAGGACCTGCCAGCTGCCACGTTTGAACAGGACAATGAGCACCCGCACGTGGCACGCATCGTGCAACAGTTCTTCATGGCCCTCCAGGTGTCACTGCTGCCGTGGCCCGCCTGTTCTCCCGATATGTCGCCCATCGAACACGTTTGGTCGCTGGCTCGGCAAACACCACCCGTGGCTACGCCTGATGAACTGTGGCAACGTGTGGAAGCAGCCTGTACCGACATACCTCAAGCCCACATCCAAAGCCTCTTTCGTTCGATGCCACGGCGTGTAGCGGCCGTTATTGCCAGCCACAGGCGTGTAGCGGCCGTTATTGCCAGCCATAGGGGCCACACGAACTATTGATGTCTGCGTGTTCCGCAAGTCGCGCGGGCCTGTAAGCTCAATCGTTTCATCTTTGCATCTGTTATGTGTCCAGTAAATCTGGCTTTGCTATCTCGTGTCCTTCTTGGTGTCCCCGCACGGGGATAACTGGTTTTCCAGTTATTTGGGGAGCGGCGCCCCCACGGCCCGAGCTGACCTTGTGACTGGTCAACATCTGATGTCATGCCACCGCCTGTTTTTTGTTTTGGTGCTGTTGGTGTTTGCAGGGATGGCTGTTGATCCAGCTGTTGGGGTGTTGCGGCCCCACGATCCCTAGCTGGTCTTGTGTCTCGCTTTTTTGTTTTTATTTATTTTCTCCACTGGCTAGTTGCCCGTGTTGTATACTCTACCTATTCGCTACCACGTTATGTACTAACACCCCGGTCTTGTGGTTTTGTTACCCTCCACCACTAACTGTATTATATTAACCGCTCAGTTCGTAGGTTGCTGAGATTCAGTTTAGGTTCCCTTCCAGGATTTGTCTTCTTTGGATTTCTTTTTTTCCTTTTAGCTGGTTTGGGTGCTAGACCTACCTGCATGTTTGCCGCGTGCGGTGACCCGTGAGGCGGAAATGGGATGTCTGGCGGCTGAGGTCGCAGGAGACCGGTTAAGTGCCTCCTGTGTACCAACACTCCTCTTCGACCCCGGCTTCGCTGTAAACGGGAGGCTAGAGACTAACCCACCTCTAGTCAGAAGTCTTGTACCGAGTTGTGTACAGGGCTTTAGCGGCTTTTTTGTCGTATGGCACGGCAGGGTGAGCCCGGGGCTGTGGGATCATGCCAAAGGCGTTGGCATGACGGTACCAGGAGGCCGAAGTGTCCGCCGAGTGCGTGTGATCACAGCCGACGGACTATATCTGCAACGTATAAGCTCCAGAACTGTGCCCAGCGTCATTTTCTCGGCTTGCGGACCTCCAGTTCTCCCTTGTAGGGCTCGGTGGTGGGTGGAGTAGTTTGCAGACGAATCTTCCTCCTTTTTTCCATGGGTAAAAACAAAAAGAAAAACTCCAAATTTAAGTCACCTGAGGAAATGATTGTTGATAACGACTCTCCTTCGTCTTCTCAACCTACCAAGTCTCATAACCTTAAACGATCTTTAGACCTTGACTTGGACCAAGAATGTGGTACCTCTTCTTCGGCAGCTGTACCAGTCGCTCCAAAGCGTCGTCTACCCTCGATTGCTGTGAAAACACATGCTACACATTTAGTTGTAGAATCCATCGATCCGAATGAGAGACTGTCCACCAGATCTCAATTTTTCATTTCTAAAGCTTTGGACGCTGCGGTTGGCCCCTTGAAGTCTGTGAGGAAGCTTCGCTCTGGGGACCTGCTTGTCCAAACTTGCAGTGTTTCTCAGAGTAACACTTTTCTGCACCTCACTAGTCTTCAAGGCATTCCTGTCAAAGTGACACCTCACCCGTTTCTTAACACCTCTCGGGGTGTTATTTCGGAGTTGGATCTCTTGCCATGCAGTGAAGAAGAATTGGTGACTGAACTTGCAGATCAAGGTGTTATTGCTGCACGTCGTATGATGTTCCGGCGCGATGGTTCTTTGATTAAGTCTAAAAATGTGATCTTGACTTTTAACTCCCCGAAAGTTCCGACCGAAATCAAGGCTGGCTACTTGGTCTGTGGAGTTCGCCCGTACATTCCCAGTCCTCTGCGCTGTTTCAGGTGCCAGAGGTACGGGCATTCCCAACGTTTCTGTAAGAGTTCCGCTCGTTGCGCAAATTGTGGCTCCAGTGAACATGACGGGGAAGGTTGCACTTCTGCGGCCTCCTGTGTTAACTGTGGTGAGGCCCATGCAGCTTACTCCCGCACCTGTATGAAATGGAAGGACGAGATGGCGATCCAGCGCCTCAAGACCCTGGAAGGCCTCTCGTACCCTGCTGCCAAGGCCAAGTTGGGTATACCCACCACCCGACAGCGTACTTTTGCCGCAGTAGTTCAGTCTCCGCCACAACCCGTGCAGCCCTTTGTTCCGCGCCCTGTAGCTCTCGCCGCCCTTGCCAAGCGATCTACAGCTGACCAAGCGACACAGGTGTTTTTCCCCGAGCTCCAGATTTTTCGAATACCTGATTCTGGGCCTTCTCTTTTGCAGCCGACCGTCTCTTTCAGTTTCCAGCCGAAAGTCTGCACGTGCGGCAGACCCGGCCCTCAATCCGCAAAGGTGTGCAGTGTCCATCCAACTGTCGCGGTCCGCCTGACCAACATTGCAACTGTCTCGGCCTCAGCGAGGTCCCCACCCTCAACCAACATTATAGAGGAACATAGGGGGGAGGAGAGTGACAGTTCGTCCCCAGCCTCAACCAACATTGCAGAGGAACATGGGGGGGGGGAGGAGAGTGACAGTTCGTCCCCGCCCTCTGCCAGCATTGCAGAGGAGTGTGGGGGGTGGAGAGTGACGGTTCGTCCCCCTCCTGGTGAATCATCCTTTGTGTAGTTGTGTTTACTGATAATCATTATATTAGTTAATTATTAAATACATAAATTTTTATATAAACCTAATTAACTAACGTGTCTTCACAGCTTTCATCATCCTCTTTTCCAACTTTTACCAAGCCTGTCTGCTCTTAATCCTTTTCCCCGCTTTTAAACATCTGTAGCTGATAGTTCTTTGTCTGGCGCTCTTTGGCCAAACCTGGCCCTTGCGCCATTAAAATTAATCAACCAACCAACCAACCAACCAACCTTCTTGGTGTTGCATTTTGGGTGGCCAGGAGTGTATTTTGAAAATTTAATTAATAAATATAACTGATATTGGTGAATATTAAATAAATGTCTTTTAAAAATGCATATATAATTATAATTTTAACCCCTTGTTTCATTTACATGGTGACATGGGGTCTCCATAATAAAATAGTTCTTCAGTGGGAGCGCACCCATAAAAAGGTTGAGCACCACTGTCCTAGAGGATAACGACAGCCCTGACACCAGGGACGTAGCTAGACTTCGAAATCAGGGTGGGCGAGTATCATTTTTGGTGGGGGCAAGTTTGATTAAAACCTTTATTTGAGAAACTGAAAGAAAGAATTTTTAATGCTTTTCAGTACTGGCTAAAAGGAATTCCTGCAATACCCCATCCTCCTACCTCCCCCTCCACGGAGATGATTCGTTACGCCACTTAAAATACATGCTTGAATGTCGGCTTCAACTTGTTTCTTGCTATGAATGCATTGTCTTAATCACTTTTCAAAATTTTGCATTTTTGCTTATGAAAATGGTACTGTACTTTTTTTTTTTTTTTTTGATTGGAGGTTTAACGACCACCGTGAGCAACTCAAATGGGCTATAAGCAGTCGCCCGTCCCTAATTTAGGGTCACTGGTTCCAGGGAAGGGAGAGAGCCAGTGCCGTAACACAAACTCAACATCCATGCCTGACCGGGATTCGAACCCGGACCCCTTACGGACGAATGATCAGAGGCCAACGCCTTAGACCACTGCGCCACCGGGGCGGCGTACTGTACTTGAACAATTTTTAAAACGGAAATGTCCTTTTTGTTTATCTAAACCAAATTTCAACGTCGTGACACACAGGCACAATACCTAAACCCCCCACAACTCCCTTCGCCTTCGCAGTGGCGCAGTGGTCTAAGCGCTGGCTTTGTTCTAGTTGTATCTGGGTTCGAATCCCGAGTGAGTCATGGATGTTGTGTTTGCCTTACAGCGCTGGCGTTCTCCTCTCCCTGGAACAAGTGGCCCTAAATTAGGGACTAGAAACGGCTTATACCGGATCGAGGAGTTGCTCACTGTGGTCGTTAAACCCGAAAAAAAAAAAAAAAAAAAAAAATAAAAAAAGAAAACTACATCAGCGTTCTTACGCCTCTTCTGGGGCAATGAGGAAGCAGGAAGTGCTAACGACTACTTTGGAGGAGAGTAGTGCAAGGTAAGGCCGATGGCTCGAAGGAAGGGAGTTAATATTTTTGTTTGGGGAGTTTAACGACCACCTTGAGCTAATATCAGCCACCTGTCCCTAATTTAGGGCCACCGGTTCCAGGGAAGGGACAGAGCTAGTGCCGTAAGACAAACACAACATCCATGCATCACCGGGATTAGAGTCTGAAGCCAGCGCTTAGACCACTGCACCACCAGGATGCCATAGTGTAGCTTTAGATTCCTTTTAACGTGTTGGGGGTCACCTACATTGTAGCAGAAACAAACAGCAGATAAATCAATAATAACCTACCTCAGTGAAGTCCCATCCACCATCCTCAATCGTCCCTGGCCACACTAACGTGCAATAAAGACTTAAACTAAGGATTTGGAAGACTAGAGAAGATGGTTACCGGAAAAAAAAATCCAAGGAAAAAAGATCCACGGAAAAAAAAGCCAGGAAAAAAATCCAACGGAAAAATGATCCAGGGAAAAAAAAGCCAGAGGAAAGAAAAGCCAAGGGAAAAAAATCCATGGAAATAAAATCCAACGCCTTCTTTCATGTAGGTTAACCAGTAAGAAACTTGGGGGGTCATATAAAAATTTACATAAAAAAAAGTTCTCACTTCTCAAAGATTACAAGGACACCATAATTTGTTTCCATGGACGTTCGAGCAGGGGGGCGTATAAAAATTGCATTTTTTGTTTCTTGTGTCCACTTCCATGTTGGTTGACCTTGTAAGAAATCTGGGGGTCGTACAAAAATTGCACTTTTGATTTTCTTGTGTCCGCTTCCATGTTGGGTGACCTTGTAGGAAATTTAGGGGTCGTATAAAAGTTGCACATCTGATTTCTTTGTGTCACTTCTATGTAGGAAGCTTAAGGGATCGTATAAAAAAAAATTTCTGATTTCTTTGCGTCGGTTGGTTGGTTGGTGTATTTTAATGGCGCAAGGGCCAGGTCTGGCCAAAGAGCGCCAATCACGAAGCAATTAAAGAAAACAAGTTAAAAGCTAGGAAGAGTAATAAATAAGAAGCACGGCGGAGTAGGACAACTGAAAAACAAGGACGATAAAAGCTTGGTAATTCAGATTAGTTTAAGAAAGTCAATTTGCCTGAAAAATGAAAAAACTGCGAACGTATCACTTCTGTGTAAGAAGCCTAGAGGGTCGTATAAAACTTGTCATTGGATTTGTTCCCTGGCTCTCTGTTTTTTTTCCTGTGGATCTTTTTTCCTAGATTGACGCCACAGGGGCAGCAGAGTTTGATTAATTAATAACCTACGAATTAATAATAATAAATATTTATAATCTTACAATTGGTAAAGGAAAACTGATTGCGATTTTGAAGTTTGGTAGCAATTTAACAGAAGATCAATCACAGGGGTTTTGTGAATATTGAAACTGCTCCTTTTATGAATGCATTGCAGATTGGCCAATAAGAAGGGTGCAATAAACCCAACATAAATTAATACCTTCACAGTAATAATAATAATGAAAATAATTTCAATAATGATTAGGTCATTTCTAAAAAAAAAAAAAAAAAATCAAAAAAGGAGGCCCGGGCCCTGCGGTTGCCGGAAAACTGCCACACACTTCAATAAAGGGTCCGGCACAAATTGCTGTTCCTCCGACGAACACTTTGAATGTATGACAATTTTTCCAGTGGGGCAGTTTTTTAAGGAGCTTAACGAGGGGAAGGAACTCTCTTGTTTGTCTGAATTTTCACGCCGGTTCATTTGAGTATAATGAATTAATTTTATAACTCTTATAGTACGCACACAACCAACACAACTCCAACACAACCTCAACGCAACACACCTCAACACCCCAACCAGTCTCGATGAACGCGCCTATATACGAGCTACCACCACGTCATGACTTACACTCATTGCCAGATCTCATTCAGCGGGTGAAACAATATTCCGTTCAGTAGGAAGATAATTTACATAGTAAAATAAAATAACCAGAGATAGTAAAATCAAAAGGAAAGTGAATATAGAGTATACGTTACATCATCTCCCCCTTAATTTTTTTTTTTTCCTTTTTTTTATGTCCGAAAAACCTATCAATTTTGGAGTGTAAGTCTTACATTTCGATGATTGACGTTTCTCGATCTTTTTTTTGATTTGTTGTTTGGTGGTAGCCGTATTTACATTATCAACTTGGCATGACAATTTACGAATCTGTATTCGACTGTGAAATTTGTAGTGTAGAACAAACCAAACCTGCATCGGCATACTTTCCTTTTATTCTGCCTAGCAGGAATCACTTTTTTAATTTCAAATGACGTGCGCCTCATTCGTTGAAATACATAACAACTGTATCAGCAGCGAAGATTGCCTGAAGCTGCCTAACAGTAACAATTTTATTATTTTCATTTCAAATTACGTTCGCCTCATTCGTTGAAATACATAACAACTGTATCAGCAGCGAAGATTGCCTGAAGCTGCCTAACAGTAACAATTTTATTATTTTCATTTCAAATTACGTTCGCCTCATTCGTTGAAATACATAACAACTGTATCAGCAGCGAAGATTGCCTGAAGCTGCCTAACAGTAACAATTTTATTATTTTCATTTCAAATTACGTTCGCCTCATTCGTTGAAATACATAACAACTGTATCAGCAGCGAAGATTGCCTGAAGCTGCCTAACAGTAACAATTTTATTATTTTCATTTCAAATTACGTTCGCCTCATTCGTTGAAATACATAACAACTGTATCAGCAGCGAAGATTGCCTGAAGCTGCCTAACAGTAACAATTTTATTATTTTCATTTCAAATTACGTTCGCCTCATTCGTTGAAATACATAACAACTGTATCAGCAGCGAAATTTACCTGGAGCTGCCTAACAGTAACAATTTTATTATTTTACCCCTAAGCACATAGATATATACAAAAAAAAGTGGATTAGTAGATGGACATAGAAGAAATATAAAAAAAAAACACATATATACACAAAAAAGAATGCATAGGCCCACACGAAAAAAAGAAATTCTGACACGCCAACTGGTCGTGCAGGAAAAACAACAAACTGAGAAAAGAACCTGTCCACGAGAACTTACTTATCTCGAGGACGCATAAAAAATTCTAGTGCGATAACGTTTTCCAGGCCTAATGGGACTGGTGAAATCAGGTGGCTTGGATCTCTTCCGGGACGGTAATGGAACTTCGGTCTGTTGTCGGTCAGGAATCTGGCGGTCTGGAAATCCCTGCGGCTGAGAAGAACGGTAAGAAGTCTGGCGGTCGGAAATCCCTGCGGCTGAGAAGAACGGTCAGGAGTCTGGCGGTCTGGAAATCCCTGCGGCTGAGAAGAACGGTCAGGAACGTCAGAAGTCTGGCGGTCCGGAAATCCCTGCTGCTGAGAAGAACGGTCAGGAACATCTGAAGACTGGCGGTCCGGAAATCCCTGCTGCGGCTGATAGGAACGGGCTCCCCCAGGCTTTGGATATGAAGTCCCTTGGTGCTGGGGCCCGTTGTGTCCTTCCAGTATCTTTTTGGACGGACGTGTCTCCGGCCACATCGCTTGCTTTCATTTACGCCCACGGGGCATGATAGTAGTAGCAGGCATCGGCCCTGTTTGCCCTGAACGGAGGTTCCAGGGGCGAAACCCGGGTGGATGCAAAGATTTCTGCCTTCGTCGCTGTTGCGGCGAAGCAGATTGGGGAGACAAGTCACGTTTGCGCCCAGCTTTTGGTGGTGCTGGACGGTGTGGAATATTAAATGTTGGATTCATAACTGATAGGTCAGAAATGTCCGACGCCTCTGAGTCGCTGCTGTAATTCAGCGGTCGTGCAGGGCGATGTTTAGATCTGCCTATAGGACTACTTTCCGATGAGGTATTCAAAGAAGAAGTATCCCGCGTTGGTGCAGAGTTAGCCGGAAACGGCGCAGCAATAGTCTTGGCAATGGTTGGAGGGAAAGGAACGATACTAGTATTCGACGAACTCGAATCGAGCCTTTGTCTCATGGGAGAATCAGGTTGCGTGTGTAGAAACTCGGCTGGAGGGAGGGAGGGTGAAGGAAAAATCACTGGTGATTCATCAAAAATGTTCGGTGGTTCGTCCACAATTTCCGGCGGTTGAACATGAGATATAGATTCTTGAGTCTGTGGAACAGAAGGTTGAGTAGGATTGATAATGAAATCGATATTCCGTTCGTGATACTTGCGACATTGATCAACATGTACGTATTGAAAATGGTTGTTCGGTTTCTCCAGAACAATATTATTTTCAAAGACATTTGCCACCCGATATGGACCTTCGTAGCTGGGTGCAAATTTCTTCACTAAAGTATGCGAAACAGAAGACTGGAAGTGCGTTTCCACGAGAGTGAGATCTCCAACGACAAGATCTGGTTCCCTACGCCTAGAATTATAATATCGTGCTTGAGCCGCTTGTGCTCCTAGCATTGCAACACGAGCTTTTTCTGGCATGATTCGTACTGATTGCGGAGTTGGTCGCTGGTTTAATTCGTCGATAATCCCCGTTAAATTTTCAAAAGGGGTTTTAATTTTGCGACCCAGAAAAAGTTCTGCAGGAGTAATTTTAGTAGACTCGTGGACAGACGAGCGAAGGGCGAACGCAAAAAGTTCTAAATGGTCATCCCATCTTTCATGGTGATCCATTACAAAAGTCGCAATCATTTTCACTAACGTTCGGTTAACACGTTCCGCAGGATTACTCTGGGGATGATATGGGGAAATGAATTTATGTTTAATGTGTAATCTCGCACACATTCTTTCAAAAATGTCAGAAATAAATTGAGGACCATTATCCGAAACTACTTTATTAGGTGCACCATATCTAGAAAATACTTCATTAACTAAGACATTACAAATAACTTCAGCCGTAGCGGCTTTAATGGGAAAAACGTCAACCCATTTAGAAAAATTATCAGTTAGTACTAAAACATAACGAGCTTTATTTTTAACAGATAATGGATAAGGTCCCAATAAATCTATGGAAATAATATCAAATACATGAGAACTTGAACTAGATTTCAAGTGACCGGCCGGTCTTACATTACGATAATTATTAATCTGACACAAGTGACATGATTGAACGTATGCGAGCACACTTTGGTACATGCCAGGCCAATAGGCAACATCCCGCAATTTACAACGGGTCTTGCGAATACCTAAATGGCCTGCAAGAGGTTTGTCATGAAATTCATTTAAAAGAGCCATTCTAAGGGTTCGCGGAATACATGGGCGAAACTCTGCCCTAGTAGTCCGAGACTTTGTATAATAAAGAAGACCCTCTATTACTTCAAAATGTTATGACCTTCCAGCCAGAGAAGGATCACTTGGTAGGGGCGAACCCGCAAGCAAAAAATTGTAAATATCCCCAAAATCTGGATCATTTATTAATTCTGCCATTATCTGCTCTCTGGATGTGATATCAGCTATCAGAAGTAAAGGCTGACATCCAGGAGTAGTTTCGGTGGGGACCCCACTAATCGGAACGCGAGATAATGCGTCCGGTAATTGATTCTTATGACCTGGCTGATACGAAATTTTGATATTGCTCTCTTGTAACTTCAGAGCCCACTTCATAAGTCTTTGAGATAGGTGCTTAGCAGAATTTAAATACTGAAGGGCAGAATGACCCGTAATTATGTTAACTGTCAATTCATTAAGATAACATTGAAATTTATTCAGTGCATACACAACAGCAAGACATTCACGTTCCGTAGCTGAATAATTGCGTTCAGCTTTGGCTAAAGTACGAGACGCAAAAGCTATTGGATGCCCAGCTTGTGACAAAACGCTACCAAGACCAACTCCGGATGCATCAGTATAAATATCAAATTCTTTAGTATGATCCGGGAAAGCCAACACCGGAGGCTGAGTCAATGCAGACTTCAGTGTTTCGAATGCAGCGTTAGCTTCAGGTGTCCAAATAAACTTCTTGTATTTACGCTTTAAAACATACAACGGCTCACATATTGTAGCATAAGCGGGGACGAACTGCTGATACCAACCGGTCATTCCCAGAAAGCGGGATAGTTCTTTTGCTGTTTTAGGCCGAGGAAAGTCAACAATAGGCCTAATTTTTTCATTATCAGTGAATAAACCGTGGGGAGTAATTTTCAACCCCAGATATACAATCTCGTCCCTCGCTATCTGGCATTTACTAGGTTTTAACGTCAAGCCAGCATTGTATATAAGTTGGAACACCTGTTTGAGCAGAGAAAGGTGCTCGTCAAAAGTCTCTGATGTTATAATAATGTCATCCAAATAGACATGCACATGGGGACCCAGGACAGGTCTGAGAACCGTGTCCATAAGCTTTTGGAAAGTAGCAGGTGCAGAAGCTAAACCAAAAGGCATACGTAAATATTCATAGGCCCCAAAAGGAGTCACAAAGCCTGTTTTATCGACAGAGTCCGGATGTACTGCCACCTGCCAATATCCACTCGCCAAATCCAAAGTTGACATCCATTTGGTTGACGACAAGTCATTTAGAATATGTGACATGACAGGTAGGGGATAATTGATCGTTTTTGTGACTTGGTTGAGTTTGCGAAAATCTGTCACGAAACGAAATTCATTTGGTTGTTTCTTTGGAACCAAGAAGGCAGGGGCCGCCCAGGCGCTTGTGGATTCCCTGATTATGCCCTGCTTTTGCTAAGCTAATTATTATGAATGAATAATGCTCTAAGCTTCAAAATAATGAATTCCCAAAAGGGTGTTGTTACTCGTTAATTATGAACTTAAACAAAGTCTCAACGCTGGTTATTTATATTAAGTAATCAAAGTCATAAACCTAACAGCCAGACAGAGGTCTGACAAAACTAAGAATTGAGAAAGACTGAACTTACTGAACAACTGTTTATTTCCACCACTCTTGGTCAACTAAGGCACTCATATATCTTGGTCATAATAATGAATAAACTTTCCTCTTATAGTACGCACACAACCAACACAACTCCAACACAACCTCAACGCAACACACCTCAACGCAACACCCCAACCAGTCTCGATGAACGCGCCTATATACGAGCTACCACCACGTCATGACTTACACTCATTGCCAGATCTCATTCAGCGGGTGAAACAATATTCCGTTCAGTAGGAAGATAATTTACATAGTAAAATAAAATAACCAGAGATAGTAAAATCAAAAGGAAAGTGAATATAGAGTATACGTTACATGAGTTTAGGGCAACTGGCCACAAAAGTTCAAGGTGGGGGGGGGGGCTATAAAGATTGCCGTTTCTGGGCCTATATTGAGAACTGAATTGGGAACTCCAAACAAACGAATTTCGGGAAAACGTACCATGTAAGCCAAGCGAGAAATGTATTTTAATTTGAAGAAATAAATTGACGAGGATCCGAGGTACACATGGTTTGGGGGGCTCAAATCCCAACTTTCGTAATTTTATATTCTGGACCTCTAGAGTCTGTCAGTGTATCCTAGATGTTACCCCTGAAAAGCTCTTAGAAACCACGAGCTTTCAGGAGGGGGTGAATTCACCCCACCCTCCTGAAAATTCGAGGTTGTGTACAGAAACATTATATAAAGCATGGTACTAATGTTTACAGCTCTACGTCCATTTTAACATTTTGGGGGAAAGCTCCCCCAAGCTCGCGGAAGCTTCAAGGGGAACATCCTGGATACACTGACTCATATTACGGAAGTTGGAGGTAGTGCCCCCCTCCTCCCGACCAAGTGTACCTAGGATCCACGGCAATTTATTTCTTCAAATTAAAGTACAATTCTCGGTTGGCTTACATGGAACGTTTTCTCGAAATTCGTTTGTTTGGAGTTCCCAATTCAGTTCTCAATATAGACCCCCCCCTTGAACTTTTTAGTGGTCAGTTGCCCTGAACTCAAATGAACTGGCATGAAAATTCAGACAAACAAAAAAGTTCTTTCCCCTCGTTAGGCACCATGGAAAACTGCCCTACTAGAAAAATTGTCACACATTCAAAGTGTTCTACGGAGGAACCACAATTTGTGCCCGTCCCCTTAATGAAAACCATGTGGCTAGAACCCCCCCCCCTTAATCCGGCCCTGTGTCGATCATGCAAATGGATAACTGTTCCGTTCGAGTTGGATTTTATTTTCCTGGCTTTTTTTCCGTTGGCTTTTTTTTTCCTGGATTTTTTTTCCGTGGATCTTTTTTCCTTGGATTTTTTTTCCTAGATTCAGAGAAGATTGCATTTTCATGGCCCTGCGAATGCTATTTTGATAACCTGTAGCGTAAAAGAAGTCTTGTTTAACTTCTACGCTATTTTAAACACATCAATACCAAGGCCGTAGCTAGCAGGGGGCAGGAGGGGGCTCAGCTCCCCCTGAGGGGCAAGCAACCTCCCCCCCCCCCTGGAAGACAGACGTTGTCGTAAATTCTTTGAATTTTTATTTTTGGTGGTTTATAAAAATTACTCTTGTGTTCCATTATAAGCACAAACACCTTATTTATTTAAAGTTCGTGTATTGAACTTTAAAAAAAAGCGAGAGTGATATGATACAGTACAAACAATAAATGACTCAGAAAAAAAAAGAAAGAAATACTTCTCGGGGTCGCAGTGGTCTAAGGCGCTGGCCTCTGATCATTCGTCCATAAGGGGTCCGGGTTCGAATCCCGCTCGGGCATGGATGTTGTGTTTGTCTTACGGCGCTGGCTCTCTCCCTCCCTGGAACCAGTGACCCTAAATTAAGGGCGGGCGACTGCTTATAGCCCATTGAGTTGCTCACGGTGGTCGTTAAACCTCCAACTAAAAAAAAAAAAAAATCTATAGAGACAGTTGTGCCCAGGGCTGGTTGCGCCAATGACACTCAACCGCACAGGGCTTGGTGTTATTAAGGGTCAGGAAAGAGAAAAATGCCGTCAAGTGGGGGAGAGTACATAAGACGCACACTGCAATTATCAATTGCCACCTTTAATGACCGGGGGTGAAAGGGAAGAGCAAGCTGTTTTTTACTTGAAGCAACGATCACACAATCTATTCCTTCTGGGAGCTGTTTTGTGTTAGTCAGTTTTGTTAGAGGACTTTAGGCAAATGCCATGCTCATTTACTAACCATTTACCCTTTTTGAAGTCAACGCTTGTATGCAACGAAAAAGGATCTGTGGGAAGAGGGGTTGTGGTGGGGGTTGGAAAGTCATCAGGTCCTGTTTACAGCGAAGTCAAGCTATTAGAAAAGTTCCCGGGATCATCCATAGAAGACGTCTGCACAGGATTTCTGACTGCACCAGGAATGTCATGGTATGCCAGATTAAAAAATAATGCCTTAAATAATTTTTAACCACATATGCCAAAGTTTATTGAAATCTGATTTGTATCATTTGTTTACCTAATGCCTAGTTACGAGAATTCACCACAAAGCCAGTATGGATAACAACGTTAGCATGTCATGGTTCCACACACAACCGTGGACCATTCGTCCGAGAATGGTCCGGGTTCAAATCCCGGTGAGGCATGGATGTTGTGTTTGCCTTATGGCACTGGCTCTCTCCCTTCCCTGGAACTAGTGGCGCTAAATTAAGGACGGAGGACTGCTTATAGCCCATTGAGTTGCTCATGACCTTAGACTTTTGTTCTGACTTCTGTGAAATTGTTTGGACTAATTGAAGTATAGTTTTGTGATTATCGTGTTCTTAGGTGCCCTTGTCATCATTGCTTCTTAATGTTACTGCACGTTTGCATGTTTCTCACCAACAAGGTCCTGTAGGTGAGTTTCTTGTTATACCACAGGCACTTAGAATAAGTTTAAAGTTTTTTTTTGTTTTTTTTTTCGGCACTTTCCTTATGTCTGCCGGGCTTTATAATATATGGTTTTTGCTCACGGTGCTAAGCAACTGTTTGATAGTGTTTAAATTGTATTATTGATTTTGCACAGTGTGGTTTTTGATCATGTTACATGTACATAGAGGGATATGATCAGTCGATTACACCATGTTCTGCAAGGTTTAGCACTTTTGTAGTGCAGGGGTAATTGTTCATCATTCGGTTATTTGTACTGTACCTGAAGTATAGTTGCTATGCCAAAAGCTCAGTTTTGTATATACTAATGTACTTTCCTAATTGCACTGTAAAATTTATGTTTGGCACATTTCGCGTGTTGGGTCACGATTACATGTCTTAAGTTTTATGCTCATGGTGCGGAGCAAACGCTTTGATAGTATTTCAATTATATGTTAATATTACACAGTGTGGTTTTTCTCATGTCACATGCGCCTAACAGGAAATAATAAGTCTATTAGATAATATTCTGCGCTGTGTTGCATATTTGCTGTACAAAGAGTTAGTTTCATATTTTCATTATTTGTATTGTACCCGAAGTATAAATTTTCTGTAAAACGCAAGTTCTGTTTGTACTAATATACTTTACTCTTTGCACTGTGAAACTTACAGTTGTACCATGGAATTGTAACTCCTGATTAGTTTCTTCCCTATGCCGTTGCATGTTGTGTACATATGTTGTTGTTCATTACAAGTTAATCTATAGCACTGTGATTGAGGCACTTGTTTAAGCCTAAGTAATAGTTCTTTTTGTAATTTGACAGCGTTTCACAAGAGAGATATTGCATTCAATTTGTATAGAGTTCACACCATCATTGTGGATAGATCATTTATTCGCTTATCTTTCAGATACTGAAAAGTATAAACCTTCTGCTCTTTTCTTCTTTTTTCTCAAGATTGATCAAAATATACATGTTTGTTTTTGCACTGTAAAATTTATAGTTATACCTTGTACTGGTGTTCACCTGTTAGAGATGGCACTATGCTGATGCACATTGAGAACATATGATGTACATAGAGTAAGTCAACCCTTCAGTCCAGTATTGTCAGTGTTATGAATTTGCTTACATTGTATATAGTGCATCCACATAATGTAAATATCTCATTGTCATTGTAAATAGGTCATCTAATTGTTTATCTTTTGATAACTGTTAAGCACAGGCCATCTGTATCTTCCTGTCCATGTTTGCTCCAAATAAAAATTGTTGAAGCTCATGATGGACGTTAAACCTTCAATAAAATTAAAAAAAAGGACTGTCCTGCCCTGTTCTCATAAAAAAATCTATTACTACATAATCCGGAATTTACAAAAAAAAAAAAAAAAAACGTGAAAGATGACATTGAATTTTTGGGTGTATTGAGCACGTCTTTTGAATCCGTTCTGACGCGAATTAATTTATCAAAGCTATTCAAAGTCAATGGAAACGGTATGAAAAACAATAGTACCTGACCGAAGGAAGACGGTTTTCAATCGGGTTTTTAATCCTGCAGATACTGCTGTAAACGGAATCGTGAACTTACGCCCTCCAGCGGCTCACTTGTTCTTTATGAAAAATTTGATATATATGAGAAACATTTCGCAACGGAAATGCTCTCCAACAGAGAAAGAATTTTTCGAATCGGACTCTTAGAAGCAGAGATATCGACAAATATAAGATATGCATCTACGCCCCCTGGCGGAAAAAAACATGCATTATTTTAAGAAGTAAGTATTCTCAAAAGGTTTTTCGATGTGAGTGATATCGGTCCAGGAAATAATTTCTTCAGTCGAGTTTTCAAAAGCTCAGATGCTGCTGCAAATACATCAGAAGCAGAAATTAACACTTATGCCCCTGGTGTTGTCCATCGGTGGTCCGTCCTTCTGGCAACATATCCAGCCCTTTGCGATTTCAGGGATTTTGTTCTGATCACGATGTCTTCCACTTTTGTCATTTTCCCTATCCACGAGTTCCTCTTCTTATCTTTCCTAGTTACACCAAGCATGCATCTCTCCATGCCGCTTTCAGTTGTCTGTAGTCTTTGTATGTCTTTTTTAATTAAGGTCTACGTCTCTGCACCATACGTAGGCACTGGAAAGATGCATTGATCAAACACTTTTCTTGTAAGACATAAGGGCATATTGCTCTTAAAAATTGTACTGTTTCTTTGAAAAGCTCGCCAACCAAGTTTTATACATCGATTAATTTCTTCATCAATGTGATTCTTGATTGATATCTGCTGTCCTGAGTAGATATGTAGTTATCTGTTATCTCGAGCTTTCTCCCATCGATCGATAAATCTTCGTTTCTTGTAAAAACATTGTACTTCAGCTTAATCTTCTGAAAGTTTATTTTTAATCCCATTTCTTTACCCTTCTTAGCAAGTTCCTGGATCACTCTGCAACTCTGAAGTATTATTTCAGACCTCTAAAGGGTTCTGTAAAATATTTTAAACTTGTTTTCTTTTCAAAAATATAACGGACATAAGATGGGGTGTCGAAATTGGGTCAAGAACACCTGGACCCGACCAGTTTGACCTGCAAGAAACTGTCGACCCTGTGACCCGTTTCCATCTCTGGTCCCTTTCGGAAACTCTTTATCAGAGACAGCAAAAGGTACTAATTGCAGTTCCTCAACCCAAGGTGAGGCTACAATGCACACAGCCCTGCATGCCTTCAAATAGCTACCTTCATTGTGACATCTTTGGAGACGAAACCCGAGAATGCGACTGACGTCACAGATGCAAATTTGCGTAAGGAAATTTGCATCTGTCTACGTTGCACTCGCGTTTTCCACGTTTCTGCAAGATATCACACGATTGGCTTGCATAATGTCGCCAAAATCACATACTCCCCTAATTATTTTGAGCGGTATAACTTATCCAACAATAAAGGACTTGCAATTCCGCCACCATCAAATAAATTTTCTTTCAGCCACTCGTTTTTCAAAATTTTTTTATTTTTTTTTATTTTTTTACTTTTTGGCTTGGAAAAATTATTTTCTAGTGAAGTAAAGTAACAAAAGGAACAAAAAAAAACAAAGAAACACTTGCGAATGCATTAGTGGAAAACCTTAGTTTTTAGTGTAACGCCGAGCCCCTCCCAGTTGACCCTTCAGCCCCCCTGGGTCTGGGTCCTAGCTACCGCCCTGATCAATACACTAGGAAATAGTTCCATAAACGAAAGAAACCTTAACGGCCAGACGAAACATGTAAACAGAAGTCAACTTACGGAAAATGTCCTTTACTCACGATGGAATGCACTACACTCTCCACACATTATCACAACCCTCTTTTCAATCATCATCAGTTTATAAAACAACGCTCTCAATAACACCTCTCTAGCAATCGATCAGTCGTCGTTTTTTTACGCTTTCCAACCGTAGGTTGAAGAAGCGTATATGCTCCAGCTTTGTCCGTCCGTCCGTCCGCACGATAACTGGCGTAAGAAGGGTTCGATTTCGATGAAATTTTAGTATATGGTAGGGGACCACTGGGGACGAACCCTATTGAAAATGGAACAAATGGGGTCAAAGGTCATGACGTAGGAGCGGGATCCATTCCATTGCACTTATACGTCATAAATTGCGTAAATATGGTTCGATTTCAATGAAATTTTACAATGTGGTAGGGGACCACCTGGAGACGAACCCTATTCAAAATGGGTGAATTGGGGTCAAAGGCCAGGACATAAGAGCGGGATGCATTCCATTGCCTTTATGCGCCATAACGTGCGTAAAAATGGTTCGATTTCGATGAAATTTCAGTATGTGGTAGGGGATCACCTGGGGACGAACCCTATTGAAAATGGACGAAATGGGGTCAAAGGTCAGGACATAGGATTGCGATCCATTCCATCGCCCTTATCCCATATTATTAAGGTGGACGTGAAGTAATTTTGCTTCCTATACTTCCAATGGAAAAACTTTTGTACACATTTCCTTCACAATTAATGTGTTCCCAAGGATGAGAATTTGAACATCGATTAAAATAACTTCATATTATAACTTGGAAAACCTAATATTTTCTAAAATATAACCATAATTATATTAAAAATCAATAACTTTTCCTTTGGTAGTGTTGAAACCAGAAAAAGGATGGCGCGACCTGTACTTTGATGACGTCAGTAGACAAACAAATGTTGGATTGCATAATTATGGTTATGTTTT
Source organism: Macrothele yani (assembly GCA_039090855.1). Classification (NCBI taxonomy): domain Eukaryota; kingdom Metazoa; phylum Arthropoda; class Arachnida; order Araneae; family Macrothelidae; genus Macrothele; species Macrothele yani. The sequence continues at coordinate 98,962,114 of CM077009.1, read as the reverse complement.
AGAAAATATTAGGTATTCCAAGTTATAAAATGAAGCTATTTTAATCGATGTTCAAATGTTCTTCCTTGGGAACGCATTAATTGGGAAGAAAAAAGATGGCGCGACCTGTATTTTCATGACGTCAGCAGTCAAACAAATGAGCGGATTCTGTTAAAGTTTTATGACGTCACACTTTTGCTAGCAGATGGCCGCGATTCCCATCTGCCTCATTACGTCACACGTTGTGTGCGTATGTTCGTCTGCACGATAACTCGCGTAAAAATCGTTCGATTTCGATGAAATTTTAGTATGTGGAAGGGAATCACCTGGGAAGGAACCCTATTGAAAGTGAACCAAATGGGGTCAAAGGTGAGGACATAGGAGCAGGATCCATTCCACTGTTCTTATGCCTCATAACTAACGTTAAAAAGGTTCGATTTCGATTAAATATTAGTATGTGGTAGGGGATCACCTGGGGACAAACCCTATTGAAAATTGGCGAAATGAGGGTCAAAGGTCAGGACATAGGAGCGGAATCACTTCCATCGCCATTGTGCGTCATAACTTACGTAAAAATGTTTCGATTTGGATGAAATGTTAGTATGTTGTAGGGGCCTGCCTGGGGACGAATCCTGTTGAAAATGGGCGAAATGGGTCAAAGGTTAGGACACAGAAGCGGGGTCTATTCCATAGCCCTTATACATCATAACTTACGTAAAATTGCTTCGATTGCGACAAAAATTTATCATGTTATTTCGGAGATATACTGAACCAGTTCTGTTGAATATCATCGAAATGGGATCAAAGGTCAGGGCGTAGGAGTGAGATTTATTCCACAGCCATTTTATGATTTCTAGTATGTTGGAAAGCGTATCATAATCAATGCATTGCATGATTTTACTAACTTGTTATCTCTTGTTCTTATCTTATTACAGGCATACGTCACATGCATTCAACCTCAATTGTGTTGCCAAACGTATTCGTTTGAGGAAAAGATATTTCGTTAAGCGTGAAGAATACTGAGAATAAACTCAAGATTAACATAGGGAAAGAAACTAAAAAAGGAAAGTTAATCTAGAATATACGTCACAAACCTTTCTACGAAGACGTAAATAACGCACTTCATAGCTGGGTGGTCAAGGCAAATTTCATGCTCGGACCCTCTTGGCGACGTCCCTGCCTGACACCCTGGTCATACGACTCCGCAATTTAAATATATTGACCGAATGTGATATGTGGAAAGTAAAAAAAGTAGAGTAACTGTGTCGTTTCTGCTCTAAGGTCGGGTTACCGATAGAAAGCAGGGCTACGTGGGAACGCAGAACGTTTATGATTTTGTCTCAGGTGCGCTCAATGGAGAGGAAAATTGAATTGAACGAAGGCCGTCTAGCAAATACAAGGCTATGATATTAGAGAAATGATTTCACTTCGTTTGTGACGTCACTATCATGTTACACAGCTTGACACGTCGGTGTCGTGTTTGACGCCATACACGACGGAGTTGAAAGCCAATCAGAAGCCTTGGTTTTTGCGTGACATCATTAAAAGATAGAATTCATCTCTATAATGTCGTGGCCTTGTACTTTCCAGACGGCCTTGATCCGACAAAGACATAGCAAAATGGCACTACTAATATGGAACCTTAAAAAAAATCTGGGTCCTGAAATTGATTTGATCCCCAAAAACCATATCCTGGATGCACATGTGCACCGACGGCAGTCCCTAGTTTAGGGCTGGTAGTTCCACGAAAGGGGCGGAGCCAGCGTCATAAAACAGGCAAACCACCCATGCCTTATTCGGGACTTCAACCGAAACCGGACAAATAGTTAGAAACCACCGCCTCAGACCACTCGGCCAACGGGGCAGAAAATTGGCCCTTGAATCACGACAAATGAAATGAAAGTAAAAACACTGAATTAGGTAGTTACACATAGCAAAATGGCGTTTAAAAATTCGTTTGTCTCAGATGGTATTTATTAGCGATTCCAAAACGCTACATTCGAATTCAAGTAAATTTAAATGTACTGCCCCAAAATTAAACAAGAAAGATGACACCGAATTTTCGGGTGTAATAAGCACGTCTTTTGAATCCGTTCTGACGCAAATTAAATTTATCAAAGCTATTCAAAGTCAATGGAACCGGTATGGAAAACAATGGTGTCTGACGAAAGAAAGAAGATTTTCAATCAGGTTTTTCATCCCTCAGATATTGATGTAAGCGGAATTGTGAGCTTACGCCCTCTGGTTGCAGACTTGTGCGTTAAGAAAAACATAAATTAATATGAGAAACATTTCGCACCGGAAACACTCTCCAACACCGAAAGAATTTTTCGAATCGGACTTTTAGAAACCGAGATATCACAAAAACAAGATGTGGCTTTACGTCCCCGGTGGGAAAACCATGCATTATTTTAGGAAGAAAGTATTCTCAAAAGGTTTTTCCATATGAGCGGTATCGGTCCAAAAGAAAAAAAAAATTTAGTCGAGTTTTCAGGAGCCCAGACTTTGCTACAAATACATCAGAATTAGAAATTAACACTTATGCCCCCTGGTGGCCAAATCATTTTTTACCCAACATTAGAAGTTATGTGAAAAATATTTTCCATCAGGTCTTGTATGCGATACAGATAGAATTTTTCAAAACGGAGTTTTTTGTAGCAGAAATAACGCAGAAAACGCAATTTACTTTTGTGCCTCCTAGCGGAAAGTCTACGATTTACTTGAAAATTTTGAATTTTTAGGAAAAACATTTCGCATCGCAAACACTATGCAACAAAGAGAGAATTTTTCAAATCGGACTCCTGGAAGTAGAGATATTGACAAAAATAAGATATACATCTACGCCCCTGGCGTAGAAACCAGGCATTATTTAAAGAAAAAAACGTCCCTAAAAGGTTTGTCGACATGAGTAGTATCGGTCAACAAACGACTTTATTTGCAATCGAGATTTTAGAAGCTCATACACTGACGGAAAGTGAAAAAAGAACACCAAGAAGGAGACGTCTGATACCAACGAAATTTATACAGCATAATAACGAAATACAGAGGATAACGCGATCAAAACTTTATGGCAAAATACAGCTGTATTTGCTGGTAAACTGAAAAATAACATTTCCATGTAACATGGTTAGTACGAGGTTGAAGCGCCATGAACTGCGTCACGCTGTGCAATTCTAGCATGGAGTCTGTCGTACAGATGTTGGATGTAAGTTTGGGGTATTGAGTTCCAAGCATCCTCAACCTGGACGCGTAAATCGGGGATGGTCGTGGCTGCTGGCCGTGGAGACCGGATAAGTCGTTGTCCCATAAAATCCCACACGTGCTCAATGGGGGACAAATCCGGTGAACGTGGAGGCCATGGAAGTTGTCTCACACCCTGAAGTGCATGTTGCGTTGCACGTGCCGTGTGTGGGCGTGCGTTATCTTGCTGGAAAATACCACGATGGACCGACCTTACAAATGGCACAACAACGGGCTGAATGATGTTGTTGATGTAGAAGGTGCTGTTTAACGTACCCGGTACAAACACTAGTTGTGTACGGGAGTGATAGCTGATCGCTCCCCACACCAGGAGACTAGGTGTAGGCCCTGTGTGTCGCTGGCGGATGCAAGAAAGGTGGAGACGCTCCGCTGTACGTCTGCGAATACGCATACGGCCACCGGAGGCTCCCAAGCAGAATCTGCTTTCATCGCTGAACATGACAGATCGCCATTGCATTCTCCAGTGCAGACGTTGGCGACACCACTGCAACCGTTCCACCACTGCAGCCGTTCCTGACGGTGGGCTGGAGTCAGAGTTACACATGCCAGAGGCACACGTGCACGTAGTCCTGCATCCAGTAGACGGTTGCGGATTGTTCGCACAGTCACCTCAGGTGCAACGGCAGCTCGGATTTGCGTCACAGTCGATGTTCTGCTTGACAACGCCGCTGTTCTTATGCGTCGATCGGTCCGCTCATCAGTTGGTCTTTGACTCCCGGTTCCACGTCTTCTCGTGTGGGAATGTTCCTCGGACCATCTACGCCACCATCGTACCACCACCGATACTTCCCGTCCAATTTGCCCCGCAATACGACGATACGACCACCCGGCCTCGCGGAGTCCGACTAGACGATCTCGCTCAAAGTCCGATAACTGCTGAAATCGTACACGTCTTCCATGTCCAGGCATTGCAGCTTCTTCAGGGTCTTCGCACGTGTCCGTACGCCGACGACTGATTACATTCACTTCGCCGTACTCCTTAAATACCACCGACGATAATTTGCATATTATGCCGTGCTGTGGCGTAAGCGCTCACCGGTTGGTTCCGAAATTAACATCACACCTACGTAAGCTCGACTCCATTTACATACGTAAATTTCATGATCGTCCGCCAATTCCTTCTTGGTGTTCTTTTTTCACTTTCCGCAAGTGTATTTTGCTACAAATACATCAAAAGTGGAAAATAAGGCTTACCCTACTTAGTGGCCAAATCATTTTTTACAAAAATTAAAAATTACGTGCAAAGGATTTCCCATCAGGAGTTATATCCGGTGAAGAAAGAATTTTTCAAATCGGAGATTTAGAAGCAGAGATATAGGGGGAAATGCAATTTACCTTTACGCCCTCTAGCGGAAAGTCTATGAATTACTTGAAAATTTTGAAATTGTATGAAAAACATGTCACACTGGAAACACTATCCAACAAAGAAGGAATTTTTCAAATCGGAGGCCTAGAAGTAGAGATATCGACAAAAATAAGATATATATCTACGCCCTCTGGCGGAGAATTTGTGGACTATTTTAAAAAGAAAATATTTCGAAACGTTTTATCGATGTGAGTGGCATCAGTCCTCGAAATAATTTTTTCAATCGATATTTTAGAAGCTCAGGTTTTATTTCAAATATATCAGAAGCAAAAATTAACCCTTACGCCCCTGGTGGTCAGAGTATTTTTTACCAAAAATTTGAAATTATATGCAAAATATTTTCTATCAGGAGTTGTATCTGCTGGAGAAAAAATTTTCAAATCGGAGTTTTGGAAAAAGAGTTATCGGAGAAAATGTAGTTTACTTTTACGCCCCCTAGCGGAAAATCTACGCGTAATTTGAAAAAGTATCTATATCTAAAATACTTTTCGACATAAACGGAATCGAAAGATAAAATATTTTTTTCAATCGGATGTTTAGAAGCAAATATTTGGAACAAAACGTATTTTAGAATTCGACATCATCTGCATTTACGCCCTCTAGCGGTGAAATTGTGCATCGTGAAAAAAAAAAAAAAACGAAATGAAGGGTCATCATTCTCATATTTCAAGCTTCTCAATGCAAAAAGAATTTTTCAAATCGGACTAATAGTTGTAGAGATATCGGGGTCGGTCCCGGACGATTCGTCCAACGACGAGGGGTCCAATGCCGATTCGTCCAAAGGGACAATTGGTTCAATGCCGATTTTTCCAACGTCCGATTCGGCCAATGCCTATTCGTCCAATGGTACGATTGGCCCAACGCCGATTCGTCCAATGGTATCATCTTACCAACGGTAAACTGTTTTATTTTCCAGAAAGGAATAATAATTTAAATTATTCTCCTCTTTATATCCTTTTGAAAGATAATTTCCGTATATTTGGTAATTGTAAACATTTTACATAAATCTGGTAAAAGGCACTCAATGGAGCATTTCTCAGCTGTTTGCAAAGCACCTAGGCGCGGGCCTTTTTAGAAAATTTTAAGTTAAAACCTAGATATTTGGTATTTGTAAAACTTTTATAAAACCTTACAAAAGACACTCATCGTATCATTTCTCAGGTTTTTACAAGGCACCTAGGCCGCTGGCCTTTTTAGAAGATTTTAAGTTACAACCTAGATATTTGGTATTTGTAAATATGTTATAAAACCTAATAAAAGGCACTTATCGTATCATTTATCAGGCCTTTATACAAGGCGCCTAGGCCGCGGGCCTTTTTAGAAGATTTTAAGTTACAACCTAGATATTTGGTATTTGTAAATATGTTATAAAATCTAATAAAAGGCACACATCGTATCATTTCTTAGCTCTTTACACGCACCTAGGCCTAGGCCTTTAACACTTTTTATTCTACTGATGTCATATTCTAACGTTTAAGTAAAGTTAAAAATTCTAGAATAACATTAGTAAGGTTTCTTGATAGGTAAACGTTATGAATCTGACATCGGTAGGATAAAAACTGTTAAAAAGGCACATGTCTAGGGCCTGTGAATTAATATTTCGTGCTTAAGTAAAAACGCAATATTAACTTGCTTTGATAGGTAAACGTTATGAATATGACATCGGTAAAATATTTTTTTAAAAAAGGTCTAGGCCTAGGGCCTATGAATTAATATTTCAAGTTTAAGTAAAAGCGCAATATTATTAACTTGATTTAATATGTAAACGTTATGGATATGACATCGGTAGAATATAAACTGTTAAAAAGGCCTAGGCCTAGGGCCTATGAATTAATATTTCGTGCTTAAGTGAAAGCGCAATATTATTAATTTGATTTGATATGTAAACGTTATGAATATGACATCTCTAGAATAAAAACTGTGAAAAGGCCTCTGTCCGAACCCGACCAGAACGTTTCCATTGGCCAGTTTGCGGAACCCCACTGCATGCTACAAACAGAAACGGAAAACTAGTATTTTATATTATTTCATGCAAAAGAGAAGCATTGAAGTTAATTGAACGGCTCGTACTTCAGTAACTACATACGGCAGCAAGGACAGCAAAAAAAAAAAAAAAAAAAAAAAAATCTGTAACCACAATATTACGCATGAAATGTAACATTATTTTACATTCTTTGTACTACCGTTACTTTCGTATAACATCGGAGATAAAATCATAACAGCTGAGATTTTTATAACACGAGTAGCACTTTGGACAGATAGGACGGAATTGGACCAATCGTCCATTGGACGAATCGGCATTGCACCAATCGTACCACTGGACGAATCGTCCATTGGACGAATCGGCATTGCACCAATCGTACCACTGGACGAATCGTACCTTTGGACCAATTGTCCATTGGACGAATCGGCATTGGACCAATCGTCGTTGGACGAATCGTACCAGACCCATCGTGGGTTCAGACTGACGGACGGTCAAACCGGTAACATTTTTGGACGAATCGGCATTGGACCAATCGACGTTGGACGAATCGTACCAGACCCATCGTGGGTACAGACGGACGGACGGACGGTCAAACCGGTAACATAAGCACGATCTTTTTTTACAAAAGACATACTAAAAAGAATTCCGATCCTACACTGTAACTGATATTTTGAAAGTTCAAATGTACCTTTCTTATATTGATGGTAAATTACCGTTTTTAAGATGTGTTAACGGGAAATTCTGAATTTTCAGAAACCTTTCGGCAATTCCTTTCTTATATTGACGGTAAACTGCCGTTTCAAGATGTGTTAAAGGAAAATTCTGAATTTTCAGAAACCTTTCCGCATTTCCTTTCTTATATTGACGGTACATTGCCGTTTTTAGGATGTGTTAACGGAAAATTCTCAATTTTCAGAATCCTTTCGGCAATTCCTTTCTTAAATTAACGGTAAATTGTCGTTTCAAGATGTGTTAAAGGAAAATTCTGAATTTTCAGAAACCTTTCCGCAATTCCTTTCTTATATTGACGGTAAATGGCCGTTTCAAGATGTTTTAAAGGAAAATTCTGAATTTTCAGAAACCTTTCCGCAATTCCTTTCTTATATTGACGGTACATTGCCGTTTTTAAGATGTGTTAACGGAAAATTCTGAATTTTTAGAAACCTTTCCACAATTTCATTTCGTATATTAACGGAACAACGCCGTCCTCACTTTTACCGTATTCGTATGACGAGAAATTACCGGTAACATGAGCGATTGGTATGAGGTTTGATTAAACTTTTAAATTTCAATCGGCTGTGAAATTTTAAAGTTCCGCCGCGAGATTGGATATTGTGGGTAGCATTATGTTACGGGGGCTATCAATACGCCCCTGGTTGAACTCTAATCAGAAAATACCACGCCAAGACCGATTAGATGAAATGGAAGCGGATTATGTAGCCAGGTCCAATGAGTCACGAACTGTTCATAGAAAAAGTATCTGGAAAAACTAATTAAAATTTTATTCGTAACATCCATTCGGTAAGCGTTACTCGTAATTGCTGTACTTCAGGATACTTGATCTGTGCCTTTCCCTTTATGTTGAAAAAGCATTAATTAAAACCGATTTATCCTCTGTCGTAAACGTTTTGAAAACACTAATAATGCTCAATAAAAAGTATAATGAAAAGTCTTGTATAATTCAGAGAAGATGCCTTTATCCATTTCGTAAAGAAGAAGCGCAAGAATTAAAAAAAATTGTTTGATGAAACTGTGCAATTTTTGATCAACAGAAACTGTAATTAATAAAGTATTGTATTTATATACACCCACACAAAAACTGGAAGCAAAGCGCTCCTGAATACTGACAACAATCAAGTTACTTCACTAAATCATATAAGTTCAAAAAGATTTAGAAAAGAAACTGGAACTGATTCAAAGCGAAAGGAAAAGCGGCAAGTACCGTGGTTCTGTGGTGTAGTGGTTATCACGTCTGCTTTACACCTGAGCAGAACCAGGATGTTTGGTTTTGCTGAACTTGCAAGCTATTTTTTTGCATCTTCTACCTATTTTATAAAAACATAAAGTAACCGTGCCATGCGTTCACGTTGTAGCTGTTAGCATTCTCATTTTGCGCGTAGAAGGCCATTAGTTCGTTTCTGAGGAGAACTAAGCAGCTGCTTTTTGCTCCGCTTTCGCGACCTGTTTCCCTAGTTCCTGTACTACTCACATTCTATTTTATGTGACCAGAAATAAAATGCATTCCGGTAGCGGATTCTGTAGTGTAGTGGTTATCACGTCTGCTTTACACGCAGAAGGTCCTCAGTTCGATCCTGAGCAGAACCATGGTAACTTTTTTTTTTTTCAGTTTTGCTGAACTTACTAGAATGATAGTGGAATTGGGGGGCAGAGTGTTAATGGCAGTGTGGAGGTGTTGCTAGTATATTTTCCGCGTCCTTTTACCTTTTTATTTTATGTAAAGATGAAATAAAATAACTGGGCAAAGTGTTTATGTTGTAGTGGTTATCTTTTTTGTTTTGCACGAAGGTCATCAGTTAGTATTCTGAACAGAACCAAGCAGTAACTTTTTGTTCCTCTTGCTATTTCCGGATCTACTTACATTCTATTTTATCAGATCATGACTAAAAGCTCTTCGCTCGTAAATTCTGTGGTGTGGGGTTTATCATATTTGTCTTCCAAGCAGACGGTCCTTAGTTCGATGGTGAGCAGAACCGAACAACTTTATTCCGTTTTGCTGAACTTACCATTTATTTTCCGGGTCCGCTTACTTTTTTATTGCTATCAAATTCAAGAAACATTTTGTTCCATATCTTTCCTTCTAAACATCTGATTGAAAAATTATTTTTTCCCTTCGACACCAATTTTTAGGGAGATTATTTTGGGTAGCGTTTCTTTCTCCCGTTGCAAAGTTTTTCAGCTGGAGGCTGGGCCGGATTAAGGCCTTAGTGGGCCCCCAAAGAACTTATGACGGGGAATTATTATGAAGTCCATCAAGACACGAAATTGTAATTACTAAATTATATGCAGAGTTTTCATATTTAGTCGCTCTGTATTTTGCATTGCCCTCAGAACATGAGTTAGAAGCTTAAGATTCCTAGATTTTGTCTTGGATTTTCTACTGATTTAGCATTGTATACCTTCCTTAGTTCATCTTTTTTGTGAAATGCAATATGAAGCCACAGGGGACTTCGACGATTAACGGTTCCAAGTGCAAATTGAGAGGTGTGTGTGTGGATAGCAGTGAAAAAGCTGAAACTGTCTGGTCGATCATGCTGTCCACATCGACATGAAACCTTTACCCTTGGTGAGTTATTGTCTTTAAATCTGTTCGTTTTCCAGCCTCTGTTTCTTACCAAGTGAAAATCATACGAGACAAAAGTAAAACTGTGTATTTTATACCCCCCCCCCTCTCTCTCTCTCTCTATCTATCTATCTATTATTTGCCCAGGCATGCCTCTTGGGTTCTTGGTCATGGTGGGCCTCAAGGCGGTTGCCCCTATGTACACACTGCCCTTAATCCGACCCTGGTTAGCGGGTGTATATAAAGGTAAATTGCGATTTATCCTATATCTCTGCTTCTAAAAGTCCGATTTGAAAAAAAAATGCGTTAAATAGAGCTTTTGGTGTGAAACAATCTGCGTATAGTTTCTAAGTTTGGTGAGGGGATTGTTTTACCGCTAGGTGGCGAAAATTATATTTATGATTCTTTTTTTGATTGGAGGTTTAACGACAACCGTGAGCAACTCAATGGGCTATAAGCAGTCGCCCGTCCCTAATTTAGGGTCACTGGCTCCAGGGAAGGGAGAGAGCCAGTGCCATAAGATAAACGGCACTGGCTCTCTCCCTTCCCTGGAGCCAGTGACCCTAAGCGATGGCCTCTGACCATTCGTCTGAAAGGGGTCCGGGTTCGAATCCATGCCTCACCGGGATTCGAACCCGGACCCCTTTCAGACGAATGGTCAGAGGCCATCGCTTAGACCACTGCGCCACCGCGGCTTTATGATTCTGATCTGTTTAATGCAATATCTGCGCTTCTGAAAACTAGATTGAAAAAAATTGCTTTACAATCAGATCCACTGACCATGGAAAACCATTTAAAATAATGTATAATTTTTTCCGCCAGGGGCGTAGATGTATATATTTTTTCTTTTATATATATATATATTTCTGCTTCTAACAGTTCGATTTGAAAAATTCTTTCTTTGCAGGACAACGTATTTCATAAGAAACTTTTTTCATATAATTTCGAATCTTAATGCACAAGTCTGACACCAGACTTATAAGTCACGTTTCAGTTTACAGCATATTTGCAGCAATATCTACGTGTCTAAAAACACGAATGAAGAATAAAAAACACTTTTCAGTCAGATACTACTAATTACGAAAACATTTGTACTCATTTCCTGGCCAAAATAATACATAATTTTCCCGCTAGGGTAAGAAACACATACTTAATTTGATTTTCCCGGTATCTCTGTTTCTAGAAGTCCGATTTAGAAACTTTTTTCAACGCTCGATACCTGGAACATTTTGCATGTACTCGTGACATGTTTAGTTCAGAGTTCTGCCGCTAGGTGGTGTTAGTGCTTAATTTTCTTTGCAACTGTATCTCCGCTTCTGAGTATGTATGCCATTCTCTACAGTGAATATCAGGAACATTTTCCTCTTTAAATAATGCACATGTTTCTTCCAGGGGGAGTAAATATCAACACTATTTTCTAGCCATCTCTGCTCTGAGAAAATGTATTTGAAAAATTCTCTTTCTTTAGCAGTGACGCACCCAGGATTTCTTGATGGGAGTAGCCCAAAATATTGAAGATGCAAATAAAAATACTGCGTAGAAAACATTTACCAAAATGCTGCGAAGCGATAAAGATAGATATCTCCGCCATGTGAAATGTGTTTCCAGTGATTCGAAAAATATATACATACGTTTAAAAATTTAATAACAAAGAACGAAACGTCCAGTAACAAAGCATCCAATAACAAAGAACTAAGCATGCAATAACAAAGAACGAAGCATCCAATACAGAAGAATGAAGCATCCAATACCAAAGAACGAGGCATCCAATAACAGAGAACGAAGCATCCAATAACAGAGAACGAAGCATCTAATACAGAAGAATGAATAATACCATACCAAAGAATGAATAATCCCATACCAAAGAACGAAGCACCAATACCAAAGAACGAAGCATCCAATAACAAAGAACGAAGCATCCAATAACAAAGAACGAAGCATCCAATACCAAAGAACGAAGCATCCAATACAGGAGAACGAAGCATCCAATACAGGAGAACGAAGCATCCAATACAGGAGAACGAAGCATCCAATACAGGAGAACGAAGCATCCAATAACAGAGAACGAAGCATCTAATACAGAAGAATGAATAATACCATACCAAAGAATGAATAATCCCATACCAAAGAACGAAGCACCAATACCAAAGAACGAAGCATCCAATAACAAAGAACGAAGCATCCAATAACAAAGAACGAAGCATCCAATAACAAAGAACGAAGCATGCAATAACAAAAAACGAAGCATCCAATACAGAAGAACGAAGCATCCAATAACAGAGAACGAAGCATCTAATACAGAAGAATGAATAATACCATACCAAAGAATGAATAATCCCATACCAAAGAACGAAGCACCAATACCAAAGAACGAAGCATCCAATAACAAAGAACGAAGCATCCAATAACAAAGAACGAAGCATCCAATAACAAAGAACGAAGCATGCAATAACAAAGAACGAAGCATCCAATACAGAAGAATGAAGTATCCAATACCAAGGAACGAAGTATCCAATAATTGAGAACGAAGAATCCAACACAGAAGAATGAAGCATCCAACACATGTTACCCGTATATCCTCTGGAATATCGTGCAACATTGGAAGACCATGCAGCATGACGTGGAACCACTGTCGGACGGCTGACAGCCTGTGATGCCGGGCCAGTCTAGCATTGTTTTGTCAGTACGTCAAAATGTTTGGATCGCACGCATCCTTTTCCCCAATTGCAAGTCTCGTGCTTTGCACAAACCATTTGGCTGAGATAAAGCATTGTATAGTCACGTGCGTAAAATAGTCTCTCGTCGTGTGCCAGATACAGTTCGCCTGCTGGTAGGTTACTTTCAGGGGAAAAAGTGTATGGTCATTTTCCTGGTCAGTAAACCATATGCATTGTTCATACCCCATATTCAGTAGGGTTACCTGCGCATTAGTAATTAGACGGCAGTTGTGCTCTACCTCTGAGTCTGTGCACTCCTTCACTTTTGATGCAATAATCGAATGTGCGATACATTCAGCGGAACTTCCGCTCACCAACAGAAATAAAGTCAAAAGTACCAGTCCGTGTAAAGGTGGTTACGCCGCTGGACGGGCAGCTTGCCTCTCCTAATATTCGTGCATCTGATTCACTCCGTTACGTAAAGCATTCCCTGCTAGGGCTCCTGTTTTTACTGCCACAAACGTTGTTCCTCTGAGGAATCTATATGACTTCCAAAGAATTATTCCGACTCCATACAATAGCTTCCAGATGCTAATTACTACTTTCCTGTCATATAGAAAGGGTATCGCTGAAATCAAAACTAGTACAATATACCCCACATAGGTGACTGTGTGAGGTAAACAATTTAGCTGTCGTAGCATCTCACGACACAGTATGCACTGTAGGGGTCTACACGTTGTCCTGCCTACAATTTGCGAAGCACCCCTTAGAGTCTTTCCATCCGTGGTAACGAAAATCAAAGTTAGTTCCGCAGAAAGCTTTAGTAGTTCCGGTGGCAATAATGTCTGGTACGGAGCGATTTTTAAAGTGATGACCCGCTCCATACCTCTAACTCGAATCACCAGGGTTCCTGGAAGTGAGCTGGTGATGATTGGGTCGTTGTATGATACTTTGATATTTTCCCTCTGAAATACTGCCTCCTCGTCAGACAGCAAATGTCTCTGGTGACAGCGCCGACGTAAAAGGTTAGTGCGCGGTTTTCCAATGCACTCTGTCAAAGAAATCAGCGCTGGGTTCGAAATCCGTAGTCCTTCCGCTTCATGTATCAGTGTAGTTACGGCGGGCGTCTCGGGTGGCAGTGGCACGTTGTGACGGATTTATTCACACAGCTCGCCAGCGCACAATATTTGCTCGGGAGCATCAACTGTGCAAGCACAGTGTAAACCGTCTCTTGTGCATTCCAGTAATGAAAGGGCTCCTTGCGGGTTCGGTTCCTGCTGAACGAATAATTTCTCGGTTCGATAAGCTCATGGTTGTGCGTAATAAATGTCCTCCAGGCTTTCACGCACTCGTCACATGAATGTGCATGGCAGGCACTCCGCAGCATTCCCAGTTTCAAAAGGTCGGCTCGGTATGCTACAGTAGTGCACTGATATTTCTCTCCCTTGAATTCACAAAGTTCGTGATTAGCAGCTACTCCGCTAACTGTCCAGAGTATAATGGCAAACGCAATCACGTTCATCTTGTCCAATTTATTGACGAATGTCACTCTCTTCAAATACCCTAAAAAGTGGTAATGGTTCTGTCAACACCCGTCGGCCATAATTATCTCAAAACAAGGCATATACGTACATTGGCGGAAAGTGAAAGAAGAACACCAAGAGGGAGACGTCTGATACCAACGAAATTTATACAGCATAATAACGGAATACAGAGGATAACGTGATCAAAACATTATGGCAAAAATACAGCTGTATTTGCTGGTAAACTGAAAAATAACATTTCCATGTAACATGGTTAGTACGAGGTTGAACCTCCATGAACTGCGTCACACTGTGCAATTCTGGCATGGAGTCTGTCGTACAGATGTTGGATGTAAGTTTGGGGTATTAAGTTCCAAGCATCCTCAACCTGGACGCGTAAGACCGGATAAGTCGTTGTCCCATAAAATCCCACACATGCTCAATGGGAAACAAATCCGGTGAACGTGCAGGCCGTGGAAGTTGTCTCACACCCTGAAGTGCATGTTGCGTTGCACGTGCCGTGTGTGGGCGTGCGTTATCTTGCTGGAAAACACCACGATGGATCGACCTTACAAATGGCACAACAACGGGCTGAATGATGTTGTTGATGTAGGAGGTGCTGTTTAACGTACCCGGTACAAACACTAGTTGTGTACGGGAGTGATAGCTGATCGCTCCCCACACCAGGAGACCAGGTGTAGGCCCTGTGTGTCGCTGGCGGATGCAAGAAGGGTGGAGACGCTTCCCTGTGCGTCTGCGAACACGCATACGGCCATCGGAGGCTCCCAAGCGGAATCTGCTTTCATCACTGAACACGACAGATCGCCATTGCGTTCCCCAGTGCAGACGATGGCGACACCACTGCAGCCGTTCCTGACGGTGGGCTGGAGTCAGAGGTACACATGCCAGAGGCACACGTGCACGTAGTCCTGCATCCAGTAGACGGTTGCGGATTGTTCGCACAGTCACCTCAGGTGCAACGGCAGCTCGGATTTGCGTCGCAGTCGATGTTCTGCTTGACAACGCCGCTCTTCTTATGCGTCGATCGGTCCGCTCATTAGTCCGTCTGTGACTCCCGGTTCCACGTCTTCTCGTATGGGAATGTTCCTCGGACCATCTACGCCACCATCGTACCACCACTGATACTTCCCGTCCAATTCGCTCGGCAATACGACGATACGACCACCCGGCCTCGCGGAGTCCGACTAGACGACCTCGCTCAAAATATGATAACTGCTGAAATCGTGCACGTCTTCCATGTCCAGGCATTGCAGCTTCTTCAGGGTCTTCGCACGTGTCCGTACGCCGACGACTGATTACATTCACTTCGCCGTACTCCTTAAATACCACCGACGATAATTTGCATATTATGCCGTGCTGTGGCGTAAGCGCTCACCGGTTGGTCCCGAAATTAACATCACACCTACGTAAACTCGACTCCATTTACATACGTAAATTTCATGACCGTCCGCCAATTCCTTCTTGGTGTTCTTTTTTCACTTTCCGCAAGTGTATTTTGCTACAAATACATCAAAAGTGGAAAATAAGGCTTACCCTACTTAGTGGCCAAATCATTTTTTACAAAAATTAAAAATTACGTGCAAAGGATTTTTTTCGGGGGCATTTTTTCCGCTTTTCAGTTTTCGGGGGTATATAAAGCATTTCTGGTCCGATCGAGAGATTTTCAGCCATTACAAGCTACAAGTCATCGAATTGTCTGAGGGCATCTGCTGCCTCAGAAAACTAGTCGGGGGAGGGGGGGCAAAGGCGTAAAATATCAAGAATTTCTCATTTCTCTTCCGATCGGGAGATCTTTAGCATTTACAAGCTGCAACTCGACAAATTTTCTCAGCGCATGTGCACTTTCTGGAAACCTGTCGGCGATGGGAGGGGGGGGTAATACCAAAAGTGTAAAATATGAAAAAATTATCGTCCGATTGGAAGATTTTTGGCATTTACAAGCTACAACTCGACACATTATTTGAAGGCATGTGCCTACTCAGTTTTAAATCTGTCGGGAGGGGGGGGGCGATTAATTCCAAAAGTGTAAAATATGAACAATTTCCAATTTCGTCCGATCGGGAGATTCTCAGCATTTAGTAGCTTCAACTCCGACACATTATCTGGATGCATGCGCCTACTCAGGAAACCTATTGGGGTGGGGTGGGGGTTGTAGCTTGTAAATGCTGAAAACCTCCCGATCGGACCAGAAATGCTTTATATTTTACACTTTTGGTACCCCCCCTCCGACAAGTTTCCTGAGTCAGCACATGCGCTCAGATAATTTGCAGACTTGTAGTTTGAAAACCCTGAAATGTTCTGTTGAAATGCAGATCATTAACATTTTTTTTTATAAAAAATTACATTAATTATCGCATTTAAGAAAAGACGAAATTACGGAAACTTTATATGACTCAGTAACGAACCTCTGGGGGTCGTGGGCATAAAGCGGTCAAAAACGCAATTTTTATACGACCCCTTAAAATTTTTGTGGCCAGTTCTCCGATGGCCAGCTCTCCGGTGGCCAGTTCTCCTACGGTAAACGGTAAAAATACTCCCGGGAAGAAATACCCCGAAAACTGAAAAGCGGAAAAAATGCCCCCGGAAAAAATACCCCCGGAAGAAATACCCCCAGAACAAACGGTTCACTGTAAACTGCCACAAAGGAACACTAATGTGTGGCAGTGTTCCGGTGTGGCAATTTACCGGCAACCCTGCCACACATCTTTCAGCAACTTGGCCACAAAATTCAAAGGGGGGGGGCTATAAAGATTGCCGTTTCTGGGCCTATATTGAGAACTGAAATGGGAACTCCAAACGAATTTCGAGAAAACGTTCCATGTATGCCAAGCGAGAATTGTACTTTAATTTGAAGAAATAAATTGCCGAGGATCCGAGGTACAGGGGGGGGCCTCAACCCCCAACTTCTGTAATATTACATTCTGGGTCGCTGGAGTCTGTCAGTTTATCCAGGCTGTTCCCCTTTAAGCGCCCGCGGGGTCCGTGAGAGCTTGGGGGATTCCCCAAATTGTTAAAATGAACGTAGAGCTGTAAACATTAGAACCATGCTTTACATAATGATTCTGTACACGACCACGAATTTTCAGGAGGGGGTGAATTCACCCTCCCCCAAGTTTCTAAGAGCGCAGACAAGGGTTCAAGGTAAGGGGTTTGCTCGCAATTTCTATGCTTCATGTTGTGTTTAATGGCAAACTATGTATGCCCTTCCCCCTCCCCCAGAAATTTGGTGAAGCCTGTGAAAGAGATACGAGGTGCTTGGTTTGGAGGGCTCTACCCCCAACTTCCGTAATTTATATTCTGGACCTCTAGAGTCGGTCAGTGTATCCTCGATGTTACCCCTGAATAGCTCTTAGGAACTGGGATGGGGGTTTACCCCTCCCTCCTGAAAATTCGTGGTCGTGTACAGAATTATTACATAAAGCATGGTACTAATGTTTACAGCTCTACGTCTATTTTAACATTTTGGGGAAAAACTCCCCCCCCAGCTCATGGACCTCGCGTACACTTTAAGGGGAACTTCCTGGATACACTGACAGACTACAGCGGCCCAGAATATAATATTACGGAAGTTCAGGGTAGAACACCCCCCCCCCCCCAAGTGTACCTCGGCAATTTATTTCTTCAAATTAAAGTACAATTCTCGCTTGGCTTACATGGAACGTTTTCGCGAAATTCATTTGGAGTTCCCAATTCAGTTCACAATATAGGCCCAGAAACGGCAATCTTTATAGACCTCCCCCCCCTTGAACTTTTGTAGCCAAGTTGCTGAAGATGTGTGGCAGGGTTGCCGGTAAATTGCCACACCGGAACACTGCCACACATTAGTGTTCCTTTGTGGCAGTTTACAGTGAACCGTTTGTTCTGGGGGTATTTCTTCCGGGGGTATTTTTTCCGGGGGCATTTTTTCCGGGGGCATTTTTTCCGCTTTTCAGTTTTCGGATGTATTTTCTCCGGGAGTATTTTTACCTACATCCGTTCTCCTACACCCCCAATTCCTTCTTGGTGTTCTGTTTTCACTTTCCGCCAGTGTACATGAAATCACTCCTTATCACCTCGGTATTTCTCTTGCACATGCATTATACACTTTACAAAAAGAACTTATTATTTTTTCCTTCGAAAAGCTCGTTTCGCTCTGAACTTGAACTATACGAGAAATGAGGGGCGGGGGTTATGTGCATATTTATTTCCCTTTTTCCTTCGGAATTCCGAAGCGCCATTTCATTCCAGGCTTCCCTTTTCTCTAACGAGACTTTCTTCCTTTTCTGCTAATAATTTTTTTTATTTCATCACGTGTGTTTCTTAAGCTTACAAAATTATAATCTAATAACGGGTTCTTTATTTCCAATTACTCTATTCTGCAGCTATTATTTCCTATTTCCTTTCGCCTATGCGTCTACTTCTTTTAAGATAAAAAAACGAATTTTTCTTTCTGTGTCTGTCGTATTGTCTACCAGATATTACCCGCTTATTTCATTTTACTTTATCTAACTTAATTTTCCTTGTAGGACTCTCTAACAATCGACTCTTCTCTCTTTCCTGGCTAAGAAATTGGTTAATCCTTAGTTCTTTGCTGAACTATTTATTGTCGTTTTATTTTTCATGTGATGTTTTCTTACGCGCTCCGAGCAGGACGCTTATTTTCGCCCCTGTTTTTTTTTTTTTTTTTTTTCTCTCTTTTTCCGTCTTATCCATTTATCTGCACCTGAAAACTATACCGAAAAGAAAAATATATATAATTTTCTTCCTCTCCAGAAAGCACTCTGATTCCCCATATCATTCTCTTGCTCTTACATCGAAGGATTTCATTGCTACAGGGGGTCAGGGAAAGAGAATCCCCCTCCGCGTCTTCCTGTTTCTCAAGAGCTGCGTGAACTCCTGTGAAACGTCTGAAATTTGTCGCCACTGATTCCTTTGGGCGATATCACCCCTGAAAATTCGTCTATTCTAGACATGGTTCAGTCCGTTTTCGCCGACGCGAAGCGTTTCGTTAGGGCAGCGTTTGAATTTTCCCGCGCATATTGCCTGTGGCTCTGAATGATTGCACAAAGGTACGAAGCCTAGCTGCTTGCTCCTTTTGTTCGCATGCGAAGGCTTCGCCACGAGCCCTTGGGTCACAGGTGGATTGTTTCAAGCTATCGGTATGGTCTTTCGCTTGGGCCCGTGAGCTGGCATTCAGTTCGTGGATTTATTCAGTCAAACACCCCCTTAGTCTGCGCTCAGAAATATTACTTTTTTTTCTCCTTCCTCGGAATTTCCGTTTCTGCTTTGTTTCTGCCAATTGCTACCGTTGCACCATGTCTACACGTATTAATCCTCACCTCACTCTGTCGCACTTTTCTCCTTCCCGACGCCAGTTGCGGTTCGGAAAAATCTCCAACTGCACTTCCGCGTCCGTCTATCTCTGTGTTTCATAATCTTCTGTGACTACGTCTGGTGTCTTCGTGATTACTGCTTTGAATTCTGCATCTTGAATCTCTGTTCAATTAAAAAAAAAAACTTCTCTCCCGCGTCCGTCTATTTTAAAGGGGTTGGGTTTCCTAGACCCTACCTAAAATGGCTCATCCCTCATTGGCTGAGGCCTCCTCCTCTCGTTTCGGCATTGGTTTACATCCCTAAATAGGATCCCTGTGATTCGTCGGCAAAGGGTGAGAACTTTGGAGTTTTCTGAAAGATGTATATTCCTTTCTCTTGTCAACTGCTCTGCGGGATGTCCGAGTTGCCTGAGACCTTTCGCGTACGCTTACTGTGTGACCCTTTCTGTTGGTGTCATCCAGTTACGCCCACTACGAGAAATATGCTCCATTTGCTCCCTGTTAGCGTTGCATAGAACGTGCTTTCATCAAAAGAAGATGGTCAAGTAATTGGCCCTCCTCCTTGAGTGCGAATCATCTTAGCGTTGTTCATTGTAACCTCCTTACGAGTTTTCGCTTTACGAATGAAGGATTCCGGCGAGCTCGGGGAACAGAAAAAAAGAAAAGCAGACAATTAAAAGAATGACGAGATTAAAAAAAAAAAAAAAAAAAAAAAATTCCTCCTAAAGAAGAAAATCTGCTCATCCAGGGCTTAGAATAATTATGAAATATGAACTATAATTTTCCGCTTAGGATGCATGTCTGCTTTATGCTGCTCGGGTTTTCTTTCCCATCTTCCGGGCTCTCTGAATTTTCTACTCGGTAACCACTCTCCTGGTTTTACTATACCCACGGACTACATGATACCGTTTGAATTATTTGGTGAATGAATTGATTTCCTGCACGTAATAATTTGTAGGCCCCTTCTCCGAAATTTATACCTACGAAATCATGGTCTTCCAATGTTGCACGATATTCCGGAGGATATACGGGTCAAGGTTTGCTCATCCTGCCTCCCTCGCAGCGGAAGTGCCGGTCCCTTACGTAGTGACGTCAGTGTACCACACGACGCAGCCAGCAGGACGGATAGATTGTTAATACAATTGAAGCACTCGTGGGAGAAATGTCAACAACTTTTTACTCAAATACGCTCTGAATCTGAAAGCTTGCAACCAAGATGTAATGCAAAAGCACATCTGTAATATAATCAGGAAAAACGGACATCCATGTGAATATTTTATTTAGAGTAAACCGAGAATGTGAAGAAACTTATTATGTATTTCTTTCATATTTTTTTCAAATCTGTTTAATCTAAATATCTAAATAGGATATTGACATGACACTAAGGAAAAGTGCAGGGACAGTGATTATACCTTCTAATTTATTTATATGCAACTGTAATACTGTCTTTAAATAAATTCAAAAGAAGGAAAAAAAACTTATAAGATTATGCTGTCAGAACCTCATGAAGAAATCCTTTTATGCGGAACAAATAAAAACTTGAGTAGCATTCCACTAACTTGCTTAATTAAAAAGTTGGAAATTAATTTCACTAAATGCTCTGTTATTATTTGTAACTAATCGCTGAACAGAAAAGTTAAAATCATGGATCTTTGCAATTTTTGTTTGTTTGTTTCTTTAGTCATATTTTATTCGCTAAATTTTGAGAACTTTAAGAATCGGGACATTATTCAACGTAAAAAAATTGTAGGGCGTTTTTCTTCCAACAATGGTCGGGCGTTTTTTCTTCCAACAACGTGCATCTGCGAAAAAGTGTTGTAAGCCTCATTCAGAAGTTGAAATTGCTATTGATTGTTACCTAAAGCACATCGGAATGGTTTGTCTGAGAATGGTTGCCTCGAATTCATTGTATAAAAAAAAAATTTTTTTTTTTTTTTTGATTGGAGGTTTAACGACCACCGTGAGCAACTCAATGGGCTATAAGCAGTCGCCCGTCCCTAATTTAGGGTCACTGGTTCCAGGGAAGGGAGAGAGCCAGTGCCGTAAGACAAACACAACATCCATGCCTCACCGGGATTCGAACCCAGACCCCGTTCGGACGAATGATCAGAGGCCATCGCTTAGACCACTGCGCCACCGGCGCGGCGTATCAAAAAATCTGTCAACAAGAAGAATAAAATTTGCTGCTTCATCATCTTCGGGAAATAAATAATTGATTGCATTTCCAACACGCTCCGAAAGCAACTGTACAGCATAACGTACAATCTGCCTATTTGCTCCTTTAACACGTATGTGTGTTTCACTCATATTATACGCTATTTTTAATTCCTTACTGTCCTTCTCTAATAGCTTTTCAAATAGGGAGCAATTTATCACTATATTTCTTATTTTTATGCCACTGTCCAAAATATGGTTTCGCAATAACTTTACCATATGCGGAATGTCAGCAAATACATTTATATGTCTGTTTTTGTCGAAATTATTTTCAAAGAACGGACTCTCAGGCGATATAGCCAATTCTTTCCATAATTTCTGGTTTAAAGCTCCCAGATCTGAAGAAAGAGCAAATACAGGAAACATGATATTTTCTACGGCACAAATTACTTCCATTAATATTTCTCTGACACTGGAACCACAAACGTCAAAATCGTAAAATACTGGTTGTTTCCAGGGATTAACAAGTCATCTTGCCATGAATACCAGTACGTACCTACACGGTCCTATAACTTCATCTGTTTCAATATTATAGCACATTTTGCTGGAAACTTTCATTTCATCTATAGAAATTACACTTGTTCTTTCGGCTTCAGTCATTTGCATTCCTTGGCTCTGCATCAGTTTTAAAGTTGTGGCTTGAATTCCAGGTGAACATTTAATTGTAGCTGCCCATCGGCGCAACGTTGACAAAGCAGGAAGCGGAATATTAACTTTATTTCTCAAGTAGTGATATGCTCTCCTGGAAACAGTTCTTAATGTTATTGCAGCTGCAATATCAGTAGAATGCCAAACAATCCGTTTTTGGCCTAACAAAACCTTTATCTGTCCTGGAGTAAACACTGTAGAAAGCAAATTTTTTATGCACATTTCTCTGTCTTTTTTCTCATCTTTCTGTAACCTTCGCAATTCTAATAATTCTTTCTGCATTTGATTCTGTTTTACTTTGAGGACGTTTACACGTAAAGTTAGACTATGGTTTGAAGAGCTCAAATATAATATTTGTTTTTTCAGCTTTTCATTTTCCTTCATCAAAATATAATTTTCTTTCAATAGAATTTCATTTTCTGTTTTCAGGTCTTTCATACATTCAATTTCAGTATTTTCATCATTGGCACTCCACATGTCTTCCAAAATTTCCTCTGCATTATCAGAGTTTATCAAATCGCCAACAAGATCAGTCGTTTCCTTTTCTCCCGTCTGTTCTTTCTCTCTGAATTAGAATTTACATTAAAGTTTCCTGGGAGGTTTAAACTTGGTACAGCTGTGTCCTTTAGCATTTTGCGGATAGGCAAACCTAGAAGTTCATTCCTTAAATCGCGTTCGTAGTCTTCCTCAGGAAAATGTTCCGAACAAATAGCTGAATTCATTTCGTTGAAACTGTCAGCTCGTTTGCATCTCAATTTCCATGTTTTACGCAAAACTTCATTTTTCGGAAACCTATGGTAATGAATGCCATTCCTTCTGGTTTTCGAATAATCATTTTGACACGTTGCTATTGCGCACGAACCAGGCATGTTCAGTATGACCAAGGAAAAGATCATTTGTTTGCTACAAATACCTAGCTTCAAATGAGACAATGTAGCTTTCAGACCCTGAACCAGAAAAACGAGAGCAAGCAGCTTTAGGCGGATGGGGTGTGCAGATCTCCGGGACTGTGACGTCACCACGAAGGCGACCCTTGAGACAGTGCTCAGTGGAAGTGTCGGATAAGCCTAACCTTGGAGTCTACTAACCTTGATACGGGTAACACACAGAAGAATGTAGCATCCAATACCGAAGAACGATGCACCCAATAACAAAGCATCCAATAAACCTAGAACGAAGCATCCAATAGAAAAGAACTAAGCATCCAATACCTAAGAATGCCGCCCCGGTGGCGCAGTGGTCTAAGGCGCTGGCCTCTGATCATTCGTCCGTAAGGGGTCCGGGTTCAAATCCCGGTCAGGCATGGATGTTGTTTTTGTCTTACGGCACCGGCTCTCTCCCTTCCCTGCAACCAGTGACCCTAAATTAGGGACGGACAACTGCTTATAGCTCATTGAGTTGCTCACGGTGGTCGTTAAAATTCCAATAAAAACAAAAACAAAAAAACAAACAAAGAACAATGCATCCAATAACAGAGAACGAAGCATCTAATACCAAAGGACGATGCATCCAATAACAAAGAACGAAGCATCCAAAAACCTAGAACGAAGCATCCAATAACAAAGAACGAAGCATGCAGTGACAAAGAACGAAGCATCCAACACAGAAGAACGAAGCATCCAACACAGAAGAACGAAGCATCCAACACAGAAGAACGAAGCATCCAACACAGAAGAACGAAGCATCCAACACAGAAGAACGAAGCATCCAACACAGAAGAATGAAGCATCCAATACCAAAGAACGAAGCACCCAATAACAAAGAACGAAACATCCAATAACAAAGAACTAAGCATCCAATCCCAAAGAACGATGCATCCAATAACAAAGAACGACGCATCCAAAAACCTAGAACGAGGCATCCACTAACAAAGAGCAAAGCATCCAATAACAAAGAACGAAGCACCCAATAACAAAGAACGAAGCATCCAATAACAAAGAACGAAGCATCCAATACCAAAGAACGATGCATCCAATAACAAAGAACGAAGCATCCAAAAACCTAGAACGAGGCATCCACTAACAAAGAGCAAAGCATCCAATAACAAAGAACGAAGCACCCAATAACAAAGAACGAAGCATCCAATAACAAAGAACGAAGCATCCAATACCAAAGAACGATGCATCCAATAACAAAGAACGAAGCATCCAAAAACCTAGAACGAGGCATCCACTAACAAAGAGCAAAGCATCCAATAACAAAGAACGAAGCACCCAATAACAAAGAACGAAGCATCCAATAACAAAGAACTAAGCATCCAATACCAAAGAACGATGCATCCAATAACAAAGAACGAAGCATCCAAAAACCTAGAACGAGGCATCCACTAACAAAGAGCAAAGCATCCAATAACAAAGAACGAAGCACCCAATAACAAAGAACGAAGCATCCAATAACAGAGAACTAAGCATCCAATACCAAAGAACGATGCATCCAATAACAAAGAACGAAGCATCCAAAAACCTAGAACGAGGCATCCACTAACAAAGAGCATAGCATCCAATAACAAAGAACGAAGCATCCAATAACAAAGAGCAAAGCATCCAATAACAAAGAACAAAGCATCCAATAACAAAGAACGAAGCATCCAATAACAAAGAACGAAGCATCCAATACCTAAGAACGACGAGCCACGTGACACCTCACTGGCATGGGCAGCCATAAGGAGGGCGAGAATGAGCCTTTGCCCTCCCTGGAAATCCGACCATGCCCTTTCTGTTCTTGGAAGGTAAGACAGAGATTTTCGTGAAAACAATAATTTTGATTTCCGATTTTTCTTTAGAACTTCTGGATGTAAGTATGTATGCAGTGAAAATAAGAAAAACATTAGGAATTCCCAGTAGAAAAAGCGGAAATTTACGGTTGAAAGCAATAATTAAATGTCCCGTTACATTTTGGAGAATAGTGTCAAAAAGTATGAAAGGCGAAGAGATGAAAAATATGTCATTCTCTGCAGCAGATATTTGCTGCTGGACATAGATATCCCGAAATGTTTTCCAGAAATTTGTCGTGAGGGTACTTTTTCCTTCTTGATTACCAATTAAGCGATTTCTGGGATTTCGTAACACAAGAGGGTAAAAGGATCAAAAGAACGACGAAGAAATGTTCTTATTGCCCTACCATTCTATCTAATTTCATTTATCATTTTTTATGAATAGTTTTTGGGTCCTCCTATTTCTAATTTAATTCGTGTGTTGAGAGTGTACAGTAAAAAGGTTAGATAACAAAATGGTACAGTAGAAATTTGCACGTAGTGTTTGTTTATGCGTTTCGTAGTTAAAATTTCTGTTTGCGCCTCCTGAAAACCAAGCTATGGGTGTCCATGTTCATGGCGAGAGCCCGGGCCCCAGGACCACCCAATCGGTGTGTGCCATTGTTCCTTATCATAGCTTTTGCTAAAGTCGTGTGTTCCTTAGCATAGCTTTTGCTAAGGTCGTGTGTTCCTCAGCATAGCTCTTGCTAAGGTCGTGTGTTCCTCAGCACAGCTTTTGCTAAGTTCGTGTGTTCCTTAGGATAGCTTTTGCTAAGGTCGTGTGTTACTTAGCATAGCTCTTGCCACGGTCGTGTGTTTATCAGCATAGCTTTTGCTAAGGTTGTCTGAAAACGAAACGACAGGTATTTTCATGCTAGGCACTTGCAAAGAAAAACCAGCACGGCGGTGTAACGTAGGTATTAGGTGTTACAACCTTAGCTAACTATATGCCACAGGGGCGACTGTGAGGAGCGAGTCTGCAAACGAAGCCCTCCCTAGATCTGGTCAAAAACTATTACCTACGTAATAACTGTTCCCCAGTCTCTGTGTGACAGTTATTACAGTCACCCAGTCTCCGACACAGAAACTGGGTGACAGTTATTGGTGACAGTTTCAACACACACAGAGATTGTTTCTGTACATAGAGTACTCTACGTTTCTGTACTCAGAAAAGTAAAGAAACAGAAAAGTACTATCTGTTCCTGTACTTTTCTGTTTCTTAGACTACTCTCTGTTTCTGTCACAGAAACTGGTGAAAGTTTTGGAGAACATCACAGTCGTGCGTAAGTGCGTTTGATCGGGCTTAAATTCTTAGAAATGTATTTCAGAGTACCCTGATAATGGAACTCCGAAACAGGGTGACAGTTAGGGTCAAATAAATTTTCAAAGGTCTTAGCTCGGCATATGATGATCAGATGATCATATGTAGAGGATTTTAGGAAGGGAGTGACTGACCCCAGGTCTTAAACAACCCTTAGAAATAGGAAGCTAGGAGATTTGGGCTATATAGTGCCCGATAGGAAAGTGACACGGAAGTGAAGTAGAAAGGTGGAGGAAGACGCCCTTATTTATTAGCGGGGGAGGGGCAGTTCCCGGGGTCCGACGGCTTAACGTGCTCATCCAACGCACGGCGGATATGTAGTGGATCGAGCGTTCGTACCTGACTGGGATCGAACCTGAGGCCCTTTCCGTGGCAGTCACGAACGTTGCCCACTAGGCCACCCGCGGCCTGTCTTAGCTCGGCAGATGTTCAGCTAGACGAAAGAACATCTGCTCGAAATGACCAGTGGTTAACGTACCCGGAAAATCTAACACGAGTGGTTAAGGGGAATCCACGGAACCAATGGTGGCGAAGGTGACACCTCCAGGAGGAGAGGACACGCCTAAGAGAACAGGAGCGAGAAGGACGGGAAAAATGAAAAAGGAAAACTTGGAGAAATCGTGAACGCAGCACAGTGCGAAAATGCAAGATTGTTAGAGGCAGAGGTGAAAAATGAAAAATTGTTAGGAGCACAGAGCAAGAAAAAATGCAAAGTTGTTGAGAGCAAAATACGAAATTTGGTTGGAGTAAAAGTACCAAGGTATAGAAGACTCCCGGGCTGTGTTTTATCCATGGAAGATACCAGCCCCATCGCGTGGACGAAAGACACGTAGTAGGACTGACGGGCCGATCTCTAAGCCACGAAAACCATCGTCAACTCAAGGAAAGAAGGAGAACTAGTAAAAGACTCAGGGTAAGACATCATCTAAATATTTCAACTCCTTGCATGTTGAAATATTGATTGCTCACCCCGTACGAGTCGGGGTTTTTTTTCCCATAAACCTGAATGGCTTAACCTAACTTTGTTTGAAGTGATGTGATTTAATGTAACTTATCTGGTTTCACCATTGATCTGTATATAAATTAAGCCACATGTCAAAATAAATTTTATAGTTACTAATTTCAGTATATAGCCTTAGTTGCACGATCTAAAATGGGAATGATTAGCCCTAAAAATCGATGATATATTAAAAACTTTAATCCACCAGATTCTTAGTTAAAAACTTCACATTTACACTTAAAATTAAAACAAGAAAGATCGCACCAAATTTTCGGGTGTAATAAGCACGTCTTTTGAATCCGTTCTGACGCAAATTAAATTTATCAAAGCTATTCAAAGTCAATGAAACCGGTATGGAAAACAATAGTATCTGACGGAAGAAAGACGTTTTTCAATCTGGTTTTTAATCCCTCAGATATAGCTGTAAACGGAATCGTGAGCTTACTCCCTCTGGTTGCAGACATGTGCGTTAAGAAAAACATGAATTTATATGAGAAACATTTCGCACCCGAAAAGCTTTCAACACAGAAAGAATTTTTCAAATCGGACTCTGAGAAACAGAGATATCGACAAAAATAAGATGTGACTTTACGTCTCCTGCTGGGAAAACCATGCATTATTTTAGGAAGAAAGTATCCTCCCAAGGTTTTTCAATATGAGCGGTATTGGTCCAAGAAAAAAAAAATTTGTCGAGTTTTCAGGAACCCAGATTTTGCTACAAATACATCAGAAACGGAAATTAAGACTTACGCCACCTGGTGGCCAAACTTTTTCTACAAAAATTGGAAATTATGTGCAAAGGATTTCCCATCAGGAGCTGTATCCGGTGCAGAAAGGATTTTTCAAATCGGAGATTTACAGTAGAAGCAGAGATATAGGGGGAAACGCAATTTACCTTTACGCCCAATAGCGAAAAGTCTATGAATTTCTTGAAAATTTTAAAATTATATGAAAAACATGTCACACTGTCGGACTCCTAGAAGTAGACATATTGACAAAAATTAGATATATATCTACGCCCCCTGGAGGAGAAACTATGGAATATTTTAAGAAGAAAATATTCCGAAAACCTTTATCGATGTGAGTGGCATCAGTCCACGAAAGAATTTTTTCAATCGATAATTTAGAAGATCAGATTTTATGGCAAATACATCAGAAGCAAAAATTAACACTTACGCCCCCTGGTGGCTAAAGTATTCTTTTTCAAAAATGTAAAATTATATGCGAAGGATTTTCCATCAGGAGGTGTATCCACTAAAGAAACAAAATTTCAAATCGGAGTTTTAGAAGAAGAGTTATCGGGGGAAAATGTAATTTACTTTTACGCCCCCTAGCGGAAAATTTATGCGTAATTTGAAAAAGTAACTATATCTAAAATACTCTTCGACATAAATGGAATCGAAAGACAAAATAATTTTTTCAATCGGATGTTTAGAAGCAAATATGTGGAATAAAACGTATTTTTAAATTCGGCATTATTTGCATTTACGCCCTCTAGCGGCGAAATTGTACATCGTAAAAAAAAACGAAATGAAGGATCATCATTCGCATATTTCAAGCTTCCCAATGCAAAAAGAATTTTTCAAATCGGACTAACAGTTGCAGAGATATCGTGTCTACAGAGGAACAAACCGATAACATAAGCACGATCTTTTTTTACAAAAGACGTGCTAAAAACTAGTACATAAGACCTTTCGGTACCTACTATAGGGCCATCATCAGATGAATAAAACACCCAAGTTACATGAAACAAAGCGATATGTATCAATCAAGGTTAAAGTTTAAGTATGACGTCTATAATGTGTCTAAAACATATGCGCAGGTCTTTGTGAAATGTTGCTTATAGCAACCGAGATCTTGAAAAATAACGTGTAAATGTGAAATTTTTAACTAAGAATCTGGTGGATTAAAGTTTTAATATTTCATCGATTTTTAGGGCTATAATCATTCACATTTTAGATCGTGCAACTACGGCTATATGTTGAAATTGGTACTTCTTGCACGACTTATTGTTCTAAGCTGAATTGTATGGTTATATTTTTTAAAACAAACGTGTCTTTCTTTGCTTGCTGCTATATGCAAATTCGTATGAGTGTCTGATGCAAGTTAAACTTTAGGTAAACCCCTTTTTTTTTCTTCTGGAGGTACCGAGATTAATCAAGTATGATGCAGGAATGCTAGTTGTAACTTTATTTCATGGCGGCATATGAGTTCTTGCGACAACCTTGTACGAGCTCGTATGAAACACCACGCGTACAGGTACGAACGATGAGACTACCTCACCAAATCTAGGAAACCCAATGTCATTGTTGCCACGTTTACATCCATGCGAAGAAAAGTGGGAAAAGAGAAAGAAGGATTGCGAGGAAAAGTGAAAACGTCGACACTCGACAGTTTGAGCGGAAGGGACAGGTGAGAATGTGAGGCGAAGAAGAGAGACCATGCGGTGAGCCCGGTAATAAAGTTGAACATAGACAAGGTTGACACCATCGTGAGAAGGCGGAAGGCAAAGAGTGGAGACTCGGATCCAGTGATGACGTAACCAAACGATAGAATGATCATGATGTAGAGGATTTTAGGAAGGGAGTGTCTGACCCCAGGTCTTAAACAACCCTTAGAAATAGGAAACTAGGAGATTTGGGCTAGAGCGCCCGATAGGAAAGTGACACAGAAGCGAAGTAGAAAGGGGAAGGAAGACGCCCTTATTTATAACCGGGGGGGGGCAGTACCCGAGGTCCGACGGCTTAACGTGCCCATCCGACGCTCGGCGGGTATTTAGTGGATCGAGCGTTCGTACTTGCCTGGGATCGAACCTGAGGCCCTTCCCGTGGCAGTCACGAACATTGCCCATTCGGCCACCCGCGGCCTAAACAATAAGAAGTCAGACTCCTGGTGATTTCAATCAGGCGGTAAGCAGGAACAGTTTAGGCCGACTAAGAGTAAGTGCAGGGCTTTACAGAGGAAAGGGCTAGACCGTCCCTTTGCAGGGCTTGGGAGCCTTTGAGGAACTGAATGCCGACCCGTGTCTGAAAGGGCGGGTGGAAAACGGGTTAGCCACTTGTTTCTACGTCATCGCGCTGGCCTGCTCCCTGAGCTTGGCTTGTCAACTTCCTTACAAATCCAAATTTTCCTCTGTTATGGTTTTGCACGCCCGCGCCTTTTCTTGATTTATATATAGCATGAAAGAAATACGGGATTACGCCATATAATACAAATTTTGAAGATGACAATCCGATTTTTGGCGTAAATGTGACAAGGATGGTAAGTCAGATAATATCTGAAAACTTGAAAATTTTCATCGTCCTGGAGCGGGACTCGAACCCGCGTCTCCCAGAAAACGCCTAGGTATGCTAACCACTACACCACCCAGAACGACCAAGTTTCAAGTTTCCATTCAATTTGAATTTAACCATCACAGGATTCGCTAGTCGAAGCAACCGGCATTCATGTTTAGCGAATCTGGAGGTTAATAATCCCATCCCGTGATTGCCCGGAGAAGCAGATAAATCATGAAAGAAATACGGGATTACGCCATATAATACAAATTTTGAAGATGACAATCCGATTTTTGGCGTAAATGTGTGAGATATTATCTGACTTACCATCCTTGTCACATTTACGCCAAAAATGGGATTGTCATCTTCAAAATTTGTATTATATATGGCATTTGTTTCACGTTGTGTTTTACTGAAGTTGTATACTCAGTGTTGATTTTTATTTCCGTTTTTTTTTTTTTTAACGAAATGTCATCATGTGCCGAAATACGCATATAAACACGAAAGGACGGGACATTGTTTCCCACGTCTTTTCGTGCTTATAAGGAGGATCTGTATCGGGTTCCGATAAAGATTCTTCTTTAGGAACTATTCCACAAAACTGCTCTGAAACTAATTCTGCTCAAGATAACTGGGTAAGACTAATATCTGCTGGTTGTTTGACAGTACCATCATGTTCTTGGGATAATATTATTAAACAGTTTGAAAAGATTTTCTGCGCAGTTCACGACAGGACATTTAAAAAAGGGAAAGGTGTTATTAAGGAACTCACAAATGATCTAGCAAAACGTTTTCTATCTGCCAACAAAGATGCTATTTTTCGGTTTTGCAGAATACGAACATTTATTCGAATTAGTTTTCTGAATAGAAATTCATTATTAGTGCGGCGCAGGAAAGCTCTGCAGAAAATGAAGGAAAGAATTAATTGACACAAACGCAGTGAGAAAAGACATAAGTTTTTGTTTTTTTTTTCATATGGGCAATGAAGAAAGCAGTTTTACATTTTGTACAATGAAAGAAACATTTTCCAGTTTTTGCAATAACGAACATACCTTCAATCCATGAAGTAAACTTTGTTCACCACTTTTTAAACTCAGTGACCTTCAGAAACCATGATGGATACAAAATGTAAGTAAATAATTTTTATTTTATACATTAACAGAATGTTTGAACTACTTTTGCGGAGTTTGAAGAACTCAGTAACTTTTCGTGTCTTAAAAGTTTTAAACAACTAATGTTTGTGACAGAGAGAAAAAGAATTACTAAACTTTTCAAGGAAATTACCAAAAAAAAAAAAAAAAAAAAAAAGAACAATACACTGTTTTTGACATCAGAAAAATATAGTTAGTATAGTAAGCAAAATACTTTTTAAAGAAAAAGCATTCACGACAGCAGTTGTTCATTTAAAATTATTGCATTTATACTATTACATCAATGTTTTCTGATTTTAGGACCCAGAATTCTTAATTTTTGTTTTCGAAAAAGAGAATTTCTAATATCTGAGTGCGCATTGCCCGATTTTCCTCTGTTGTGGTTTTGCAGGTCCACGCCTTTTCTTGGTTTATAGAATTTGCTTCACATTGTGTTTAGTTTAAGTTGCATACTGAGTGCTGATTATTATTTCCTTGATTTTTAATGCCGATACAACATGCTGAAATACACATATAAACACGAAAGGATGGGACATCATCTTCCACGTTCTTTCGTGTTTATAAGAAGGATCTTTATCGCGTTCCAATAAAGATCCTTCTTTAGAAACTAGTATTTCTATTCAAGACAATTGTGTAAGACTAATATCTGCTGCTTGTTTGACTGTACTATCATGTTCTTGGAATAACGTTGTGAAACAGCTTAAACAGATTTTCTGCGCACTTCACGACAGGACATTTAAAAAAGGGAAAGGTGTTGTTATTCGGGGACTCATAAATGAACTAGAAAAACGTTTTCCATCTGCCAACAAAGATGCTATTCATCTGCTTCGAAAAATCCGAACATTTATTCAAATACATTTTCTGAACAGAAATTCACTATTAGTGCCGCGCAAGAAAGCTCTGCAGAAAATGAAATATTGGATTGACTCAAACGCAGTGAGAAAGACACAAGTTTTTATGCCCCCCTCCCCCCTCCCATTTGGGCAATGAAGGAAACAGTTTCACATTTTCTGCAATGAAGAAAACATTTTTCCAGCTTCTGCAATAAGGAACACATCTTCATTTCACGAAGTAAATTTTGTTCACCGCTTTTTAAACGCAGTGATCTTCAGAAATCATGACGGATGTGAAATGTAAATAAATAATTTTTGTTTTATACATTAACAGAGTGTTTGAACTACTTTTTCGGAGTTGAAGAACCCAGTAACTTTCCGTACCTTAAAAATTTTAAACAATTAATGTCTGTGACAGAGAGAAAAAAAAAAAAAAAAAAACGTTTTAAACCAACCACAAACTTTTTCTATGGAATTATAAAAAAAAAAAAAAGGGGGAAAGATACACTGAGTTTTTGACATCAGAAAAATATAGTTAGTGTATTAAGCAGAATACTTTCTAAATAAAAAGCATGCCTGATAGAAGTTTGTTCATTTAAAATTATCGCATTTATACTACTACATCAACGTATTCTGACTTTAGGACACAAAATCCTTAACTTTTGTTTTCGAAAAATACCATTTTCTAATATTTGAGTGCGCATTGAAATAGATGACACATTGTAATCTGTTACATACAGTAATAGCCGCCCCGGTGGCGCAGTGGTCTAAGCGATGGCCTCTGATTATTCGTCTGAACGGGGTCCGGGTTTGAGGCTAGCGCAGCTACGTCACCAGCCTCTGGTGCGTGTCTCAGGGGGTGAAGTCCTAAGGACTAGCCCTTTATGCGACCGGGGTTGAAATAGTATTTTTTTTTTTTTTTTTTTTTTTTTTTTGATATTTGAAGAAGTTTTAGGAAGGGAGTGTCTGACCCCAGGTCTAAAACTGCCCTTAGAAATGAGAAGCTAGGAGATCTGAGTAAGTGAACTCAATAGAAAAGACAAGCAGAAAAATGTAGCGAAAGGAGAGGGTGATCCGTGACACAACTCTGTCTGGAAGGGGGAAAAAGGGAACGAAGCACCGCACAACATCGCAGAGAACCACAACACCAACCAGCCGCCCGACGCACCAGGGTGCGACTGAAACTCAACGATACCAATTTCAAATGTCCAAGCAGAATGCATTTTCGTCATCTCGATGCCAATCTGAAAAAGAAGGGTGTGGTGGTCTGTCTAACACCCACCAGTGTTCACATACTTACTCTCTCTGTCAAGGGGGGTCAACGATCGCCGCCTTAGTTTTGGGATACCTAAGGATTTCGCTGGGATTGTGATCAACCGCGCCCCTAACAAGTCCGTTTGGATGGGTTTCCGCTTTCTTGAAGAACTTTCTGGCGAGTCTGATGGGAAACTCATGTACCTTCTCGATTCCAAGCCTGTTCCTTAGGTTCCGAAGTGAGGTCCAAGGGGGAACCCCAGTGATCATTCGAAGTGCTCGGCTCTGCACCCTCTCGCTGTTTCCTACTAATACTGATCCAAATGGAGGAAGGGCGTCTTGTACAGCAGTACTTTGTGCAGTGTTGTAAGGAAGCTTCTCTGGCGGAGTAGTGGAGCTAGCTGCCCAAGGCATTGCCTAGCTTTATTCGTGCGGTAGCTGGTGTTCGCCACCCACGAAAGTCGACAATCTAGTTGGAGCCCTAGATACTTAGTGGAGGTAGCCCAGGTGATTATCTCTTGAAACATAACGAGTTTCGGTACTCCTTGGAGAGATCCAAAAAACAACAGCGCACTGCTCTTTGACGGATTAATCTTGATCTGCCAGTCAGTGTAGTAGGTTTCCAGCTGAGAGAGAAAGTCCTGGAGGAGCTTCACTGCTCTGCCTTTGCTCTTAGACGGATTGATCTTGATCCGCCAGTCAGTGTAGTAGGTTTCCAGCTGAGAGAGAAAGTTCTGGAGGAGCTTCACTGCTCTGCCTTTGCTCTTAGACAGATTGATCTTGATCCGCCAGTCAGTGTAGTAGTTTTCCAGCTGAGAGAGAAAGTTCTGGAGGAGCTTCACTGCTCTGCCTTTGCTCTTAGACGGATTGATCTTGATCCGCCAGTCAGTGTAGTAGTTTTCCAGCTGAGAGAGAAAGTTCTGGAGGAGCTTCACTGCTCTGCCTTTGCTCTTAGACGGATTGATCTTGATCCGCCAGTCAGTGTAATAGGTTTCCAGCTGAGAGAGAAAGTCCTGGAGGAGCTTCACTGCTCTGCCTTTGCTCTTAGACGGATTGATCTTGATCCGCCAGTCAGTGTAGTAGGTTTCCAGCTGAGAGAGAAAGTTCTGGAGGAGCTTCACTGCTCTGCCTTTGCTCTTAGACGGATTGATCTTGATCCGCCAGTCAGTGTAGTAAGTTTCCAGCTGAGAGAGAAAGTTCTGGAGGAGCTTCACTGCTCTGCCTTTGCTCTTAGACGGATTGATCTTGATCCGCCAGTCAGTGTAGTAGTTTTCCAGCTGAGAGAGGAAGTTCTGGAAGAGCTTCACTGCTCTGCCTTTGCTCTTAGACGGATTGATCTTGATCCGCCAGTCAGTGTAATAGGTTTCCAGCTGAGAGAGAAAGTCCTGGAGGAGCTTCACTGCTCTGCCTTTGCTCTTAGACGGATTGATCTTGATCCGCCAGTCAGTGTAGTAGGTTTCCAGCTGAGAGAGAAAGTTCTGGAGGAGCTTCACTGCTCTGCCTTTGCTCTTAGACGGATTGATCTTGATCCGCCAGTCAGTGTAGTAAGTTTCCAGCTGAGAGAGAAAGTTCTGGAGGAGCTTCACTGCTCTGCCTTTGCTCTTAGACGGATTGATCTTGATCCGCCAGTCAGTGTAGTAGTTTTCCAGCTGAGAGAGGAAGTTCTGGAGGAGCTTCACTGCTCTGCCTTTGCTCTTAGACGGATTGATCTTGATCCGCCAGTCAGTGTAATAGGTTTCCAGCTGAGAGAGAAAGTCCTGGAGGAGCTTCACTGCTCTGCCTTTGCTCTTAGACGGATTGATCTTGATCCGCCAGTCAGTGTAGTAGTTTTCCAGCTGAGAGAGAAAGTTCTGGAGGAGCTTCAATGCTTGGCTTTTGTTCAGGGACCTGATGACATCATCTGCGTACATCATGACCTGCCCTTGTTTGGGTTTGGGTAAGTCGTGAAGATAAATGGAGAACAGCGTTGGTCCAAGAACCAAACCCTGAGGAACGGGTTGAAATAGTAAATGCGGCAGGCTTAAGACAGAGGGATGGGGAAAGAAAGAAGGGAGATGTGATGGAGGGGGAGACGAAGGAGTGAGCTGCTGACAATGCGGTGTGACGAAACGGGTAGTATTTGCTACCATGACGTGAACTACGGAAATGCGTTTTCTCTACACTGTACAAGAAGTTGCTTTCTACCAAAGTACGTACTTCACTTTGAACGCAACAGAACTTCAGTGTTTTAAACGCGTGTCTGGGGACTCGCGGTTTAGTTTCTCCCATAGGAATCTTAGATCTCCAGAAAATATTAAATAATAAAATGGCTTTGATTCATTTGTCATTTTTAAGAATAGCTTATTTATGCTCTGACTTTATTACAACCACATAATAACAACTGGTTAGAAAATGTAGAAAATATACCATTTCCCAGAAAACATTCCAGCCTTCATGTATTGCTCTTTTAATTCCTCATAGATTATTTTACACGTACCCGGAATTATTCTTCCTAAAAAATCTGTTGTAAATTTCAGATCTTTATACGAACGCTCAGTATCGGACTAACGATCCGTAAACAGCCCTGGAAGCTGATTTTTTGCGGCGTATAAAGATCTGAAATTTACAACAGCTTTTTCTGTCAGATGATTTTCTGTCTATTTGCAAAAAATATCCAAGTGCCCCAAACCTAAAATTAGCGGTATGCTGACATCACCATTTCCTGTTTGATCGTCTTTTTTAGCAAAAGTCTGATAAGTATTGTAATTATTGTATTGTTTGTATTTATAAAATAAGGTTTTACCCATGTTTCTGGATTGCAGCTGAAAACACCCTTAGTAAAACTTGATCTGTATATAAAAAATAAAACACCTCCTTTTCCCAAGCAATAGCCATAGTAAACTGGCGTGCAAAAATTAAGGACGAGACGGTTTTTCGAATGGAACGTCGTGCAGAACTGCTCCACATCGCCTCAAATCATACCAAAAGATCCCCAAGATGTAAGAATATGGGACAAGTGAGCAACACCGTCCGAACAAGGAATCCAAAGGATACAAAGGCACTTTATTGAAAAGGTAGCTTCGAGCAAAACTGGACAGAAGACAGAAACGTTTATGTGACAGGCGGATGCCACGAAAAATCCAGTCTTTAGTAGGGGATATGATCACCCCTGCCCTGACTGCGTTGCAGGATTTACAACGTCTGTCCATGCTGAGGACAAGGTTGTCAAGGAGCTGTTGAGGCATCGTGGCCCAATCCTCTTGTAGCGCCAATCGCAGCTGCGGAATCGTTGCTGGCGGCTGGTGACGTGCTGCCAAGCGTCTCCCGAGAAGGTCCCACACGTTTTTGATTGGGTTTAGGTCCGGGGATCTTGCGGGCCAATCCATGCGTTGAATATCTTCACTCTCCAACAGCTCTGCGACAGCCATTGTACGATGAGGTGTAGCGTTGTCGTCCATGAAGAGGAACTCAGGACCCACAGTACCTCTAAACAGACGCACGTGAGGCAGGAGAACCTTGGTACAATAGCGGACACCGGTGACTGAACCACCTTGGAAGATGTGGAGGTCAGTACGGCTACCAAGCAAGATACCGCCCCAAACAAGAACTCCGCCACCTCCAAACCGGTCCCTTTCGATGATGTTGGAGGTGTGATTGCGTGTTCCCTGCTCTCTCCAGATGTGTATACGTCCAGAATCGCTCGTCAGACTAAATCGGCTCTCATCCGTAAAGAGAACTCGACCCCATTGCTGATGTGTCCAGTTCTTGTGTTCCTGGCACCACAGAAACCGCCGTCTCCGATGAGCAGGCGTTAATGGCACACACCGTACTAGTCGTCGTGCAAATAGACCACCTTTGTGCAGCCTCCTGGCTACGGTAAAACGCGATAACGGACGTCCAGTATCATGTGCCTTGCGATTTCTCCCGCTGTCTGCCGTCTGTCTCTTCTCGCCTGTAGGACAATAGGACAATATACCGGTCGTCCGCCGCGGTGGTTGCTCGTGGACGACCACTGCTAAACTCTCGGACAGCTGTTCCTGTCGTTTGAAATGCTCTCCAAGCTGGTGAAACGATGCTGTGAGCGATCCTGAACTCCTCGGCCACAGTGGTCACACTTCGACCTTCTTCCAACTTCCCAATGACGCGACCTCGGGTAAAGTCATCCAGATGTCGTCTACTGGATTGCCTGTTGGCCATATCACACGGTGTCAGCAACTCGACGTCGTTCAAACCGATGTACACCGTGCAATAGCTTTCACCGAATTGCTGAGCGTACACCGCCCGTGTGCTTTATGCACTTCCGACAACCCCCCCTCCTCCCGCCCTACGTCATGCTGCATATATGCACATGCCCTACCGTACCGGACCCTAGTCTATCTCCTGAGTGGTCTTTCGGTCCGTTCTGCCTGCTCGTTCCGCTGTTATGCTAATTTCTCCTCTTCGTCCTTAATTTTTGCACACCAGTGTACTTTCTCTACGACAAACTGCCGGAGATTGTATTCCATTCGTGCGCAAATTTTATTGCGATAGCTGCATTCAGAATTAATTGTACGTTTCTTGGCTTTTAAAAAGAAAGGAAATCCAAGTGTTCCTAAATGCTTTTTTTTTTTTTTTTTTTTTATTTCAAGACTGAAAAACGAAGTAATTACGAAAGCATCAAAACATCGATGACAAAATTTAAAACTTCTGTTACTGCAAGAATTTCAATGGTAATTCATATATAAAGTGAGGAAAATTAAAGAGTGCGAAAATTGTTTATTCAATTTATTCCTACAAACGCGATCTGCTGTGCCCTGAACCCACCTATCATCTGACTTTTCAACCTCAGTCGCATTGATCGTTGGAAGACCCCGGGTGGTCAACAATTAATCTCCCTACCCTGGGAGATTAGGTGTTGAGGTCAATACCTAATCTCCTCCTCCGGGTGGTCAATACCTAATCTCCCCTCCATTTCCCCCACTCCTCTTTGCCCCGACAGGTCGCATATGCTACCATTTCAACCCCGGTCGCAAATGCGACAACACCGTTTTCGTACAGCTACGAAGTGCATTTTTTTTTTACAGATGCCAGGTTTTTCAGGTTATTTTTTTTCTTCTCATTTTGGTAGTTCACTAGCAAATGACTTTTCCATTTCAAAGAGTAAAAACATTAAAGTAATACTGAAAATACTAGGTGAAAGCTCCTCAACAATGACCAGAAAAACAAGATATGTAGAGTAATTTTTTAATAACCAGGTTTTCTCTTGTTTGTGAACTTAGAATTGGGCAGTGCAAATGTTGTTTGTGAACTTAGAATTGGGCAATGCAAATGTTGTTTGTGAACTTAGAATTGGGCAGTGCAAATGTTGTTTGTAAACTTAGAATTGGGCAGTGCAAATGTTGTTTGTGAACTTAGAATTGGGGCAATGCAAATGTTGTTTGTGAACTTAGAATTGGGCAATGCAAATGTTGTTTGTGAACTTAGAATTGGGCAGTGCAAATGTTGTTTGTGAACTTAGAATTGGGCAATGCAAATGTTGTTTGTGAACTTAGAATTGGGCAGTGCAAATGTTGTTTGTAAACTTAGAATTGGGCAGTGCAAATGTTGTTTGTGAACTTAGAATTGGGCAATGCAAATGTTGTTTGTGAACTTAGAATTGGGCAGTGCAAATGTTGTTTGTGAACTTAGAATTGGGCAATGCAAATGTTGTTTGTGAACTTTGAATTGCGCAGTTGCAAATGTTATGGTAGAACATGCGCAGAAGCATTCCCCTCCTTTCAATTCTCTCTCTGTCTGTCTCTCTCTCTCTCTTTCACTTCTCCTACAATTACAAATATAAGAATACCTGGTTATATTCTGCGAAAAGAGAAAAAAAAGTTATATTCTAAGAGTTTCGTGGTTTAAGGAAAAAGAAAGTTCCCAAATCATATTCCTTAAACAATCTCATGAAAAGAAGAATAAAATGATATGAAAAGAAGAATAAAATAATATGAAAAGAATAATAATAATAACACACTGTTACTTTCTCTATTGGAACTCTCAATTTTTAGACGAGAAAAGAAACTGGTTTGAGAATCTAACATAACCATTTTAGGTTTTCAAGAGGAATATTAAAATAAAATTTCACAGAATAGGATTCTAAATGAAAAATTCTACATGTCGTTTATGAACGACCCAATAGAACCAAAATTCCTGAAGTAACGTTTTCCTCTTCCTAAAGAGTTGACTGTGTGACGTAATTCGTGCGACGTAACGCGTCTCTAACGTCAAGTCAGAATAATTTTATGTGATATGACGTAAAACCAGAAGCTGTGAAAAATCGGACTTTGTTGCTATGACAATAAAGCAAAGTGGCCCCCGCGTGAGCTGTGTTGATTGGCTGTATTTTATTGTAGCAAGAATGTTGCCTTGATATGGAGTGTCACAAAAATACACGAAACAATTTTTCGTCAAAGTGATACAGATGTGTTCTAAATATGAAACAATGAACATTACAACAATAAAAAACAAGAAAGTTGGCACCGAATTTTCGGGTGTAATAAGCACGTCTTTCGAATCCGTTCTGAGGCAAATTAAATTTTTCAAAGTCAATGGAACCGGTATGATAAACAATAGATCTGACCAAAGAAAGAAGATTTTCAATCGGGCTTTTAATCCCTCAGATATTGCTGTAAACGGAATCGTGTGCTTACGAACACTTAGAAACAGAGATATCGACAAAAATAAGATGCGACTTTACGTCCCCTGGTGGGAAAACCATGCATTATTTTAGGAAGAAAGTATTCTCAAAAGGTTTATCCGTATAAGCGGTATCAGTCGAAGAAAAAAAAATTAGTCGAGTTTTCAGGAGCCTAGATTTTGCAACAAATACTTCAGAAGCAGAAATTAACACATATAACCCCTGGTGGCAAAACCATTCTTTACCAAACATTAGAAATTATGTGAAAAATATTTTCCATCAGGTCTTGCATGCGATACAGGAAGAATTTTTCAAATTAGAGCTTTAGGAGCACAAATAACGCAGAAAACGAAATTTACCTTTGTGTCCCCTAGCGGTAAGTATATGATTTACTTGAAAATTTTGAATTTATAGGAAAAACATTTCGCATCGGAAACACTATCCAACACAGAAGGAATTTTTCAAATCGTACTCTTAGAAGTAGAGATATTGACAAAAATAAGATATACATCTACGCCCCCTGGCGTAGAAAATATTCATTTTTTCAAGAAGAAAATTTTCCTAAAAGGTTTGTCGACATGAGTAGTATTGGTCTACAAACGATGTTTTTTTCATTCGAGAATTTAGAAGCTCATATTTTGCTACAAATACAACAGAAGCGGAAATTAATATTTACGCCGCCTGGTGGCCAAACTTTTTTTTTTTTACAAAAATTAGAAATTATGTGCAAACGATTTCCCATCAGGAGCTGTATCCGGTGCAGAAAGAATTTTTCAAATCGGAGATTTAGAAGCAAAGATATACGGGGAAACGCAATTTACCGCAACGTCCCCTAGCGGAAAGTCTATGAATTACTTGAAAATTTTGAAATTATATGAAAAACATGTCACTATCCAGCAAAGAAAGAATTTTTCAAATCGGACTCCTAGAAGTAGAGGTATTGACAAAAATAAGACGTAGATCTACGCCCCCTGGCGTAGAAACCATGCACTATTTTAAGAAGAAAATGTTTTTAAAAGGTTTTTCGACATGAGTAGTATCGGTCAACGAACGACGTTTTTTTTTCAATCGAGAATTTAGAAGCTCACATTTTGCTGCAAATACAACAGAAGCGGAATATAAGATTTACGCCCCCTGGTGGCCAAACTATTTTTTTACAAAAATTAGAAATTATGTGCAAGCGATTTCCCATCAGGAGCTGTATCCGGTGCAGAAAGAATTTTTGAAATCGGAGATTTAGAAGCAGAGATATGGGGGAAACGCTATTTACCGCAACGCCCCCTAGCGGAAAGTCTGTGAATTACTTGAAAATTTTGAAATTATATGAAAAACATGTCACACGGAAAACATTATCCAACAAAGAAGGAATTTTTCTAGTCGGACTCCTAGAAGTAGAGATATTGACAAAAATAAGATGTACATCTACGCCCCTTGGCGAAGAAACTGTGGAATATTTTAAGAAGAAAATATTCCGAAAAGGTTTATCGATGTGAGTGGCATCAGTCCACGAAAGAATTTTTTAATCGATATTTTAGAAGCTACGATTTTATGGCAAATACATTAGAAGCAAAAATTAACACTTACGTCTCCTGGTGGCCAAAGTATTCTTTACCAAAAATTTGAAATTATATGCAAAAGATTTTCCATCAGGAGATGTATCCGCTGAAGAATTTTTTTTTCAAATCGGAGTTTTAGAAGAAGAGTTATCGGTGAAAATGTAATTTAGTTTTACGCCCCCTAGCGGAAAATTTATGCGTAGTTTGAAAAAGTAACTATATCTAAAATACTCTTCGACATAAATGGAATCGAAAGATATAATTTTTTTTTCAATCGG
The DNA here is from genome assembly GCA_039090855.1 of Macrothele yani. Taxonomy (NCBI): domain Eukaryota; kingdom Metazoa; phylum Arthropoda; class Arachnida; order Araneae; family Macrothelidae; genus Macrothele; species Macrothele yani. The sequence continues at coordinate 98,919,791 of CM077009.1, read as the reverse complement.
ATTGTTAGAAGCAAATATGTGGAATAAAACGTATTTTTGAATTCGACATCATCTGCATTTACGCCCTCTACCGGCAAAATTGTACATCGTAAAAAAAAAACGAAATAAAGGATCATCATTTGCATATTTCAAGCTTCCCCAATGCAAAAATAATTTTTCTAATCGGACTAATAGTTGCTGAGATATCGTGGGTACAGACGGACGGACGGAAAAACCGGTAATAGGAGCACGATCTTTTTTTACAAAAGACGTGCTAAAAAGTATATGGTTTGAAGATGAGACTCAGCAATTGAAACAGGCAAGCACCAGAAGGCGCCAACAAAATGTGATACACGTTTAGGCAAAGGAAATTAAATATGTTTAGTCTTAATAAGTTTAAATGCCTTTTGTTTTCCTTCTATAATTCCGCGTGCTAAACGAACATGACGCCTCGGGTCTTTAAATGAATTATTACATTGGTATCTGTTCGTTTATTGTCAAGTCAAGTCACCGCGTTCAAATTGTTGAAGCGTTCCTAATTCAGTTCGCAGTCTACCTTCCTTGAAAAAAGCCATCTGGTTGATGTGCGAAAGCTTGGAAACTTTGATTTATAATCTACGCCAAGAAACTAGGATTACTAGTATAGTCATACTATTTTAAGTGTAATTGGTGTACAGTTCCTTTTTGTTATCATGTTTAGTCTCATATATATAACAATTATATAAGTCATATATTGAGAGTTCCAAACCAAATGAGACTAAACTCTCTTGAAATATTTAAAGTAAACCAAATTTGCGGTATTTTCCTGATTGTACAGTAGCTGATTTTTGCAAAAACTTCTGGCAAGCTGTTTTTTCAACTTCAGAGCAGCATGGTAATTTTTGTTGTTGTTGGTTTACTATTTCGGTCCCTTTCTATGGCACCCAGGAATTACTCTTGTCATATTTCGACCCTTTCTACCTCTCTTCTTGGCTTCCACTGTTTATTCCCGCTTATTCTCCTCCTCTGGAGCACAAGCTTGCCTCTTCTATCTGCCATCACAACAACCAAACTCCAATTTCTATTTGCTTGAAAACCAACGCCTAGAGGCCAAAACTACCACGCGACTATACAACTTCTTTGGTAATTAAATACTCGGAAATTTTTTGACAGCAGCTTAGCATAGTTGCTTACAAAGTGGCAAGCTGTTTTTTCACCTTCAGAGTATACGACCCTTCCCCCTCCCCACCGGGTAGCAGACTTCGTAAATTATTAAGGGGGAGACAGAATTAAAAAGATTAGGCATGAAAGGGAGGTATCATTACAGCCCCATTGTCTGGAGGAAAATAAAATTAATAAAAAAAATGTGAAAAAGGAAAACTACGAAATTCGACTCATGTTCCGATAATTAAAGACGGAGTTATAATTGCTCGTGAGCAAATAAAAGCGGAAAGCCAAATCTTCCCACTAAATATCAATATTTAAAAAAAACAAAGTTCACAAAATATCTACAGATTTCATATAAAGTCGTTTATTGAAAATATTGGACACCCGCTGGCTAGCTGAAACAAAGAACGAACGTGTAAAAGTAGGAAAAAAAAACCCCAGTAAATTAGGGCGCAAAGGATAAATTCTATGTATTCTTTCTTTTTTTATTTTATTTTTTTAAATAATTGTTTTAAATATTTTTATGAGAACATGTGAAGCACAGAATAAGGCTGGCTATCAAGTAGTCATGCCTTATTTAGTTTTTACATGGAGGAGAAAAATTCCTATCTGTTTCAATGGTTACGTGGGCGAGGCGTACGTGGGCAAAGCGTACCGTGGGCGAAGCGTACAGCATGTTTGGAAGGTAGGGAGGGGAGGGAGAAATTTTGAGGATTCTTTCGTAACTCATACAAGTTGGTTTTATGGCCACAGTTTACAGTTCGCATTTATAGCTATAAAAAAAATTTTACCAGAAGGAATCTATGAAAGTAAAAAAAAATCATTTGAGCTGTTTAATTTTATTTTATTACTTTTTTTTTATTTGAAATTCATTTGTAACGCATACGAAAATACAGAAAAATTAAGTGAAATACTATTGGAGCCGTCATTCAATTTACAAAGTACATAATAACAAAATTGTACATGTTTGTTTTGAAAATGTGATTTTCAATTGTATTTTACTGCAAACTCCCCCCCCCAGTTTTTCCCCAGTCTTGTGACTGGGCAATGCCTTATTTAGCATTGGTTCACCACTAAATTAATCTATCTTTGTTGCATAGCTTAAAGCTGTTAAGGATTTTTCGCAGGTTTTGTGTTTTTTCAAACTCCGTTATAATATTATTTATTCTTTCGTCTAATTTTATGTAAACTTTTCTCCTTTTTCCAACAGTTTCTCCTAATTCTTTAGACTTTAGCAAAAACGAGACATATTCGGATTCCTCTTTCATGGTCTTAATTAAAAAATGAACATTTGGTTGCTTTTTGCCAATAATTCTATTTAATTTCGAATTCCAACCTTCTACTGCATTATTTGTCCTATGGCGCTGACCATGAACATTCCAGATCTCGACAGGAATAATAGAATTATCCATCCATTGTTCAACGAAATAATCAAGAAATGTGGATAACTTACCGTTTCTTGGAGTATCTTCGATTATGATAAGCCATGCATCTTCTACATTTGAAAGTGGTATGTAGGCTAATGCCGAACACATTTTGCATATCTTCCTTATCTCTTCATTTGATTTATATTCCGTCACGAGTCCTACTTCCTGGATTTTTCGCGAAAGTGAAAATTACAACCAGATATTGTTGTTTGAGAGAAGATCATTTTTATTGCTGAAATTGCTGCTACTTCAAAATCTACTTTTATAACTTTTGGTGTCCATTCTGGGCACCAACTTTTTAATTCGCTAAACAAAGCATAATATGTTTCTTCTCGTTTATCGGGTAATAATGCAAATATCACAGGATAAACATTTGTTTCAAGTGCCGTGCTTCCACAATCAACATGCACAGTATACAATTGTGTGAACTGTTTCGGACAACTCTTGAATGTTCCATCAAAAAAAAAAGGTGTCTCCACTTGTCAAAAGATGTTTAACGTTTTCACCTGCGAACACGAGAATTCTTTTCCCATAATTATTTGTAAAATCCAATCGAAGAAAACTTTCGTCGTTCGATAGGTGAAGAACATTTTCAGGAAATACAATATCATTACTTTCTGTAGGGTTTTGAGTACTTCCTAATACTTTTCTTCTTTCTGCACACAGTGAAGTTTTGGCATTTCCATATATTGGTACTTCAGTTACTAGGTCATATCCTCTTGAATAAATATTTCTCATTTCTTCTTGAAAAATCCTATGCACTGGTACTGAAACTTCGTCTCTAACTCTTTTTCTACAGATATCCATTGTCTTTTTTACCTCTATTTCTGCAATATTTGGCACACAAGAATGATCCGTTCGACTTATTATTTCATATTTAAAATTCGTTTTAATACTTCCCCTGCATCTGTTCTTTTTCTCTTTTGTACATAGCCAACTGATACATTCTTTGCTTTTTCTATGCAATCGGTGTTGGTAGCCATCTGCTATCAAACAAGGTTTTCCATTTCTAGTTGATAACAATTCACCAGATTCCATGACAATATAATATGTTCTTCTGAAGGAAATAATTACAAACACTTCAAATCGCAGCGCACAAATGAACGCACACTGAAACGGACCCGGCTAATGACAACCCCAATTGTACGTGTTTGTTACACGTGTTCACCAGCCCTGGAGGCGGCCCGGCCCGCACGTGCAAGGGGAATGGCAACCAGGGGGATAACCCAACCGACGAAGAAGTGTACGCTTCGCCCACGATTTTGGGTTGTACGCTTCACCCACGTACGCTACACCCACTCCACCGTTTCAATTTGGGCCGTCGTCAATGGTATAAATTTAAATAATTTATATGAAACACATCGCTCCATAACCTTAACAGCATGGGAAGACATTGCTTTTTTTTAATGACATACACAAGAACGAAAAAAAAAAAAAAATGTTTCATTAAAGACGAAAAAACGAGGGCGGTCGCCTTCCCTTTCCCGTGAGCGCCTATGACTCCAACCTCTATCTTTTGTGTTCTTCCGAACTTTCCGTTTTCCCTAAAGTAAAAGGCATTTCTCTCTCCATTAACCTTTAGAACCAACAATCCCTGTTACCATATGGCGCAGAATCACTGATAGTACTGTTTCTACTTATTAACGCCGAGAATTAATTTCTTTTGATTTTTGCACAGCTCGCGCTGCATCACTTCCAGTTTACTTTTAAAAAAGTGCAGTACAAGAATTCATAAAGAAAGGGACAGAAATAGTAAACCAACAAAAACAACAACAAAACCCAGGTAGCAATATTATGTTGGACCAACCGTGGGCTTTCAACGGTCGGCCCAACGACTCGGCGGCCAACAATTGGATATGTGTTGGTTCAACGATTGGACCCACGTTGGAAAACTGTTGCAAAGAGTTTTCCAATGTGATCATGTGTTGTTGGACAACCATCGGACAACCGTTAAGCGGTCGTTTATTGAAAAATGGTTGGTCATGTGTGGTTGGAAAAACCGTTGGCCAATCTTCGATAAACAATGCAACCTTCGCCCAACGTTGCAGACGCAAAAATATCATTGGGCCAACCGTTGGCCAATATCAGTGTGCTACTTGGGAAATTACTATGCTGGTTGGAAGGTTTTGCAAAGATCAACTACTGTACAATCAGGAAAATACCGCAAATTCAGTTTACTTTTGATATTTCAAGAGAGTTTAGTCTCGTTTGGTTTGGAGCTCTCAATGTATGACTTATACATGTATTATATTTTCTGTATCATGCGCCTCCTCCCCACTCGCAACAGGTTTTCTGCGTTAGCACATGCCCGCAGAGAATTTGTTAATCTGCACTTTGTAAACGCTGAAAATCTCCAGATCAGATCGGACCAGAAATTCTTTACATTTTGTATTTTTGGAATTAAGCCCCCCTCCCCGGACAGGTTTCCTGATTTTGCACACGCCCGCAGAGAATTTGTTCAGTTGTAGTTTACATTCTTTTGTTGAGTTGTAGATTATAAATTTTTTTTTATGAAGAATTACATTAAATATCGCAATTAAGAAAATACGAAAACTTTATTTGACTCAGGTAACCAACCTGTGGGGACTTAAAATTTTTGTGGCCAGTTCTGCGGGTGATCAGTTCTCTGCTTTGTCTTTGGCCCGAAAATGATGAAAAAGTCTAAATTTTTTATTGAAAATGAATGATTAAACAAACTGTTTTGTGAACAATAGTTGCTCAAGTTGTGAGAAATATGGCCACACGATATTTGTTTATTCAGAACGATTTTATGGCACTGAAATTGCAATGTGGCTAGTTCTCCGTACACGAGTTTCCTGCCACCTGCGTGATTTTTTTTTTTTTTTACAGTAAATGAAACAATGCACTTTAGAGTAACTATGCGTCTTTTGAGTTTTCAGATGTTTTGAAGGATGGGAACCACACACAAGTCTTGCTTTCTAACGATTTCCTAAAAGAAAAATGCCGAGAAATATTGCAACTGGCTGCTGTTGTTTGATTTTGATATTTCATCAACTGCCTACAGAAGCATCTGATATGCGGCAAACGAGCACTGGTAAAAAGCAAGCGCTTGCTTGTTTTGATTCTCGAATCCTTTCCTGGAACCAATAATTATCATTTTTTTTATTGTTGTAATGTTCATGAAACATACTATATCTGGACAGCACAAAAAAAACAAAAAAAAACTTGGTTATTTAAAAATTACTCATCTTATTTTACCTCGTCGTTATTGATGGGCCAAAGATATTTTGATATATAATGTTAAATATATTTTGATTATACAATGTTTAAAATTACTCATCTTATTTTCCCCCTTCGTTATTGACGGATCAAAAATATTTTAATCAACTACTGAAAATAAAAGTACAGAGTATTTATAGCAGCGTTCACTTTCCAGAGGGGGTTTGCTTACCTTGCAGGCGTGAAAGATTCTCCAACCCCGGTTCAGAAATTATATTTGTAAATATAGTTTAATATGTTCATTCCCACGTGGAATTTCTTAGTTGGTATAATTTTTGGGAAGAACTGACGAAATAAGTATGCTGCTTAGTACTAGTAGTATAAGTAGCAGCATTGTACTACTTGTGTTATGGCAGGGGATTATCATTTTAGATTATGTGACTTGCTTTGTGGCAAGGGATTATCGGTCGCTTAAGGCAGCTCACATGTAGGCAAACTAGTTAGGGATTAACCCAAAACACAATTAGTAAGTGAGGGGAGAAATTCCTTTCCGTTAGAGAAACACGTGTTTCTGGAAGGAAGGATGACCTGGTGTCTTTGCGCTGATGGTGCAGTAAGGGGTATTACCGGAATCTACAGAGGTAGTCGAGCTAAAAGCTGTATGGGAAAGACGGGCGAATATTAGAACATGCGAGTCTCATTTACTGCACCACGTTAATTCCCAAGTAACGGAGTAAAATAGAATTAAGGCTCTACGAGACCCGCCATCTTGTATAGCTACATTCTCTAATTAACCAACGGACAAGCGTATTTCACAAATTGCTGGGGCAATTTTGCATATTTTGGAACGCCGTTTGTGGCTAACGCAAGATAAATGATAAATAAAGAGTTCCCTAGTTTCAGATTTTTATTTTAGACCCTTTAAGTATTTTTTATTAATTAATCAAACTATGGAAGATGCTCTGGTATACGACTTTCGCCGCAGATAAAAAACGAAGGGAAAGGTCAATAAAAATTTTGAAACCAGGGAACCAATTCTACGATTCTTCACTTTCTGAAAATAGTAAAATTTATTTAATTGGTAAAAAATATTAGCTGCAATTTGGTGACATCAAGTTAATTACGTATTAAAAAAAAGATGGTTCAAACATCTCAACAACTGGTCACGCACACTAACACTTTCCCTCCCCCTCGGGAGATTGCGATTCCCTGCGTGTGATGGGGAGCAGTGGAGCGTAGCCCAGTGGTGGCAACGCCAGCCTGGGAGGGCTACTGGGAGGGGTGTTAAGCTTGATGGGGGAGGGGGGGGGGCACAAATTTTGAAGTGTTTGGCAGGGATTTTGGCAAAAAATTCCGTTCATGTGTATTTTACCGGAAACTGATAATGTTATCCCTAGTAACAAAAAAAGTTTTCAAGTGAATACCGTACGTAGTGATCATGGAAACGAATCTTTATGGCAAGTTATTATTTCTTCGCCATTTTAGCTTAGCTAGGTCGTTGTTTTTTTCTTTCATAAGACTTTTTATGAATTTTAGTGTGTAACCTGACAAGGAATATCTATTTCTCTCTCTCTCTCTCATCGTTTTGAACTACTATAATTATAATTACAAAACCAGTATGTTTCTACTACTACCTAAGAAATTCGTTCAGAAGACTCCCTTCATTTCTCACAAGTATAGAACACTAAATTTAACAAAGAATTCATTTTATATAACAAAATTTCAGTGAATTCGAGGAACTCACATGCATTTACCCAAGTTCCCTAGAATCTTAGATGGTTGCACCCACCATATGTCACAACTGCTTAAATATTTGGGGGGGGGAGCTAAAGGGTGGGATCAAAGAAAGGTAGGGTCAGCCCACCCGTAGCCAGAGTTGGAATCGGGTAAAAAATTTTGGACTTTTGGACCCGGACGTTATATAATTGGACACGACCCTGATCAGTCTTGGACAAATCTGCTTTGGACTATAATATACACTATATTGACAAAAGTCACCTGACACCTAGAAGAGAAACACAACATAGCATTTGTTGACATACATTAGTGCGGTGTCTGTCCAACTTTGGCCTGACGCTTCAACGCAAGCTTTCGACACGGTTTTGGAACACATCGATATAGGTATGCGCTTCCACTCAGTATATAATGCTGCCCCCTAACTGTTGTTTAGTAGTAGGTCTTGGTTCCAAACTTCTTGTGCGGCGCTCTAATTTATCCCATAGGTGCTCTATGGGATTAAGATCAGGGCTTTGTGCTGGCCAGTTAACACACGATACGGAATTATCGTCAAACCATGCCGTAACCATCCTTGCTTTATAGCTCGGTGCGTTATCCTGTTGGTACCAGCAAAGCTCGGTTCCATAGTATTGCCACAGAGTTGGAAGTGCATAATTGTCCAGAATATCGAGGCAGACGTGCTAGTTAACAGGTTTGTCCACGAAAACCAATCCGCCGAAAACATAGCACGAAAAACCTCTTCACGCGAGGACACTGCCAGCTCCAAACTTGACCGTAGGAACAGTACACTGTGGTAAATAGCGTTTCCCCGGCTGCCGCCATACCCACACACGGCCATCAGACTGATGGATCGTGTATCTGAATTCATCAGTCCATAGGACTCGTTTCCATTGATCTACGGTCCACGATAATGTTCTTTACACCATGCTAAACGACGAGTAGCATTCCGAGTGGAGCAGCCGCACGACCACATGAGCAGCCGCACGACCACATGAGCAGCCGCACGACCACATGAGCAGCCGCACGACCACGGTAACCCATAGAATGAAGTTCTCTGCGAATGGTACTTGTACATACCAAGGTTCCAGCATTTTTACTCACCTGTACACTGAGGTCTTGTGCAGTACTTCGTCCATTAGCTGTAACGACTCTCCTGAGGCTTCGACGTCCTCTATCACTGATTTTCTTTGGTCTGCCGGTACGTTTTGCAGCTTCAGGCACGCCATGTTTCTTCCACTTATTCAGTACATCCAAAACAGTTGACTTGGGTATGTTTAAACGCCTCTCGGTTTCTCTTATAGACAACCCACTAATATAACACCCAACAATCTTTCCTTTCTCAAAGTCAGTTCAGCGACATTTTCACTCAACCTCACAGTGCGATATGATCGCTGTTAGCTGCAGGCTTGTTTTTATACCGTTTTCAGCTGTACCGCGCATCTTAACAACGCAGCGGATCCGCTCATTTGCTTTTGAAGGGGTGCCCGGTGAGGTTTGTCAATATGGTGTACATGTGTAATAACTATTGCTATGGTTGTGAAAAGGGACTTCAAGTTGTTCGGTATAACTGCTTTCTCGTCATCAAATTTTTATAAACTAAAACCAGGAAAATGATTTCTAAATATTTTACTTATTTGTTTAGAAAAAACACCAAAAAAATGCTTTTCCTTTCAATACTTCATTCAAAGCTGGAGACAAAAATTCCTAGCTATTTTCAGCTTCATGAGAAGTTTCCGCAAAACATTTTGTAAATTTTTTTTTTTTTGCTGGAGCCAGAGGGCCTCTTAGCTGTGTGGCTCTCCCGCAATGCGGGGATTGAGGTCAGGGGCGGACTGGACCGCTGGGATACCGGGAGAATTCCCGGTAGACCGCTAAATTCAGGGCTGGTAAGCCTTATGCTAACTCAGTAAAAAAGATAAATATTCTTCATCAATATTTTTGTTGAAGAAAACTAAGCTATCATCAAACAGCAAAGTTTGTTTACCACTTTAATGGTTAAAAAAACAACAACAACAACAACCACGTAGCGAATGTTCTGTTGAGCCAAACACTGATTCGGTACACCCTTTTCTTTTTCAAATCCCAAATATAATCCTTGTCTCTTTAGGCTCATATCCGTACTTGTCTCCTTCTTCTAATTGCAGTTGAATATACGCTGCCTGACAGAGAAAATGCTTCACCACGAAGACGCAAACGCAGCACCATGCAAATTGCAGGGTGGGTGCACACGTACAAGTTATGCAAATGATTGCATTTGCAGGTCAATCGCACGAACGGCGCGCGGGATATAAGCGGAGAACCAGCCAGTGACGGCATCAGTCCAGACGTCACGGCCGCGACAAGTGAGTCGTTCTGGCGTAACCGTGTCTGGAGAACGAACAAGAGGTGCCAATGCCGTTAAGACGCCGTCGTACGCGATTTCGTCAAACGGATGAATTCATGAGAGGTGTCATCGTATAGGCCTTCGTACCGCCGGATGGTTCTCGCGTCGTATTGCGGAAGAAACGCAACGTGATGCCACAACTGTCGGTCGCATTTGGAGACGGTGATCCCAGGAAGGATCTGTGTGTCGTCGTAGGGAGGCCGGAGCACGGAGACGGACGTCCGAGCACCCCGATCGTCGTAGTCAGTCATGCCGTGGCGGATCCACAGGCCACAACTGGTGACATTTTGCGGAGTGTACGGGAAGGCTTGGATGCTCAGATATCGACGCGGACAGTGTCGCGCAGTTTGACTGCGTCTGGTTTGCAGTCCACCCGTACGGTGCAAAGGCTACGTCTAGCCCCATCACCGTCACCGCTTCGCGTTGTGTCGCTCCAGAGCTGCATGAGGTACCGAATGGAACAGTGTGGTGTTCAGAGACTGTGACGTACCTGCCAGCAGAACGCACACGACATAAAGGCAGATAGTAGTCAGAACAAACGTCCGCGTAGCTCAATTGGTAGAGTGACTTATTCCGGAATGAGGGGATCAGGGTTCGAATCCCGGCGTAGACCAAAAATGACGGAGAAATTTACTTCGTTGTAATGGCGCCCGAACTATCCGGATGACCCGACCGTTCAAAATCTCGCAATGGTGTGATGTTCTTTCCACACCGCGAGATAGGAAAAATCAGAGAATCCCTTATCCAGCGCTTCGAAAAATAAATGTGTGTGACGTTGCATTCCACACACCAGATTGACTGGGAGTTCTCAAGTACACGTTCTACAGTGGATGGCTGCATGCGACGATTCATGGTCACGGCTGACCCGTGGGCCATGCCCCCGGGCCTCTTGGGGGGGGGAACATGTGACGTACCTGCCAGCAGGACGCACAAGACACAAAGGCAGATAGTAGTCAGAACAAACGTCCGCGTAGCTCAATTGGTAGAGTGACTCATTCCGGAATGAGGGGATCCGGGTTCGAATCCTGGCGTGGACAGAAATGACGGAGAAATTTACTTCGTTATAAGACGAATCATGGTTCTATCTCACCAGGGATGATCGCCGTGTAAGAGTCTGGAGGCGACGTGGCCAACGGGAGGATTCCTCCGCCATTGTGGAGCGCCACACGGCTCGGCAACGTGGAATCATGATGTGGGGTGCTACCAGCGCCAACAGCCGCTTACCGCTGAGGCACATTACGTTCACATTGACGGCCCGCCGCTATTTTGAGGAGGCGCTGCGGCTCGTGGGATTACCGTATCTGCAAAAGAACATCCCAAACGCCGTTTTTCAACAGGATAACGCCCGGCCTCATACCGCTCGGATCAGCCTGAATGCTTTACACGGTGTGCGGATGCTTGCATGGCCAGCACGATCCCCCGACCTCTCGCCCATCGAGCATCGGTGGGACACGATTGGACGTCGGTTGAGTATACCCTCCCATCCCTGCAAAATGAAAGTGAACTCTGCACTCGGATCAACACCACTTGGTCCATAATACCCCAGGACTCTATTCGGTCTCTCGATGCCACGTCGGATTCAACTCTGTATCGCACAAAATGGGGGCCACGTTCTTTATTGATTATCCTGTATATTCGGACACTGGAGCCTAGTCTGCATGTGACAATTAAATCATTTGTTCAGGACCTACTTGGTTATCTGCGTGTACAGTTTTGTCTGTTTTCGAGCATTCCTGCATGGTGTGGCATTTTCTCTGTCAGGCAGTGTACTTTGGGGATTGCAATTGCACGAATAATTTAACTTCAGTTTTGAAAAGTCTCTTTCAGCTACAGTGAAAATGACTTTGCCCATTTGAAAGCAATAAAATATAAATTAATCTTCGCATCCTTTAATTTCTCTCACGTTATAAATTTGTACTGAAATTCTTGGTGGACATTGTCAATTTTCTCATAAGATTGTTTCGTACTTAGTTCATTAATAACGGGTACGTCTTGAAAAAGAAATTAATTTATGGCGCATTAGGATTTTCGTTCTCATTAAAAGCGAACAAACTATTATAAATTCCGAATTTAGCCGAAGCAGCAAAATTCGTAAGAATGGAGCAAAGTTTTCGACAGTCTTTCTCAGAGAATGTACTTTCTCTGTTGCTTCTCTGCAACGGAAGTAAATTTTTTCTTACGTAAAATTTAACCAGTGAGCCTGCGGTACAAGAAAATGGGTAAAATGTTAATTGCTATTACCTCAATACAAAAAATTACAATGATCAGATCATATGTAGAGGATTTTAGGAAGAGAGTGTCTGACCCCGGGTCTTAAACAACCCTCAGAAATGGGAAGCTAGGAGATTTGGGCTGGAGTGCCCGATAGGAAAGTGACATAGAAGCGAGACGAAGACTCCCTTATTTATTACCGTGGGGTGGCATACCCGGGATCCGACGGCTTAACATGCCCATCCGACGCACGGCGGATATTTAGTTGTTCGAGCGTTCCTACCTGCTGGGATCGAACCTGAGGTTTTCTCAGTGACAGTCACGAATGCTGACCACTAGGCCACCCGCGGCCCAAACTTACAGTGATTATTGTGTTGAAAAGATGTTTAAACAGTAAATGGTGATGCTGATACACTGTTTTTTCTTGGGTTGTTTTTTTTTTTTTTACTTAGGGATGGGGTAACGACAATTTTTGAAAAGTGGGTAGCCCGAAATCAGCTTCTATTGCCGTTTAAAGATACCAGTCCGCCACTGGCTGCAGGGGCTACAGGTACACATCTGATTGCGTAAATAAAACAGCTTCATGCAGACAGGGGCGCCGATTTCACTAAATTATTTGGGGGCGGGGGGGGGAGAGGCGTGACAAGATCAGACGAGGGAGGGGTACATCTCTTCCACTGTTAGAAGGAAAATTAAAAAAAAATGACAAAAAGATAAGCTACAAGATTCGACGTATATTTTAAAACGCAATTGTAATTACTCATCAGTAAATGAACAAGGAAATAAAAGTATGTATTATTTTGATGAATATTAATATCGTTAAAAATAAAATTCAGCTTGTGATTTTATAAAAATATCCGCAGAGATATTTTTATAAAATCAATTTATGCATTTTATTTCCAAACGTATACAACAAATTGTGAAATTAGCGGGGTTCTCAAGGAAAGAACAAGAAGCGCAAAAAAATAAATTGATGAATAAAAGACGCTATAGAGATTATAGGTTTCTATATTTCCATTTATTTTAGTTTTGAATATTGTTTTAAAGATTTACCACATATCACGAGAACATGTCAAACAAATTACGGGACTCACAATCCGGTTTCTTTTCTAATGAGCAATGCCGAAAATGGGAATTTTTTTTACCTATTTCCGTATTTAGCAATTCTTTTGGAAACCTCTGCATGCACTTTTATTGTCGAGATTCAAATTTTGTTTTAGCTGTAAAGGTTTGTTATCACTACCGACTATTAATATTACTACTTCTCAAGATGGATAGTATTAGTTACTGCCGTTTATTCACTTCAGTGTCGTGGGGGTATAGCTCAGTGAAACAGAATAATTCTTTCCTTTTCCACAAAGCACTTCGAATAGCACGTCTTTTGCAAAAAAAAAAAAAAAAAGTGCTTATGTTATTGGTTTGTCCGTCCGTCCGCCTGTACCCACGATATCTCTGAAACTATTAGTGCGATTTAAAAAATTCTTTTTGCGTTGGAAAGCTTGAAATATGCGAATGATGATCCTTCATTTCGTTTTTTTTTACGATGTACAATTTCGCCGCTAGAGGGCGTAAAGGCAGATGATGTCAATTCCAAAAATACGCTTTATTCCACATATTTGAACATCCGATTGAAAAAATCTTTTATCTTTCGATTCCATTTCTGTCGAAGAGTATTTTAGATATTTCAAATTACGCATAGATTTTTCGCTAGGTGGCGTAAAAGCAAATTACATTATTCCCGATAACTCTTCTTCTGAAACTCCGATTTGATAAATTTTTTCTTCACCGGATACATCTCCTGATGGAAAATCTTTTGCATATAATTTCAAATTTTTGGTAAAGAATACTCTGGCCACCAGGGGGAGTAAATGCTAATTTTTTGCTTCTGATGTATTTGCCATAAAATCTAAGCTTCTAAAATATCGATTGAAAAAATTCTTTCGTGGGCTGATGCCACTCACATCGATAAACCTTTTGATAATATTTTTTTCCTAAAATATTCCACAGTTTCTCCGCCAGGGGGCGTAGATGTACATCTTATTTTTGTCAATATCTCTACTTCTAGAAGTCCGATTTGAGAAGTTCCTTCTTTGTTGGGTAGTGTTTTCCGTGTGACATGTTTTTCATATAAATTCAAAATTTTCAAGTAATTCATAGACTTCCCGCTAGGGGGCGTAGAGGTACATTGCGTTTCCCCCTATATCTCTGCTTCTAAATCTCCGATTTGAAAAATTCCTTCTGCACCGGATACAGCTCCTGATGGGAAATCGTTTGCACATAATTTCTAATTTTTGTAAAAAAATTGTTTGGCCACCTGGAGGCGTAAATCTTAATTTCCGCTCCAGATGTATTTGCAGCAAAATATGAGCTTGTAAATTCTCGATTAAAAAAAACGTCGTTTGTTGACCGATACTAATCATGTCAACAAACCTTTTAGAAACGTTTTCTTCTTAAACTAGTGCATGGTTTTTGCGCCAGGAGGAGTAGATGTACATCTTATTTTTGTCAATATCTCTACTTCTAGGAGTCCGATTTGAAAAATTACTTCTTTGTTGAATAGTGTTTCCAGTGTGACATGTGTTTCATATAATTTCAAAATTTTCAAGTAATTCATAAACTTTTCGCTTGGGGTGTTAATGTAAATTGCGTTTACCCCTATATCTCTGCTTCTAATTCTCCGATTTGAAAAATTCTTTGTGCACCGGATACAGCTCCTGCTGGGAAATCGTTTGCAAATAATTTCTAATTTCTGTAAAAACATGGTTAGGCCACCAGGTGGCGTAAGATTTAATTTCAGCTTCTGATGTATTTGCAGCAAAATATGAGCTTCTAAAATCTCGATTGAAAGAAAAGTCGTTTGTTGACCGATACTATTCATGTCGAGAAACCTTTTAGGAACATTTTCTTCTTGAAATAATGCATGGTTTCTACGCCAGGAGGCGTAGACGTATAACTTATTTTTGCCAATATCTCTACCTCTAGGAGTACGATTTGAAACATTCCTTCTTTGTTGGATAGTGTTTCCGATGCGAAAGGTTTTTCCTATAAATTCAAAATTTACAAGTAAATCATAGACTTGCCGCTAGGGGGCACAAAAGCAAATTGCGTTTTCTGCGTTATGTCTGCTACTAAAATTCCGATTTGAAAAATTCTTCCTGTATCGCATACATGACCTGATGGAAAATATTTTTCACATAATTTCTAATGTTTGGTAAAGAATGGTTTGACCACCAGGGGTCAAAAGTGTTAATTTCTGCTTCTGATGTATTTGTAACAAAATCTGGGTTCCTGAAAACAAGACTAATTTTTTTTTCTTGAACCGTTACCGTTCATATGGATAAAACTTTTGAGAATATTTTCTTCTTAAAATAATGCATGGTTTTTCCACCAGGGGAAGTAAAGTCATCTCTTATTTTTGGGGATATCTCGGTTTGTAAGAGTTCGTAAGCAAACGATTCCGTTTACAGCAATATCTGAGGGATTAAAAACCCGATTGAAAATCTTCTTACTTTCGTCAGATCTATTGTTTTCCATGCCGGTTCCATTGCCTTTGAATAGCTTTGATAAATTTAATTTGCGTCAGAACGGATTCAAAAGACGTGCTTCTTACACCCGAAAATTCGGTGTCATCTTTCTTGTTTTCTTTTTTTTTATCGTATTTCACAACGGATGACCGAACTAACTAGTTTAGTTCGTTTTTCTCATTTGATCGAACCAACTAATTAAATCCGTTTTTTTCTTTTTTTCTTTTTCTTTTTTGGACCAAACCAACTTGTTCAGTTCGGCTTCGTAACAATGGCTGAACATTGTACTCTTGGAAAAAAATTTAAGGAGTCCTAATTTTCGGGCCCTGTTTATCCCTCAAGTCGGAAGGCTCGTCGGAGAACTACAGATCTGATCGTTCGGCCAAGGGGTTGTCTTCCTTTCCTTATTTTGTGTTTCTTTTTATTGTATAAATGCCGCGCTTACCTTCATCTCTGTATATTTAAAACGCTAAAACTTGTACATGTACGTATATTGTATATTGTCACGTTAATTTGCTTTTATAGGAACTTCCGTTGAAAAGTTTTGTACACATTTTGAAAAACACAGCACAGTTTATTTTCCGATAGTACGAGAGAGCAAGATTCAGGACAAATACGCTACACACAGGCACTACTGAAGGATCCGGCATCCGTGGTTCTGTGGTGTAGTGGTTATCACATCTGCTTTACATGGCAAATACATCAGAAACCCCGGAGCAATGTTTGCACACTGTATTTCTATTCTCTTCTGTAAATAAAGTCTGTTTTGAAATGGCAGAAGGTCCTCAGTTCGATCCTGAGCAGAACCAGATTTCAATTTCGTGTTCTTCGTGGGAAAGTTTTTCTTGTCTTCCCCTGTGGTTTTAGCTTCATGCACAACACAATGTAAGAGTCACAACGAACGTGGGTTTTTTTTTTTTTTTTTTTTTTTTGCTGTACCGGATGTTATTTTCTCTCTTTCCCATTCTGTACCCCAGCTAGTGTGTTACCTTAAGACACCGGTACTTAAATTATTGTACACGTGATTGTAGGAATGTTTATGTGTCAGTACGTTGATCCCTTAATACGTTTAGGGGCTTTGTGAAATAATATATGAAGCAGTACATATTACCTTGTCTTAAACATAATTGTAAGTCATTGTCAGTTTAAAAAGATTTGAAATTCCAAAGCATTCTGTTGCTTCGAAAAATTACAATGACAAAAAAAAAAAACGTATTTTTTAATAAGTCTTCTTACAGAAAAAATAATATTTTAATCTATTCATAAAAAATAATAAGTCCAACATGAAATAAAGTGACTAATTGACCCGCATTAAGAGTGAATAACATTTCATCATCGCGTGATCTGTGTACTTTTTCGTTCCTACCTCATACTCGACTAGGTGTGGTACGTGTCTTTCTAGGTCAATCGGTAGCACCCTCCTTAGTCGTTGAAGACGTTGAACCCCACTAGGAGCAAAGGGAAACGATTCGTTTAGATCGTACGACAGTAAAGGAGAGTCTGAATATATCAAAATCGAAGCTTTTGCGAAATTTCTGTATAAATACGGAAATAAACGAAGCTGACTTTGCTGAAATAAAAGGAATTTTGGACAATGGAAAATTATATCAAAATACTGAAGTTAGAAAAGGAAACTCTTAAAAATGAAATATTTAGTCTAGGAGAACGATTTGAAAAATACCTTCTTTGTTGAATGGTGTTTCCAATGCGAAATGTTTTTCCTATAAATTCAAAATGTTCAAGCAAATCATAGACTTCCCGCTAGGAGGCATAAAGGTAAATTGTGTTTTTTGCGTTATTTCTGCTTCTAAAATTCCGATTTGAAAAATTCTTCCTGTATCGCACACAAGACCTGATGGAAAATATTTTTCACATAATTTCTACTGTTTGGTAAAGAATGGTTTGGCCACCATGGGGCATAAGTGTCAATTTCTGCTTCTGATGTATTTGCAGCAAAATCTGGGCTCCTCAAAACTCGACTAAATTTTTTTACTTGGACCCATACCACTCATATGGAAAAACCTTTTGGAATACTTTCTTCCTAAAATAATGCATGGTTTTCCTACCAGGGGACGTAAAGTCACGTCTCAGTTTTATCGATATCTCTGTTTCTAAGAGACCGATTTGAAAAATTATTTCTGTGTTTTTAGAGCTTATCCGGTGTGAAACGTTTCTCATATAAATTCAGGTTTTTCTTAACGCACAAGACTGCAACCAGAGGGCGTAAGCTCACGATTCCGTTTACAGCAATATCTGAGGGATTAAAAACCCCGATTGAAAAACTTCTTTCTTTCGTCAGATCTATTGTTTTCCATACCGGTTCCATTGGCTTTGAGTAGCTTTGATAAATTTAATTTGCGTCAGAACGGATTCAAAAGACGTGCTTATTACACCCGAAAATTCGGTGTCATCTTTCTTGTTTTTTTTTTTTTATCGTATTTCACAACGGATGACAGAACTAACTAGTTTAGTTCGTTTTCCTTCTTTGACCGAACCAACTAATTTAGTCTTTTCTTTTTTTGTTGGTTTTTTTTTTTTCTTTTTTGCACCAAACCAACTTCTTTAGTTCGGCTTCGTAACAATGGCTGAACAATGTAAACTTTAAAGAAAATTTAAGGAGTCTTAAATTTCGGGCCTTTTTTATCCCTCAAGTCGGAAGGCTAGTCGGAGAACTACAGATCTCGATCATTCGGCAAAGGGGTTGTCTTCCTTTCCTTATTTTGTGTTTCTTTTTATTGTATAAATGCGGCACTTACCTTCCTCTCTGTATATTTAAAACCCTAAAACTTGTACATGTACGTATATTGTATATTGTCACGTTAATTTGCTTTTATAGGAACTTCCCTTAAAAAGTTTTGTACAGATTTTGAAAAACACAGCACAGTTTATTTTCCGATAGTACGAGAAAACAAGATTCAGGAAAAAAACGCTACACACAATAACTACTGAAAGATCCGTCTTCTGTGGTTCTGTGGTGTAGTGGTTATCACGTCTGCTTTACACGCAGAAGGTCCTCAGCACAGTCGAACATCCGCAAGAACACCTCCTTAACATTGAAAAAACACACCGTACCTCCTCCTCTCTCCACTCCATCACTCTCCCCAACGGCAACAATACTGATGATCCCCAAGACATCTGCACCCACGTTCACCAACACTTCACCGACCTTTTCACTACTTACTCTGCTCCCCCTTACGCTCTTGACAACATCCTTCATTCCTTACCTCAAGTCCCTCACCACCTTCACCCTTCACTTTCAACCTCTTTCAACCACCAGGAGATTCTCTCTTCACTTTTCAACCTTAACCAGTCAGGTTCCCCAGGGCCTGATGGTCTAACCGCAATCTTCTACAGGAAATTTTCCTCCCTCATTCTACCTCTCCTCCTGGCGTGCTTCAACTCTATCTTCTCCTCCACCTCCATCCCGGCGGAATTCACCACCGCCCACATCATTCTACTCCCCAAGAAAGGCTCGCTTCTTGACCTGAACAACTGGCGCCCTATCAGCCTTCTGAACCTGGACTACAAAATTCTCACCAAAACCCTCTCCACGAGGCTTAACCTAGTACTACCAGCCTTGGTTCACCCCGACCAGTCCTACACCATCCCGTCCAGGTCCATCCATGAGAATATCCACATTCTCCGGGATATCACCCACCTTGCCCATACCAATGATGAACCCCTCGCCCTTCTAAATCTTGACCAGAGGAAAGCATTTGACAATGTGTCCCATCGCTACCTCGCCGAAGTCCTCCACAACTTCGGTTTCCCTGCCCCCTTCTCCTCCATCATCCTCACCCTTTACAGCAACGCAGTCGTTCACGTCAGGACGCGAGCCTTCCTCACTGCCCCCATCCCTTTCCAAAATGGTATCCGCCAAGGATGCCCCCTCTCTGGCCAACTCTTCGCTCTCTGCTTTGAACCTTTTCTCCGCTCTGTTCGCACCGCCTTTGCCTTCTCCCACCCCACCGAGCTCGCCAGCCATCGGCACCATGCCATCTATGTCTCTGCTTACGCCGATGATGCAACCTTCATCATCAGGCAAAACAATCAATTCCCCCTCCTCCTCTCCCTTTTTGACGAGTACGCCAACCTCTCCGGTGCTTCCCTCAACCTCAACAAAAGCACCGGATTGTGGTGCGGATCCTGGGCTTCCCGGACAGACACCCCCTGCGCCGCCCAGTGGTCCTCCGACAGTCAGCACCTCCTTGGTGTCCACATCGGAAAGCGACTCGTCACTGATGCTGCCACCTGGCTCCCTCTTATTCGAAAACTCAAGCAGACGGCAGGCTGGTGGGCTCAAGCCAAATTCTGCACCTCCTTCCACAGTCGCGCTGCCATCGCTAACAGCCTATTCATGTCCCAGGTGTACTACTCCTGGACAAACACTCCCGTCCCCTCCCACATCCATCTCGACGTCTCCAGAGTCCTCACCAACTTCATTTGGTCCAAACACCATTGGACCACTGCTGAAACCCTCACTAGGCCCATCTCCCATGGAGGACTCGCTCTCTTCGACGTCCCCATTAGGTACAAGGCATTTAGACTCGTCTCATTCTTCTCTGCCCTGACCTCTTCCAACCCTGCTGTCTCCACCCTTCTTAACGTAATCTCTTCTCCGCGGAACCCCTCTCTCACTCTCCACACTTTCCTCCTCATGGACCAATACCCCCGAGTTCCTACTCGCCTCTCTCCCACCTACCATGAGGCTATCACCCTCTTTCGCTCTCTTCCCACCACCCGGATCTCTCCAACCTCCACCCTCGAACTTCTCTCTGAACCTCTTTTCTTCTCCTGTACCCTTCACCCCCCTCACCTTCCATTCTTTCACTTTCCCACATGGCTCCGAGCGGGGGTGGTCACGGTACGCCAGCTCGTACACACCAACCTCGCCTGGAAACATGTCTCCGAGCTCTCTCCCACCCTCCCTGGATCCACCTCTAACAATCATAAGTTCACCCTCATTAAAGAAGCTCTTCGCCTCCTCTTCCCCTCCCTCACCTCCCCCAATGGGATCCGCACTGTCCAGGCAGCGCCAATCCCCCTCCCCTTCATTCTCAATACTCCCTCTGCTGCTCTTCACATACACTCTATCAGTGTAAAACAACTATACTACTTCCTCAAGAACTCTACCCTCACACCTTACCCTACTCATTCACTCACTCCCTCCCAATCCACCACAGCCTGGTCCACACTCACCACACTCACCAACCACCCACACGAAATCAACATTCAGTGGCAATTCCTCCACTCACGTCTGCCAGTTCCAAACACCCTACACCAGATGAAGATTCTATCTTCCCCCTCTGCCCCCTCTGCGCAGAGCCTGGCTCCATACAACACACATACATCCACTGCCCAGCCCTTCTCCCGATGTTCCATCTGATGTTCTCCCTTGCCTCCAAAGTCTGCCCTATCACACACAAGATGGAACACTACCAATTCCTCAACACTACACCCACCACACCACACATTTCAAGCACATGCGCATACTTCTTCGTCCTGGCGAAGTATGTCATTTACCAACTTTACTTACAACACACCAACAACACACCACTCACAGACCCACCAGCAAGCACCAGCCTGCTCCACCACTTCAGGAACAGGGTCGTCGCCCGCCTCCAGACAGACTACACAGAAGCACACAGGACGGCGACCCTCAGCGAGTTCTGGAAGCGGTGGAACCCACACATCAGCTGGTTCACCATCACCAGCGACGACCAGGTCCGTCTCAACTAAAAGCAGCTCAAGAAACTACAGCAAAACCCCACGCTGTGCACCACTCCAAAGAGCCACCTGCCAGCACCTGCACCAAACAACTGGAAGCAACCCTGCAAACCAGGATTGGAACTATGACACCGACTGTAAAAAGCATCTTTCCTTCTGTCAACAATTTGCACCATCTTTTTCAGATCTCACCCAAAAAGACTCTGGACTCACCAACCAACGCACCACTCCCAACTCTAACAACAACTAAATCATCCTCTGTAAATTTTGTATGTTCATCTGTCAAACTGCACCTCAACACACCTATTCTCATGTTATAGCTCAGCCAACGTACACACATGCTGCTCAAATGAGCAAAACAACTGTAAAAACTCACCACATTTGTAAATATTCACCTTACTCTTACCATCATCAATTTCCTGAGGAGTGAAAGCTCTCTCGCCTTGTCAGCCACAAATGTAATTCATCTTTAAATTGTAAATAAAGTTTGTTTTGAAAGATTCAGTTCGATCCTGAGCAGAACCAGTTTTCGAATTTGCGTTCTTCGTGGGTAAGTTTTTGTTTTCCCTTGTGATTATAGCTTCATGCCAACACTATGTAAGAGCTGCAACGAATGCGGTTTTTTTTCTTAGCTGCGGATGGCTTAGTGGCTAGCGAGTCAGACTATCGATGCAAGGTCCTCAACTCAGGTTCAAACCTGGGCTGATCTTTCAGAGATGGTGTGATTTACTAACAATCGCTGAATATGCGCCGTGCATCGGACGAGCACGTTAAGTGACGGCCCCAGGCTGGACCCACTGGTTAAATGGGTAACCTTTCCTATGCCCCACCCTGTGAAATTCTCTCACCCCTCAGTGGGATACATCGTACTTGT
The DNA here is from genome assembly GCA_039090855.1 of Macrothele yani. Classification (NCBI taxonomy): domain Eukaryota; kingdom Metazoa; phylum Arthropoda; class Arachnida; order Araneae; family Macrothelidae; genus Macrothele; species Macrothele yani. The sequence continues at coordinate 98,897,603 of CM077009.1, read as the reverse complement.
ATAGTGGCGCCATCTACTGTACTCTAATCCCACTACAAACTGTTCTGTCAAAGTCGCTACACTTTCTCTCATTCCTTCCGTTTCTGTGTCCTGCCCAAAAGGTGATCTCGCTGTAGGTGGCTAGGGCCTAAACTGTACTCACTGGGGACGGAAGTCCTACAAGAAAAAAATTACAAATACGGTTTTTTTTTTTTTTTTGCTGTACCGGATATTTTTTTCTCTCTCCCCCATTCTGTACCGCAGCTAGTGTGTTACCTTAAGACACCGGTACTTAAATTATTGTACACGTGATTGTAGGAATGTCTATGTGTCAGTCCGTGGACCCCTTAATACGTTTAGGGACTTTGTGAAATAATATATGAAGCAGTACATATTACCTTGTCTTAAACATAATTGTAAGTCATTGTCAGTTTAAAAAGATTTGAACTTCCAAAGCATTCTGTTGCTTCGAAAAATTACGATGAGAAAAAACGTAATTTTTAATGTCTTCTTACAGAAAAAATAATACTTTAACCTATTCATAAAAATAATAAGCTCCAACATGAAATAAAGTGACTAATTGACCCGCATTAAGAGTGAATAACTTTTCATCATCACGCGATTTGTGTACCTTTTCGTTTCTACCTCGTACTCGACCAGGTGTGGACCGTGTCTTTCTAGGTCAATCGGTAGCACCCTCCTTAGTCGTGAAAACGTTGAACCCATCTAGGAGCAAAGGGAAACGATTTGTTTAGATCGTATGCTAGTAAAGGAGAGTCAGAATATATCAAAATCGCAGCTTTTGCGAAATTTCTGTATAAATACGGAAATACACGAAGCTGACTTTGCTGAAATAAAAGGAATTTTGGACAATGGAAAAATATATCAAAATACTGAAGTTAGAAAAGGAAACTCTTAAAAATGAAAAATTTAGTTTAGGCAACTTTGCTGCGCGTAATTTTCAAGAAGTTTTCTTGAATTCCCAAAATTTATTTTTGTAGCACGTCTTTTGTAAAACAAGATCGTGCTTATGTTACCGGTATGTCCGTCCGTCTGTACCCACGCTATTTCTGCTGCTATTATTTCGATTTCAAAAATTCTTTTTACATTGGGAAGCTTGAAATATGCGAATGATGATCCTTTATTTCGTTTTTTTTACGATGTACAATTTCGCCGCTAGAGGGCAGATGATGCAGATGATGTCGAATTCAAAAATACGTTTTATTCCAAATTTTTGCTTCTAAACATCCGATTGAAAAAAATCTGTTTTCTTTCGATTCCATTTCTGTCGAAGTGTATTTTAGATATAGTTACTTTTTCAAATTACGCATAGATTTCCCGCTAGGTGGCGTAAAAGTAAATTACATTTTCCCCGATAACTCTTTTTCTAAAACTCCGATTTGAAGAATGTTTGCTTCAGCGAATGCACCTTGTGATAGAAAATCTTTTGCATATAATATCAAATTTTTTGTAAAGAATATTTTAAACACCAGGGGGCGTAATTGTTAATTTTTGCTTCTGATGTATTTGCCATAAAATCTGAGCTTCTAAAATATCGATTGAAAAAATTCTTTCTTGAACTGATGCCACTTACATTGATAAACCTTTTCGGAATATTTTCTTCTTAAAATATTCCACAATTTCTCCGCCAGGGGGCGTAGATGTACATCTTATTTTTGTCAATATCTCTACTTCTAGGAGTCCGATTTGAAAAATTCCTTCTTTGTTGGATAGCATTTTAAGTGTGACACATTTTTCATATAATTTCAAAAGTTTCAAGTAACACATAGGCTTTCCGCTAGGGGGCGTAGAGGTAAATTGCGTTTCCCCCTATGTCTCTGCTTCTAAACCTCCGATTCGAAAAATTATTCCTGCACAGGATACAGCTCTTGGTGGGAAATCGTTTGCACATAACTTCTCATTTTTGTAAAAAAAAATGGTTTGGCCGTCAGGGGGCGTAAACCTTAATTTCCGCTTCTGACGTGTTTGCAGCAAAATATGAGCTTTTAAATTCTCGATTGAAAAAAACGTCGTTTCTAGACCGATGGTACTGATGTCGACAAACCTTTTAGAAACATTTTCTTCTTAAAATAATGCATGCGTTCTCCCCCAGGGGCGTAGATGAATATCTTATTTTTGTCAATATCTCTACTTCTAGGAGTCCTATTTAAAAAATTCCTTCTTTGTTGGATAGTGTATCCAGTGTGACATGGTTTTCAAAGAATTTCAAAAAATTCAAGTAAGTCATAGACTTTCCGCTAGGGAGCGTAATGGTAAATTACTTTGCCCCCTACATCTCTGCTCCTAAATCTCCTATTTGAAAAATTCTTTCTGCACCGATACAGCTCCTGATAGGAACTCCTTTGGATATAATTTATAATTTCTGTAAAAAATGGTTTGTCCACCAGGTGGCGTAACCTTTAATTTCCGCTTCTGATGCATTTGCAGCAAAATATGAGCTTCCAAAATCTCGATTGCCAAAAAGTCGTTTGTTGACAAACGTTTTAGGAACATTTTCTTCTTGAAATAATGAAGGGTTCTACGCCAGAGGGCGTAGATGTATAACTTATTTTTGTCAATATCTCTACTTCTAGGAGAACGATTTGAAAAATACCTCCTTTGTTGAATGGTGTTTCCAATGCGAAATGTTTTTCCTATAAATTCAAAATGTTCAAGCAAATCATAGACTTCCCGCTAGGAGGCATAAAAGTTAATTGTGTTTTCTGCGTTATTTCTGCTTCAAAAATTCCGATTTGAAAAATTCTTCCTGTATCGCACACAAGACCTGATGGAAAATATTTTTCACATAATTTCTACTGTTTGGTAAAGAATGGTTTGGCCACCATGGGGCATAAGTGTCAATTTCTGCTTCTGATGTATTTGCAGCAAAATCTGGGCTCCTCAAAACTCGACTAAATTTTTTTTACTTGGACCCATACCACTCATATGGAAAAACCTTTTGGAATACTTTCTTCCTAAAATAATGCATGGTTTTCCTACCAGGGGACGTAAAGTCACGTCTCAGTTTTATCGATATCTCTGTTTCTAAGAGTCCGATTTGAAAAATTATTTCTGTGTTTTTAGAGCTTATCCGGTGTGAAACGTTTCTCATATAAATTCAGGTTTTTCTTAACGCACAAGTCTGCAACCAGAGGGCGTAAGCTCACGATTCAGTTTACGGCAATATCTGAGGGATTAAAACCCCGATTGAAAAACTTCTTTCTTTCGTCAGATCTATTGTTTTCCATACCGGCTCCATTGGCTTTGAGTAGCTTTGATAAATTTAATTTGCGTCAGAACAGATTCAAAAGACGTGCTTATTACACCCGAAAATTCGGTGTCATCTTTCTTGTTGTTTTTTTATCGTATTTCGCAACGGATCACAGAACTAACTAGTTTAGTTCGTTTTCCTTCTTTGACCGAACCAACTAATTTAGTCGTTTCTTTTTTTGTTGGTTTTTCTTTTTTCTTTTTTGCACCAAACCAACTTGTTTAGTTCGGCTTCGTAACAATGGCTGAACAATGTAAACTTTAAAGAAAATTTAAGGAGTCTTAAATTTCGGGCCTTTTTTATCCCTCAAGTCGGAAGGCTAGTCGGAGAACTACAGATCTGATCATTCGGCCAAGGGGTTGTCTTCCTTTCCTTATTTTGTGTTTCTTTTTATTGTATAAATGCGGCACTTACCTTCCTCTCTGTATATTTAAAACCCTAAAACTTGTACATGTACGTATATTGTATATTGTCACGTTAATTTGCTTTTATAGGAACTTCCCTTAAAAAGTTTTGTACAGATTTTGAAAAACACAGCACAGTTTATTTTCCGATAGTACTAGAAAACAAGATTCAGGAAAAACACTCTACACACAATAACTACTGAAGGATCCGGCTTCCGTGGTTCTGTAGTGTAGTGGTTATCACGTCTGCTTTACACGCAGAAGGTCCTCAGTTCGATCCTGAGCAGAACCAGTGTTCGATTTTGCGTTCTTCGTGGGTAAGTTTTTGTTTTTCCTTGTGGTTATAGCTTCATGCCAACACTATGTAAGAGCTGCAACGAATGCGGTTTTTTTCTTAGCTGCGGATGGCTTAGTTGCTAGCGAGTCAGACTATCGATGCAAGGTCCTCAACTCAGGTTCAAACCTGGGCTGATCTTTCAGAGATGGTGTGATTTACTAACAATCGCTGAATATGCGCCGTGCATCGGACGAGCACGTTAAGTGACGGCCCCAGGCTGGACCCACTGGTGAAATGGATAACCTTTCCTATGCCCCACCCATTGAAATTCTCTCACCCCTCAGTGTGCAACATTGTACTTGTACGGTGGCGCCATCTACTGTACTCTAATCCCACTACAAACTGTTCTGTCAAAGTCGCTACACTTGCTCTCATTCCTTCCGTTTCTGTGTCCTGCCCAAAAGGCGATCTCGCTCTAGGTGGCTAGGGCCTAAACTGTACTCACTGGGGACGGAAGTCCTACAAGAAAAAAATTACAAATACGGTTTTTTTTTTTTTTTTTGCGGTACCGGATATTTTTTTCTCTCCCCCATTCTGTACCGCAGCTAGTGTGTTACCTTAAGACACCGGTACTTAAATTATTGTACACGTGATTGTAGGAATGTCTATGTGTCAGTCCGTGGACCCCTTAATACGTTTAGGGACTTTGTGAAATAATATATGAAGCAGTACATATTACCTTGTCTTAAACATAATTGTAAGTCATTGTCAGTTTAAAAAGATTTGAACTTCCAAAGCATTCTGTTGCTTCGAAAAATTACGATGAAAAAAACGTAATTTTTAATGTCTTCTTACAGAAAAAATAATACTTTAACCTATTCATAAAAATAATAAGCTCCAACATGAAATAAAGTGACTAATTGACCCGCATTAAGAGTGAATAACATTTCATCATCGCGCGATTTGTGTACCTTTTCGTTTCTACCTCGTACTCGACCAGGTGTGGACCGTGTCTTTCTAGGTCAATCGGTAGCACCCTCCTTAGTCGTGAAGACGTTGAACCCATCTAGGAGCAAAGGGAAACGATTTGTTTAGATCGTATGCTAGTAAAGGAGAGTCAGAATATATCAAAATCGCAGCTTTTGCGAAATTTCTGTATAAATACGGAAATACACGAAGCTGACTTTGCTGAAATAAAAGGAATTTTGGACAATGGAAAAATATATCAAAATACTGAAGTTAGAAAAGGAAACTCTTAAAAATGAAAAATTTAGTTTAGGCAACTTTGCTGCGCGTAATTTTCAAGAAGTTTTCTTGAATTCCCAAAATTTATTTTTGTAGCACGTCTTTTGTAAAACAAGATCGTGCTTATGTTACCGGTATGTCCGTCCGTCTGTACCCACGCTATTTCTGCTGCTATTATTTCGATTTCAAAAATTCTTTTTACATTGGGAAGCTTGAAATATGCGAATGATGATCCTTTATTTCGTTTTTTTTACGATGTACAATTTCGCCGCTAGAGGGCAGATGATGCAGATGATGTCGAATTCAAAAATACGTTTTATTCCAAATTTTTGCTTCTAAACATCCGATTGAAAAAAATCTTTTTTCTTTCGATTCCATTTCTGTCGAAGCGTATTTTAGATATAGTTACTTTTTCAAATTACGCATAGATTTTCCCGCTAGGTGGCGTAAAAGTAAATTACATTTTCCCCGATAACTCTTTTTCTAAAACTCCGATTTGAAAAATGTTTGCTTCAGCGAATGCACCTTGTGATGGAAAATCTTTTGCATATAATTTCAAATTTTTTTGTAAAGAATATTTTAACCACCAGGGGGCGTAGTTGGTAATTTTTGCTTCTGATGTATTTGCCATAAAATCTGAGCTTCTAAAATATCGATTGAAAAAATTCTTTCTTGAACTGATGCCACTTACATTGATAAACCTTTTCGGAATATTTTCTTCTTAAAATATTCCACAATTTCTCCGCCAGGACGCGTAGATGTACATCTTATTTTTGTCAATATCTCTACTTCTAGGAGTCCGATTTGAAAAATTCCTTCTTTGTTGGATAGCATTTTAAGTGTGACACATTTTTCATATAATTTCAAAAGTTTCAAGTAATACATAGGCTTTCCGCTAGGGGGCGTAGAGGTAAAGTGCGTTTCCCCCTATGTCTCTGCTTCTAAACCTCCGATTCGAAAAATTATTCCTGCACAGGATACAGCCCTTGGTGGGAAATCATTTGCACATAACTTCTCATTTTTGTAAAAAAAAAAATGGTTTGGCCGTCAGGGGGCGTAAACCTTAATTTCCGCTTCTGATGTGTTTGCAGCAAAATATGAGCTTTTAAATTCTCGATTGAAAAAAACGTCGTTTCTAGACCGATGGTACTGATGTCGACAAACCTTTTAGAAACATTTTCTTCTTAAAATAATGCATGCGTTCTCCCCCAGGGGCGTAGATGAATATCTTATTTTTGTCAATATCTCTACTTCTAGGAGTCCGATTTAAAAATTCCTTCTATGTTGGATAGTGTATCCAGTGTGACATGGTTTTCAAAGAATTTCAAAAAATTCAAGTAAGTCATAGACTTTCCGCTAGGGAGCGTAATGGTAAATTACTTTGCCCCCTACATCTCTGCTCCTAAATCTCCTATTTGAAAAATTCTTTCTGTACCGGATACAGCTCCTGATAGGAACTCCTTTGGATATAATTTATAATTTCTGTAAAAAATGGTTTGTCCACCAGGTGGCGTAAGTTTTAATTTCCGCTTCTGATGCATTTGCAGCAAAATATGAGCTTCCAAAATCTCGATGGCAAAAAAGTCGTTTGTTGACAAACGTTTTAGGAACATTTTCTTCTTGAAATAATAAAGGGTTCTACGCCAGAGGGCGTAGATGTATAACTTATTTTTGTCAATATCTCTACTTCTAGGAGAAAGATTTGAAAAATACCTCCTTTGTTGAATGGTGTTTCCAATGCGAAATGTTTTTCCTATAAATTCAAAATGTTCAAGCAAATCATAGACTTCCCGCTAGGAGGCATAAAAGTAAATTGTGTTTTCTGCGTTATTTCTGCTTCAAAAATTCCGATTTGAAAAATTCTTCCTGTATCGCACACAAGACCTGATGGAAAATATTTTTCACATAATTTCTACTGTTTGGTAAAGAATGGTTTGGCCACCATGGGGCATAAGTGTCAATTTCTGCTTCTGATGTATTTGCAGCAAAATCTGGGCTCCTCAAAACTCGACTAAATTTTTTTTACTTGGACCCATACCACTCATATGGAAAAACCTTTTGGAATACTTTCTTCCTAAAATAATGCATGGTTTTCCTACCAGGGGACGTAAAGTCACGTCTCAGTTTTATCGATATCTCTGTTTCTAAGAGTCCGATTTGAAAAATTATTTCTGTGTTTTTAGAGCTTATCCGGTGTGAAACGTTTCTCATATAAATTCAGGTTTTTCTTAACGCACAAGTCTGCAACCAGAGGGCGTAAGCTCACGATTCCGTTTACAGCAATATCTGAGTGATTAAAAATCCGATTGAAAAACTTCTTTCTTTCGTCAGATCTATTGTTTTCCATATCGGTTCCATTGGCTTTGAGTAGCTTTGATAAATTTAATTTGCGTCAGAACAGATTCAAAAGACGTGCTTATTACACCCGAAAATTCGGTGTCATCTTTCTTGTTGTTTTTTTTATCGTATTTCACAACGGATCACAGAACTAACTAGTTTAGTTCGTTTTCCTTCTTTGAATGAACCAACTAATTTAGTCTTTTCTTTTTTTGTTGTTTTTTTCTTTTTTGCACCAAACCAACTTGTTTAGTTCGGCTTCGTAACAATGGCTGAACAATGTAAACTTTAAAGAAAATTTAAGGAGACTTAAATTTCGGGCCTTTTTATCCCTCAAGTCGGAAGGCTAGTCGGAGAACTACAGATCTGATCATTCGGCCAAGGGGTTGTCTTCCTTTCCTTATTTTGTGTTTCTTTTTATTGTATAAATGCGGCACTTACCTTCCTCTCTGTATATTTAAAACCCTAAAACTTGTACATGTACGTATATTGTATATTTTCACGTTAATTTGCTTTTATAGGAACTTCCCTTAAAAAGTTTTGTACAGATTTTGAAAAACACAGCACAGTTTATTTTCCGATAGTACGAGAAAACAAGATTCAGGAAAAAAACACTACACACAATAACTACTGAAGGATCCGGCTTCCGTGGTTCTGTAGTGTAGTGGTTATCACGTCTGCTTTACACGCAGAAGATCCTCAGTTCGATCCTGAGCAGAACCAGTGTTCGATTTTGCGTTCTTCGTGGGTAAGTTTTTGTTTTTCCTTGTGGTTATAGCTTCATGCCAACACTATGTAAGAGCTGCAACGAATGCGGTTTTCTTTTCTTAGCTGCGGATGGCTTAGTTGCTAGCGAGTCAGACTATCGATGCAAGGTCCTCAACTCAGGTTCAAACCTGGGCTGATCTTTCAGAGATGGTGTGATTTACTAACAATCGCTGAATATGCGCCGTGCATCGGACGAGCACGTAAAGTGACGGCCCCAGGCTGGACCCACTGGTTAAATGGATAACCTTTCCTATGCCCCACCCCCTGAAATTCTCTCACCCCTCAGTGTGCAACATTGTACTTGTACGGTGGCGCCATCTACTGTACTCTAATCCCACTACAAACTGTTCTGTCAAAGTCGCTACACTTGCCCTCATTCCTTCCGTTTCTGTGTCCTGCCCAAAAGGCGATCTCGCTGTAGGTGGCTAGGGCCTAAACTGTACTCACTGGGGACGGAAGTCCTACAAGAAAGAAAATTACAAATACGGTTTTTTTTTTTTTTTTTGCTGTACCGGATATTTTTTTCTCTCTCCCCCATTCTGTACCGCAGCTAGTGTGTTACCTTAAGACACCGGTACTTAAATTATTGTACACGTGATTGTAGGAATGTCTATGTGTCAGTCCGTGGACCCCTTAATACGTTTAGGGACTTTGTGAAATAATATATGAAGCAGTACATATTACCTTGTCTTAAACATAATTGTAAGTCATTGTCAGTTTAAAAAGATTTGAACTTCCAAAGCATTCTGTTGCTTCGAAAAATTACGATGAGAAAAAACGTAATTTTTAATAAGTCTTCTTACAGAAAAAATAATACTTTAACCTATTCATAAAAATAATAAGCTCCAACATGAAATAAAGTGACTAATTGACCCGCATTAAGAGTGAATAACATTTCATCATCGCGCGATTTGTGTACCTTTTCGTTTCTACCTCGTACTCGACCAGGTGTGGACCGTGTCTTTCTAGGTCAATCGGTAGCACCCTCCTTAGTCGTGAAGACGTTGAACCCATCTAGGAGCAAAGGGAAACGATTTGTTTAGATCGTATGCTAGTAAAGGAGAGTCAGAATATATCAAAATCGCAGCTTTTGCGAAATTTCTGTATAAATACGGAAATACACGAAGCTGACTTTGCTGAAATAAAAGGAATTTTGGACAATGGAAAAATATATCAAAATACTGAAGTTAGAAAAGGAAACTCTTAAAAATGAAAAATTTAGTTTAGGCAACTTTGCTGCGCGTAATTTTCAAGAAGTTTTCTTGAATTCCCAAAATTTATTTTTGTAGCACGTCTTTTGTAAAACAAGATCGTGCTTATGTTACCGGTATGTCCGTCCGTCTGTACCCACGCTATTTCTGCTGCTATTATTTCGATTTCAAAAATTCTTTTTACATTGGGAAGCTTGAAATATGCGAATGATGATCCTTTATTTCGTTTTTTTTTTACGATGTACAATTTCGCCGCTAGAGGGCAGATGATGCAGATGATGTCGAATTCAAAAATACGTTTTATTCCAAATTTTTGCTTCTAAACATCCGATTGAAAAAAATCTTTTTCTTTCGATTCCATTTCTGTCGAAGCGTATTTTAGATATAGTTACTTTTTCAAATTACGCATAGATTTCCCGCTAGGTGGCGTAAAAGTAAATTACATTTTCCCCGATAACTCTTTTTCTAAAACTCCGATTTGAAAAATGTTTGCTTCAGCGAATGCACCTTGTGATGGAAAATCTTTTGCATATAATTTCAAATTTTTTTTGTAAAGAATATTTTAACCACCAGGGGGCGTAGTTGGTAATTTTTGCTTCTGATGTATTTGCCATAAAATCTGAGCTTCTAAAATATCGATTGAAAAAATTCTTTCTTGAACTGATGCCACTTACATTGATAAACCTTTTCGGAATATTTTCTTCTTAAAATATTCCACAATTTCTCCGCCAGGACGCGTAGATGTACATCTTATTTTTGTCAATATCTCTACTTCTAGGAGTCCGATTTGAAAAATTCCTTCTTTGTTGGATAGCATTTTAAGTGTGACACATTTTTCATATAATTTCAAAAGTTTCAAGTAATACATAGGCTTTCCGCTAGGGGGCGTAGAGGTAAAGTGCGTTTCCCCTATGTCTCTGCTTCTAAACCTCCGATTCGAAAAATTATTCCTGCACAGGATACAGCCCTTGGTGGGAAATCATTTGCACATAACTTCTCATTTTTGTAAAAAAAAAAAATGGTTTGGCCGTCAGGGGGCGTAAACCTTAATTTCCGCTTCTGATGTGTTTGCAGCAAAATATGAGCTTTTAAATTCTCGATTGAAAAAAACGTCGTTTCTAGACCGATGGTACTGATGTCGACAAACCTTTTAGAAACATTTTCTTCTTAAAATAATGCATGCGTTCTCCCCAGGGGCGTAGATGAATATCTTATTTTTGTCAATATCTCTACTTCTAGGAGTCCGATTTAAAAATTCCTTCTATGTTGGATAGTGTATCCAGTGTGACATGGTTTTCAAAGAATTTCAAAAAATTCAAGTAAGTCATAGACTTTCCGCTAGGGAGCGTAATGGTAAATTACTTTGCCCCCTACATCTCTGCTCCTAAATCTCCTATTTGAAAAATTCTTTCTGTACCGGATACAGCTCCTGATAGGAACTCCTTTGGATATAATTTATAATTTCTGTAAAAAATGGTTTGTCCACCAGGTGGCGTAAGTTTTAATTTCCGCTTCTGATGCATTTGCAGCAAAATATGAGCTTCCAAAATCTTCGATGGCAAAAAAGTCGTTTGTTGACAAACGTTTTAGGAACATTTTCTTCTTGAAATAATGAAGGGTTCTTCTACGCCAGAGGGCGTAGATGTATAACTTATTTTTGTCAATATCTCTACTTCTAGGAGAACGATTTGAAAAATACCTCCTTTGTTGAATGGTGTTTCCAATGCGAAATGTTTTTCCTATAAATTCAAAATGTTCAAGCAAATCATAGACTTCCCGCTAGGAGGCATAAAAGTAAATTGTGTTTTCTGCGTTATTTCTGCTTCAAAAATTCCGATTTGAAAAATTCTTCCTGTATCGCACACAAGACCTGATGGAAAATATTTTTCACATAATTTCTACTGTTTGGTAAAGAATGGTTTGGCCACCATGGGGCATAAGTGTCAATTTCTGCTTCTGATGTATTTGCAGCAAAATCTGGGCTCCTCAAAACTCGACTAAATTTTTTTTTACTTGGACCCATACCACTCATATGGAAAAACCTTTTGGAATACTTTCTTCCTAAAATAATGCATGGTTTTCCTACCAGGGGACGTAAAGTCACGTCTCAGTTTTATCGATATCTCTGTTTCTAAGAGTCCGATTTGAAAAATTATTTCTGTGTTTTTAGAGCTTATCCGGTGTGAAACGTTTCTCATATAAATTCAGGTTTTTCTTAACGCACAAGTCTGCAACCAGAGGGCGTAAGCTCACGATTCCGTTTACAGCAATATCTGAGGGATTAAAAATCCGATTGAAAAACTTCTTTCTTTCGTCAGATCTATTGTTTTCCATACCGGTTCCATTGGCTTTGAGTAGCTTTGATAAATTTAATTTGCGTCAGAACAGATTCAAAAGACGTGCTTATTACACCCGAAAATATTCGGTGTCATCTTTCTTGTTGTTTTTTTTATCGTATTTCCCAACGGATTACAGAACTAACTAGTTTAGTTCGTTTTCCTTCTTTGAACGAACCAACTAATTTAGTCTTTTCTTTTTTTGTTGGTTTTTTTTTTTCTTTTTTGCACCAAACCAACTTGTTTAGTTCGGCTTCGTAACAATGGCTGAACAATGTAAACTTTAAAGAAAATTTAAGGAGTCTTAAATTTCGGGCCTTCTTTATCCCTCAAGTCGGAAGGCTAGTCAGAGAACTACAGATCTGATCATTCGGCCAAGGGGTTGTCTTCCTTTCCTTATTTTGTGTTTCTTTTTATTGTATAAATGCGGCACTTACCTTCCTCTCTGTATATTTAAAACCCTAAAACTTGTACATGTACGTATATTGTATATTGTCACGTTAATTTGCTTTTATAGGAACTTCCCTTAAAAAGTTTTGTACAGATTTTGAAAAACACAGCACAGTTTATTTTCCGATAGTACGAGAAAACAAGATTCAGGAAAAAAACACTACACACAATAACTACTGAAGGATCCGGCTTCCGTGGTTCTGTAGTGTAGTGGTTATCACGTCTGCTTTACACGCAGAAGGGTCTCAGTTCGATCCTGAGCAGAACCAGTGTTCGATTTTGCTTTCTTCGTGGGTAAGTTTTTGTTTTCCCTTGTGGTTATAGCTTCATGCCAACACTATGTAAGAGCTGCAACGAATGCGGTTTTTTTAATCTTAGCTGCGGATGGCTTAGTGGCTAGCGAGTCAGACTATCGATGCAAGGTCCTCAACTCAGGTTCAAACCTGGGCTGATCTTTCAGAGATGGTGTGATTTACTAACAATCGCTGAATATGCGCCGTGCATCGGACGAGCACGTTAAGTGACGGCCCCAGGCTGGACCCACTGGTTAAATGGATAACCTTTCCTATGCCCCACCCTGTGAAATTCTCTCACCCCTCAGTGTGCAACATTGTACTTGTACGGTGGCGCCATCTACTGTACTCTAATCCCACTACAAACTGTTCTGTCAAAGTCGCTACACTTGCTCTCATTCCTTCCGTTTCTGTGTCCTGCCCAAAAGGCGATCTCGCTGTAGGTGGCTAGGGCCTAAACTGTACTCACTGGGGACGGAAGTCCTACAAGAAAAAAATTACAAATACTTTTTTTTTTTTTTTTTTTTTTTTGCTGTACCGGATATTTTTTTCTCTCCCCCATTCTGTACCGCAGCTAGTGTGTTACCTTAAGACACCGGTACTTAAATTATTGTACACGTGATTGTAGGAATGTCTATGTGTCAGTCCGTGGACCCCTTAATACGTTTAGGGACTTTGTGAAATAATATATGAAGCAGTACATATTACCTTGTCTTAAACATAATTGTAAGTCATTGTCAGTTTAAAAAGATTTGAACTTCCAAAGCATTCTGTTGCTTCGAAAAATTACGATGAAAAAAAACGTAATTTTTAATGTCTTCTTACAGAAGAAATAATACTTTAACCTATTCATAAAAATAATGAGCTGCAACATGAAATAAAGTGACTAATTGATCCGCATTAAGAGTGAATAACATTTTATCATCGCGCGATTTGTGTACCTTTTCGTTTCTACCTCGTACTCGACCAGGTGTGGACCGTGTCTTTCTAGGTCAATCGGTAGCACCCTCCTTAGTCGTGAAGACGTTGAACCCCTCTAGGAGCAAAGGGAAACGATTCGTTTAGATCGTATGCTAGTAAAGGAGAGTCAGAATATATCAAAATCGCAGCTTTTGCGAAATTTCTGTATAAATACGGAAATACACGAAGCTGACTTTGCTGAAATAAAAGGAATTTCGTACAATGGAAAAATATATCGAAATACTGAAGTTTGAAAAGGAAACTTTTAAAAATGGAAAATTTAGTTTAGGCAACTTTGCTGCGCGTAATTGTCAAGACTTTTTCTTGAATTCACACTATTTAATTTTTAGCTCGTCTTTTGTAAAAATAGATCGTGCTTATGTTACCGGTTTGTCCGTCCGTCCGTCCGTCCGTCCGTCTGTACGCACGCTATATCTGCAACTATCAGTCCGATTTCAAAAATTCTTTTTGCATTGGGAAGCTTGAAATATGCGAATGATGATTCTTTATTTCGTTTTGTTTACGATGTACAATTTCGCCGCTAGAGGGCGTAAATGCAAATGATGTCGAATTGAAAAATACGTTTTATTCCACATATTTGCTCCTAAACATCCGATTGAAAAAATTCTTTTAACTTTCGATTCCATTTACGTCGAAGAGTATTTTAGATATAGTTTTTTTTTTCAAATTACGCATAGATTTTCCGCTAGGTGGCGTAAAATTAAATTACATTTTCTCGATAACTAATCTTCTAAATCTCCTATTTGATAAATTTTTTCAGCGGATACATCTCCTGATGGAAAATCGTTAGCATATAATTTAAAATTTTTGGTAAAGGAATACTTTGGCCACCAGGGGGACGTAAGAGTTAATATTTGCTTCTGATGTATTTGCCGTAAAATCTGAGCTTCTAAAATATCGATTGAAAAAATTATTTCGTGGACTGATGCCGCTCACATCGATAAACCTTTTTGGAATATTTTTTTCCTAAAATATTCTACAGTTTCTCCGCCAAGGGGCGTAGAAGTACATCTCATTTTTGTCAATATCTCTACTTCTAGCTGTCCGATTTGAGAAATTCCTTCTTTGTTGGATAGTGTATTCCGTGTGACATGCATTTCATATAATTTCAAAAGTTTCAAGTAATTCATAGACTTTCCGCTAGGGGGCGTAGCTGTAAATTGCGTTCCCCCCTATATCTCTGCTTCTAAATCTCCGATTTGAAAAATTCTTTCTGCACCGGATACAGCTCCTGATAGGAACTCCTTTGGATATAATTTATAATTTCTGTAAAAAATGGTTTGTCCACCAGGTGGCGTAAGTTTTAATTTCCGCTTCTGATGCATTTGCAGCAAAATATGAGCTTTCAAAATCTCGATTGCAAAAAAGTCGTTTGTTGACAAATGTTTTAGGAGCATTTTCTTCTTGAAATAATGCATGGTTTCTACGCCAGAGGGCCTAGATGTATAACTTATTTTTGTCAATATCTCTACTTGTAGGAGAACGATTTGAAAATACCTTCTTTGTTGAATGGGGTTTCCAATGCGAAATGTTTTTCCTATAAATTCAAAATGTTCAAGCAAATCATAGACTTCCCGCTAGGAGGCATAAAGGTAAATTGTGTTTTCTGCGTTATTTCTGCTTCTAAAATTCCGATTTGAAAAATTCTTCCTGCATCGCACACAAGACCTGATGGAAAATATTTTTCACATAATTTCTACTGTTTGGTAAAGAATGGTTTGGCCACCATGGTGCATAAGTGTCAATTTCTGCTTCTGATGTATTTGCAGCAAAATCTGGGCTCCTCAAAACTCGACTAAATTTTTTTTTACTTGGACCTATACCACTCATATGGAAAAACCTTTTGGAATACTTTCTTCCTAAAATAATGCATGGTTTTCCTACCAGGGGACGTAAAGTCACGTCTCATTTTTATCGATATCTCTGTTTCTAAGAGTCCGATTTGAAAAATTATTTCTGTGTTGGAGAGCGTATCCGGTGTGAAACGTTTCTCATATAAATTCAGGTTTTTCTTAACGCACAAGACTGCAACCAGAGGGCGTAAACTCACGATTCCGTTTACAGCAATATCTGAGGGATTAAAAACCCGATTGAAAAACTTCTTTCTTTCGTCAGATCTATTGTTTTCCATACCGGTTCCATTGGCTTTGAGTAGCTTTGATAAATTTAATTTGCGTCAGAACAGATTCAAAAGACGTGCTTATTACACCCGAAAATTCGGTGTCATCTTTCTTGTTGTTTTTTTATCTTATTTCCCAACGGATTACCGAACTAACTAGTTTAGTTCGTTTTCCTTCTTTGAACGAACTAACTAATTTAATCTTTTCTTTTTTTGTTGGTTTTTTTTTCTTTTTTGCACCAAACCAACTTGTTTAGTTCGGCTTCGTAACAATGGCTGAACAATGTAAACTTTAAAGAAAATTTAAGGAGTCTTAAATTTTGGGCCTTCTTTATCCCTCAATCGGAAGGCTAGTCGGAGAACTACAGATCTGATCATTCGGCCAAGGGGTTGTCTTCCTTTCCTTATTTTGTGTTTCTTTTTATTGTATAAATGCGGCACTTACCTTCCTCTCTGTATATTTAAAACCCTAAAACTTGTACATGTACGTATATTGTATATTGTCACGTTAATTTGCTTTTATAGGAACTTCCCTTAAAAAGTTTTGTACAGATTTTGAAAAACACAGCACAGTTTATTTTCCGATAGTACGAGAAAACAAGATTCAGGAAAAAAACACTACACACAATAACTACTGAAGGATCCGGCTTCCGTGGTTCTGTAGTGTAGTGGTTATCACGTCTGCTTTACACGCAGATGAGCAGCAACGCTGAAAACTCCCCAATGGAAATCTCCATTGACGAGAACAATGAAGCAACGGCCAGGCCTACTCTGGAAGAGCCAGCGACAATTTCAACAGCCACAGCGGCAGCAGAACTCGTCGAGCAGGCTCTCACAGCAGCAGAAGCCGAAGCCTCGCGCTCATTGGACAACACACCCGCCCCAGAAGCTGCGCGCTCATTGGCTGGCGCTCCCCACTCGACTCCCGTCGAGACATCGGAACAGACGTCAGCTAATGCTCCCTCCCAAGCCTCGCGCGTCGAAGATACGGCACGCAACGATGTAAACAAACCCAGCGCCGCGGCAGCGGACAGCAAGAGTTCCCCGACTCAGCCCAAGACGTTCGCTGCAGCAGTAACTGGCAACCACAGCACCAGCACTCCCGCCTTCCATCTCAACAACAATGTCACTAGAAGGGACAACGTGCTGAGAGTCACAATCCCAGAAAATTCTCTGGCTGCACAGTCCTACCTCAACAAGCGCCGACTGGGAGTGTGCTTCGAATCACTAAGAGACACCCCCTCAAGCGCTACTCCACAGCTCTCAAGAAATCTGTTCCTGGTGCTGCCATCACCCACATGGCACGCAGGAACAGAGAAGTGATTGCTTACCTCGACACTGAGACCAACGTTGCTAACGTGCTCCGCCACGGCATCACCATCGGCACCCGACATCTCGAAGCCGGCTCCATGGCGGAGCGCCCTATCCTCATCAGCCTCTACCCCGTGCCACCAGAAGTGCCAGATTCTGCACTAATGATAGCACTCGCACACTGCGGCCGAATCGTGGGTAACATCTCCACCCTGTCCGCGGCCCCCAACGACTCCGAGGACAAGCACATCAAAGGTCTGAGGAGACAAGCCAAGATCATTTTCCCCTCTACCGAGGCTCTGCAGTCCTGCCCCAACAAGCTAGAGGTAGCAATTGGGAGGAATATCGTCGTAATTGATATGCTGACCTCGGAGCATTGTTATCACTGCAGGGAATTCGGGCATCAGAAGACGGTATGCCCTCAGCTCTCACAGCCCTCCACCGAACCCTCGACCAACTCAAGAAAGCCCATGAAGGAAGACACCACTACACCGGAGCAACCCGAGATAGAAGCGGAGACTGACTCCCATACAGTCAGCAAAGCAATCCCCGCTGAGCCCCCAACTGCCACGGCACCACAGCCAACCAAAACGCCAGCCCCCACAAGGGACCCTGCACAAGCCTCCTCCCCATTGGCGTTAATACCCCCAACCAACCAAGAAGGAACGAGCGAAGCCACCTCGAAAGAAGAGACGAGCGTCAACGCCAAGGGAATGCCCCCTCCCAGTGAACGCTCCCGCCTCCCGAGGAGAAGATCGACCTCGAGCCACCGTTCCGACCCCAGCCCCTCCCCCAGGGATGGATCAGAGTCGGAGGACGAATCCTATGCCAGCACCTTCAACAACCTGCTATCCCTCAACCAGAAATCCACCAGCTCCCAGTGGTTCAAAATCTCCACGCTTCCGAGGCAACCGCAGTGCAAGAAAATGAGGAGACACCAAGAGCACCGACTGGAGTTCCCCCTCACCGCCTCAGAGCTGATACAGAAGCTTGAGTCTGCCGAAAACATCGACGGACCTGTTCCTCGAACAGAACTAGCCTGCCTCCTTACTTTCCCACAACACAGACAATTTGACCATAAACACGTCCTCCGAGTACACCGCCAACACATCATAGAAGCAGTCTCACAAATCACCACTTTCACCGCCTGGGCCCAACACGAATTTTCCACCTCCCCACACTACCAACCCTGGCTCCGCTCCCTCAAAAATAGATTACACTACCTCACCAAATTGAGCTCCGAGAAAGACATCCACCCCATTCAAGACAAACACTATTAAAATTGCCACCCTCAACTGCAGAGGAATGGCCAACCCCTTAGCCAACTCCCTTGCATTCGAGGACCTCCACAACCTAAACGCCGACGTCCTCCTTTTACAAGAAACCAACTGCACACCCAACACCAGATACACCCAGTGGCGGCCTTGGCCATACACCCTTCACCACGCACACAGTCTCACCCAACGCGGAGGCATCGCCATCGCCCTCCACCACCACCTCCAAGCTCACCTCACCTCTATCTCTGTCACCAATCTGTACAGAGATCTACTGCAGCACCTCGTCCTCACCATCCAACAAACCACTTTCCACATTTTTAACATCTACGTCCCCCACCAGACCAACCTGGTCGGACCTCTCTTTCAACACCTCCACACTGCCATTAACACCCTGCCCTCCAACTCCACTATCATTCTAGGAGGAGATTTCAATTGCGTGCTCAACGCCGCAATTGATCGCTCCTCCGAGACTGACCGCAACACCTCCACGGCTAACCATCTTACCACCGTAGTCAACAACTCCACCCTTCACGACGCATACAGAGAGCTCTTCCCCACTCTCCGCTCCTACACGTGGAGGTCCCCGTCAGCAGCATCTTCCTCCGCCGCTCGACTCGACAGATTTTATATCTCTGGAGACCTCCTCCCCACCCTCGCTGCAGTAGAACACACCCCCACTGCCTCTTCGGACCACTGCTCTGTCCTCATCACCCTCTGCCTTTCTTCCACCCCAACCCGCAGCATCAGACACTGGACCTATGATCCAGAACTCCTCAACGACACAACATACTGCACTACAGTCACCAACATTCTCCAAGATGCCATCGCCGCCCTTCCCTCAACAGACTGCCCCATACAACACTGGCTCGACACGAAAGCCAACATTCGCCTCCTCTCCAAACAAACTTCCTTCACTAACAGAACCCTCCTCCGCATGCACACAGACAACCTCAGAGCCCTTCTGAACATCACCGACATCACCTCCCCATCCTACCTCACACACCAACTTGCCCTTCAGAAAGCACTTGAACCCCTCGCCCACCAAGCTATCCTGCGGATGAAACTCCTCCACCTCAGCACAGTCGAACATCCGCAAGAACACTTCCTTAACATTGAAAAAACACACCGTACCTCCTCCTCTCTCCACTCCATCACTCTCCCCAACGGCAACACCACTGATGATCCCCAAGACATCTGCACCCACGTTCACCAACACTTCACCGACCTTTTCACTACTTACTCTGCTCCCCCTTACGCTCTTGACAACATCCTTCATTCCTTACCTCAAGTCCCTCACCACCTTCACCCTTCACTTTCAACCTCTTTCAACCACCAGGAGATTCTCTCTTCACTTTTCAACCTTAACCAGTCAGGTTCCCCAGGGCCTGATGGTCTAACCGCAATCTTCTACAGGAAATTTTCCTCCCTCATTCTACCTCTCCTCCTGGCGTGCTTCAACTCTATCTTCTCCTCCACCTCCATCCCGGCGGAATTCACCACCGCCCACATCATTCTACTCCCCAAGAAAGGCTCGCTTCTTGACCTGAACAACTGGCGCCCTATCAGCCTTCTGAACCTGGACTACAAAATTCTCACCAAAACCCTCTCCACGAGGCTTAACCTAGTACTACCAGCCTTGGTTCACCCCGACCAGTCCTACACCATCCCGTCCAGGTCCATCCATGAGAATATCCACATTCTCCGGGATATCACCCACCTTGCCCATACCAATGATGAACCCCTCGCCCTTCTAAATCTTGACCAGAGGAAAGCATTTGACAATGTGTCCCATCGCTACCTCGCCGAAGTCCTCCACAACTTCGGTTTCCCTGCCCCCTTCTCCTCCATCATCCTCACCCTTTACAGCAACGCAGTCGTTCACGTCAGGACGCGAGCCTTCCTCACTGCCCCCATCCCTTTCCAAAATGGTATCCGCCAAGGATGCCCCCTCTCTGGCCAACTCTTCGCTCTCTGCTTTGAACCTTTTCTCCGCTCTGTTCGCACCGCCTTTGCCTTCTCCCACCCCACCGAGCTCGCCAGCCATCGGCACCATGCCATCTATGTCTCTGCTTACGCCGATGATGCAACCTTCATCATCAGGCAAAACAATCAATTCCCCCTCCTCCTCTCCCTTTTTGACGAGTACGCCAACCTCTCCGGTGCTTCCCTCAACCTCAACAAAAGCACCGGATTGTGGTGCGGATCCTGGGCTTCCCGGACAGACACCCCTGCGCCGCCCAGTGGTCCTCCGACAGTCAGCACCTCCTTGGTGTCCACATCGGAAAGCGACTCGTCACTGATGCTGCCACCTGGCTCCCTCTTATTCGAAAACTCAAGCAGACGGCAGGCTGGTGGGCTCAAGCCAAATTCTGCACCTCCTTCCACAGTCGCGCTGCCATCGCTAACAGCCTATTCATGTCCCAGGTGTACTACTCCTGGACAAACACTCCCGTCCCCTCCCACATCCATCTCGACGTCTCCAGAGTCCTCACCAACTTCATTTGGTCCAAACATCATTGGACCACTGCTGAAACCCTCACTAGGCCCATCTCCCATGGAGGACTCGCTCTCTTCGACGTCCCCATTAGGTACAAGGCATTTAGACTCGTCTCATTCTTCTCTGCCCTGACCTCTTCCAACCCTGCTGTCTCCACCCTTCTTAACGTAATCTCTTCTCCGCGGAACCCCTCTCTCACTCTCCACACTTTCCTCCTCATGGACCAATACCCCCGAGTTCCTACTCGCCTCTCTCCCACCTACCATGAGGCTATCACCCTCTTTCGCTCTCTTCCCACCACCCGGATCTCTCCAACCTCCACCCTCGAACTTCTCTCTGAACCTCTTTTCTTCTCCTGTACCCTTCACCCCCTCACCTTCCATTCTTTCACTTTCCCACATGGCTCCGAGCGGGGTGGTCACGGTACGCCAGCTCGTACACACCAACCTCGCCTGGAAACATGTCTCCGAGCTCTCTCCCACCCTCCCTGGATCCACCTCTAACAATCATAAGTTCACCCTCATTAAAGAAGCTCTTCGCCTCCTCTTCCCCTCCCTCACCTCCCCCAATGGGATCCGCACTGTCCAGGCAGCGCCAATCCCCCTCCCCTTCATTCTCAATACTCCCTCTGCTGCTCTTCACATACACTCTATCAGTGTAAAACAACTATACTACTTCCTCAAGAACTCTACCCTCACACCTTACCCTACTCATTCACTCACTCCCTCCCAATCCACCACAGCCTGGTCCACACTCACCACACTCACCAACCACCCACACGAAATCAACATTCAGTGGCAATTCCTCCACTCACGTCTGCCAGTTCCAAACACCCTACACCAGATGAAGATTCTATCTTCCCCCTCTGCCCCCTCTGCGCAGAGCCTGGCTCCATACAACACACATACATCCACTGCCCAGCCCTTCTCCCGATGTTCCATCTGATGTTCTCCCTTGCCTCCAAAGTCTGCCCTATCACACACAAGATGGAACACTACCAATTCCTCAACACTACACCCACCACACCACACATTTCAAGCACATGCGCATACTTCTTCGTCCTGGCGAAGTATGTCATTTACCAACTTTACTTACAACACACCAACAACACACCACTCACAGACCCACCAGCAAGCACCAGCCTGCTCCACCACTTCAGGAACAGGGTCGTCGCCCGCCTCCAGACAGACTACACAGAAGCACACAGGACGGCGACCCTCAGCGAGTTCTGGAAGCGGTGGAACCCACACATCAGCTGGTTCACCATCACCAGCGACGACCAGGTCCGTCTCAACTAAAAGCAGCTCAAGAAACTACAGCAAAACCCCACGCTGTGCACCACTCCAAAGAGCCACCTGCCAGCACCTGCACCAAACAACTGGAAGCAACCCTGCAAACCAGGATTGGAACTATGACACCGACTGTAAAAAGCATCTTTCCTTCTGTCAACAATTTGCACCATCTTTTTCAGATCTCACCCAAAAAGACTCTGGACTCACCAACCAACGCACCACTCCCAACTCTAACAACAACTAAATCATCCTCTGTAAATTTTGTATGTTCATCTGTCAAACTGCACCTCAACACACCTATTCTCATGTTATAGCTCAGCCAACGTACACACATGCTGCTCAAATGAGCAAAACAACTGTAAAAACTCACCACATTTGTAAATATTCACCTTACTCTTACCATCATCAATTTCCTGAGGAGTGAAAGCTCTCTCGCCTTGTCAGCCACAAATGTAATTCATCTTTAAATTGTAAATAAAGTTTGTTTTGAAAGAAGGGTCTCAGTTCGATCGTGAGCAGAACCAGTTTTCGATTTTGCTTTCTTCGTGGGTAAGTTTTTGTTTTCCCTTGTGGTTATAGCTTCATGCCAACACAATGTAAGAACTGCAACGAATGCGGTTTTTTTTTAGCTGCGGATGGCTTAGTGACTAGCGAGTCAGACTATCGATGCAAGGTCCTCACCTCAGGTTCGAACCTGGGCTGATCTTTCAGAGATGGTGTGATTTACTAACAATCGCTGAATATGCGCCGTGCATCGGACGAGCACGTTAAGTGACGGCCCCAGGCTGGACCCACTGGTTAAATGGGTAACCTTTCCTATGCCCCATCCTGTGAAATTCTCTCACCCTCAGTGTGCAACATCGTACTTGTATAGTGGCGCCATCTACTGTAATCTAATCCCACTACAAACTGTTCTGTCAAAGTCGCTACACTTGCTCTCATTCCTTCCGTTTCTGTGTCCTGCCCAAAAGGCGATCTCGCTGTAGGTGGCTAGGGCCTAAACTGTACTCACTGGGGACGGAAGTCCTACAAGAAAAAATTACAAATACGTTTTTTTTTTGTTTTTTTTTTTGCTGTACCGGATATTTTTTTCTCTCTCCCCCATTCTGTACCGCAGCTAGTGTGTTACCTTAAGACACCGGTACTTAAATTATTGTACACGTGATTGTAGGAATGTCTATGTGTCAGTCCGTGGACCCCTTAATACGTTTAGGGGCTTTGTGAAAAAATATATATAGCAGTACATATTACCTTGTCTTAAACATAATTGTAAGTCATTGTCAGTTTAAAAAGATTTGAACTTCCAAAGCATTCTGTTGCTTCGAAAAATTACGATGAAAAAAAACGTAATTTTTAATGTCTTCTTACAGAAAAAATAATACTTTAACCTATTCATAAAAATAATAAGCTCCAACATGAAATAAAGTGACTAATTGATCCGCATTAAGAGTGAATAACATTTCATCATCGCGCGATTTGTGTACCTTTTCGTTTCTACCTCGTACTCGACCAGGTGTGGACCGTGTCTTTCTAGGTCAATCGGTAGCACCCTCCTTAGTCGTTGAAGACGTTGAACCCCTCTAGGAGCAAAGGGAAACGATTCGTTTAGATCGTATGCTAGTAAAGGAGAGTCAGAATATATCAAAATCGCAGCTTTTGCGAAATTTCTGTATAAATGCGGAAATACACGAAGCTGACTTTGCTGAAATAAAAGGAATTTTGGACAATGGAAAAATGTATCAAAATACTGAAGTTAGAAAAGGAAACTCTTAAAAATGAAAAATTTAGTTTAGGCAACTTTGCTGCGCGTAATTTTCAAGAAGTTTTCTTGAATTCACACCATTTATTTTTTTAGCACGTCTTTTGTAAAACAAGATCGTGCTTATGTTACCGGTATGACCGTCCGTCTGTACCCACGCTATTTCGGCAACTATTAGTCCGATTTCAAAAATTCTTTTTGCATTGGGAAGATTGAAATATGCGAATGATGATTCTTTATTTCGTTTTCTTTTACGATGTACAATTTCGCCGCTAGAGGGCGTAAATGCAAATGATGTCGAATTGAAAAATACGTTTTATTCCACATATTTGCTTCTAAACATCCGATTGAAAAAATTCTTTTAACTTTCGATTCCATTTACGTCGAAGAGTATTTTAGATATAGTTACTTTTTCAAATTACGCATAGATTTTCCGCTAGGTGGTGTAAAATTAAATTACATTTTCTCGATAACTACTCTTCTAAAACTCCTATTTGATAAATTTTTTTTTCAGCGGATACATCTCCTGATGGAAAATCGTTAGCATATAATTTAAAATGTTTGGTAAAGGAATACTTTGGCCACCAGGGGGCGTAATAATTAATATTTGCTTGTGATGTATTTGCCGTAAAATCTGAGCTTCTAAAATATCGATTGAAAAAATTATTTCGTGGACTGATGCCACTTACATCGATAAACCTTTTTGGCATATTTTTTTCCTAAAATATTATACAGCTTCTCCGCCAGGAGGCGTAGAAGTACATCTCATTTTTGTCAATATCTCTACTTCTAGTAGTCCGATTTGAGAAATTCCTTCTTTGTTGGATAGTGTATTTCGTGTGACATGCATTTCATATAATTTCAAAAGTTTCAAGTAATTCATAGACTTTCCGCTATAGGGCGTAGCGGTAAATTGCGTTGCCCCTTATATCTCTGCTTCTAAATCTCCGATTTGAAAAATTCTTTCTGCACCGAACACAGCTCCTGGTGGGAAATCGGTTGCAAATAATTTCTAATTTTTGTAAAAAGATTGTTTGTCCACCAGGTGGCGTAAATCTTAATTTCCGCTTTTGATGAATTTGCAGCAAAATATGATCTTCTAAATTCTCGATTGAAAAAAACGTTGTTTGTTGACCGATACTACTCATGTTGACACACCTTTTAGGAACATTTTCTTCTTGAAATAATGCATAGTTTCTACGCCAGGGGTAGTAGATGTATATCTTATTTTTGTCAATATCTCTAATTCTAAGGGTCCGATTTGAAACATTCTTTCTTTGTTGGATAGTGTTTCCGATGCGAAATGTTTTCCCTATAAATTCAAAATTTACAAGTATTTCCGCTAGGGGGCACAAAGGTAAATTGCATTTTCTGCGTTATTTCTACTGCTAAAATTCCGATTTGAAAAATTCTTCCTGCATCGCATACAAGACCTGATGGAAAATATTCTTCACATAATTTCTAATGTTTGGTAAAGAATGGTTTGGCCACCAGGGACATAAGTGTTAATTTCTGCTTCTGATGTATTTGTAGCAAAATCTTAGTTTCTGAAAACTCGACTAATTTTTGTTTCTTAGGCCGATACCGCTTATACGGATAAACCTTTTGAGAATATTTTCTTCCTAAAATAATGCATGGTTTTTCCACCAGGGGACGTAAAGTCACATCTTATTTTTCTCGATATCTCTGTTTCTAAGAGTTCGTAAGCACACCATTCCGTTTACAGCAATATCTGAGGGATTAAAAACCCGATTGAAAATCTTCTTTCTTTCGTCAGATCTTTTGTTTTTCATACCGGTTCCATTGGCTTTGAATAGCTTTGATAAATTTAATTTGCGTCAGAACGGATTCAAAAGACGTGCTTATTACACCCGAAAATTCGGTGTCATTTTTCTTGTTGTTTTTTTTATCGTATTTCACAACGGATGACAGAACTAACTAGTTTAGTTTGTTTTTCTTCTTTGACCGAACCAACTAATTTAATCCTTTTCTTTTTTTCTTGTTTTTTCTTTTTTCTTTTTTGCACCAAACCAACTTGTTTAGTTCGGCTTCGTAACAATGGCTGAACAATGTAAACTTTAAAGAAAATTTAAGGAGTCTTAAATTTCGGGCCCTCTTTATGCCTCAAGTCGGAAGCTAGTCCGAGAACTACGGATATGATCATTCGGCCAAGGGGTTGTCTTCCTTTCCTTATTTTGTGTTTCTTTTTATTGTATAAATGCCGCACTTACCTTCATCTCTGTATATTTAAAACGCTAAAACTTGTATATGTACGTATATTGTATATTGTCACGTTAATTTGCTTTTATAGGAACTTCCCTTGAAAAGTTTTGTACACATTATGAAAAACACTGCATAGTTTATTATCCGATGGTATGACAGAGCAAAATTCAGGACAAATATCCTACACACAGGCACTACTGAAGGTTTCGCTCCCGTGGTTCTGTGGTGTAGTGGTTATCACATCTGCTTTACACGCAGAAGGTGCTCAGGTCGATCCTGAGCAGAGCCAGTTTACAATTTTGCGTTCTTCGTGGTGTACTGATAACAGAGATTTAATGGACTTCGTTAAATTTTTGGGAGGAATGGAAGAAGAAATGGGAAATCTTTCGCTCCTCCAATATTTTTCATGGAATTTTTCTTTATATATATAAAACTTATATTTTTTATGTTTTCGGGAATCCTGCCTATGCATTATTTATTTAATTCTTATATTTTTCCTCTCTCCAATTTTAATCAATGTCGATTGGAAACGTTGATCCCTTTCATGAGAGCGATTCCCCACTCAAAGGAATGCGTAAGTCCAGATTTTCACCATGTATTGGATTTCACTCAGGAAAAAGTGGGTCAGATGGTGAAATTTTGAAATCTGAAATTTCTCTGTGCGGAGAACATTGGACTAAAGTGGTTGATAAGGAATCTGCTATGTTAAGAGTCATACAGCAGACGTTTCTTCGTTCCATTTTGTTTTCCGCTTTAATTAAGAAAGCATTGGGAAAAAAATAATTTGACTTTGGAAACTTTACAAAAACCAAAAGAAGAATTTCTGTGGAATGATGGCTCTTTCCTGCTTGAAAAAACTCTCGGGGACACAATGTATGACATGGCGGACATGAACGGATTGGAATTTTTCTACGACGACAAACATGACCAAAATTATTTAACAACTGGATTTTGAGAAAATAGCTGAACAGTATCTGAAAGAACTCCTCGGAATCGAAATACTAAAGTAGACGAAACATTTCTGGACTTAGTTGACCTAAGTCATTACGTTGGAGAAATTTTATGAAAAAAGGGAATATTGAAATCGTGCACTATGTTTTCTTTATGTGAAGAACAAAGTATTTCACAGCTCACTCGTTTTTTTAAAAAAATAACAACATTAAATCCAAGATGAATTCTTTCAAAGTGTCTGATTAAATTATTTCGCTTTCCGTATTCCTCTCTCGTTTTAGGGAAAATTCAACCTTGAAGAATTTCTTTACACTTATTATGTTCTCTATACTGAATATATTTAAGTTTTATTCTCTCAAGATATGAAAATTAATTATAATGAACTCCTTTCGTTTTTCTCTCGCTAAGAATTTACCTGAAAATAAGCCCTGAGCTGCAGTTCGCTTTGTCTGATTAGAGTCGATAGCGTTTCGTCACGAAATAACAAGATAAGGATATAGTCACCGTGAAGTGCTGACGCATGGTGATACACCAACACGTGCGGTGATAAGGGTCATGCATTGGTTACAGTATGCAAAGGAAACGCTGAGTGAATTTTAGTTCTGTTCTAAGTTTGAATAAAGACGTCTTCAAGTCTTTCAAATTTCCATCAGCTTGCTAACGTTATTTTTTTTTTACAC
Source organism: Macrothele yani (assembly GCA_039090855.1). NCBI lineage: Eukaryota > Metazoa > Arthropoda > Arachnida > Araneae > Macrothelidae > Macrothele > Macrothele yani. Next base: position 98,869,942 of record CM077009.1, on the reverse strand, counting down.
ATTTAATCATTGGGAAAGAAGCAATATGAATCTTCCAGATGTTTCTGTTTCTTACGCTAAGAAGCAGTGTGTCGGTTTCCCCAGCTGTTCAAATGCTTTGATTCCATCTGAAAATTGTGATGAGTTTTCATTCGTCTCCACTTGTGTTCTTGAGGTTCAACCTGAGAAAAGCTGTCCCATTGGATTCAGACTGGAATCAATTCCAGAACATTATTTTAATTTAGGAGGAAATCTTTTTATGACTGTTTCCGTAGTTTCTTCTGTAATCAAAGTTCGTGTTAGGGAATTCAAGTGGAATGGTGAATTGTTAATGTAGTTTTCTTTTTCTTTTTTTTTTTTTTTGATTGGTAAGTGAGAAGGTGAGTTTGTGAATATTTATTATTTATTGAAATATTGAACGTAAATATTTTTTAGTTTTAAGGCATACATTTAAAGAGTAATTATTATTTTTTTAAATTAAATTTCAAGTGAATTTTTTTATGGAAATGAGACAAAAGTTTAAGCTTTCAAGAATTTTAAAAGAAATTTCTTTTTCGAAATGTTTAAAACAGTAACAGGATGAATGCAATTGTTTTAATGGGGAACTAGTGCTTTTTTGCTAGACTTTTCTTAAGGATATTTGGGATATTGTTATTGGAAATGGGCCTGATGTTTCCAATTAGGTGCCCAATCGGGGGATTTCCGACTGGTCTGATAGCAATGTTTTACAGTATTGAGTCGATACCAGAGTACACGGCTTATTTTCGTTGAGTTTGAAATGTTTCAAACTGACTCGCTTCATTCTTTGGGTTGAAAAAGAAGAAGCGCTCTCACTGAAGACCCCTCTAGCCTGGGAAAACTAAAACAGTATGTGTTTTATAACAATTTCCTTCCTTAGACATTTTTCCAAATTTCAACCTCATCTATTTTCAACTTTCAGGAACTTGCTGTGACTGTTTTTACTGCATTCTGTTTTCTACCTGATTCGTTTTCAACAGAATCGAAAATAGACCTTTTAAAATATTTTCCTTGAACGAAAACGTGCTTCTTAAATTTCATAGTTCCCCATGTTATTCAATGGGAATTTCACTGTTTTTACTGAAACGTGTTTCATCAAAACCGCCCCTAAGAAAATATGAAGTGTTCCATTTTTAACCCTAGGAACGAATGAACTTTTCCGAAACGAACATTATCTGTTTTCAACTTTTCCGAAACGAACCTTATCTGTTTTCAACTGTTCCTAAAACGATCTTTGCAAACATCTTTCATTCAAAATTTAAACCCTTCTCAATATGAACTTAGGTATGCATTTAAAAAAAAGAGAAAAAAAAAACAACTGAAAAGGAACGACACTTTATGAAAAATATATTAAGAAAAGAAGTTTTAAGTTACATAGGGAAAAACAAGAAACGAAAGAAGAAATGAAGTAGAAAATGAATAAAGTTTACATGAGGAAATACAGAATTTGATGCGAAAAGAGCCACTTAATGCTTTGAATTGTTTCAGTAAAAAAATTCTTATTCTTATGATTTCTTTAAGAAAACTGACATTTTCAGTAAATTTATGCTTTCCTATGAAAGTTTTTCTCAAAGGACTCCATTAAGTTGATCTTAAGTCTTTTTTTTTTTTGAAGTGAATGGGAAGAAAAACAACATGTCTATGTGTTATGAGAAAATGAAAGAATTGCCTTAAGACACCGTGAAGTGAACTGAACATCAAGCAGTTGTAAGATGTTTTACTATCGTAATATGTACATACATTTTGGGAAAATATCTTCTAAAGTTAGAGGGAAAAATATATGAATATTAAAAAAGCAAAAACAAAAACAACTTCTTAGATTTACAAAGAGAGTATTTGAAGTAGAAAGAGGGATGGAATGCTTTGAATACGAATTTCTTGTTTCACTGAAGGGATTCTTATTTTGGAATTTTTTTAAAAGAGAAACTATTATTTTCAGAAAATTTCTGGGGGAGTCGAACTTGGATATTTAACAAAATTCTTGGAGATATAGGAATTTGAAGAAAGTTTATGGAGTGACATTTCTGTTCAAAAGTAAAGTCGAGTGGAAAACTAAGAGCAATTAAATCGATAGGAAACTATTGATAGGTTGAATCAGAAAAAAAAAACCAACTAAGAAAAAAGAAGTTTCATAAAAATAAACCAATGTTTGAAGAATCATACAACACTGAGAAGAAGGATAAATATAATAAGTAAAATAAGGGGAATACGATATTTTCCCTATGGGAGTTTGGAAACAACTGCTTTTCTGACGAATTAGTAAAACGTACAAAAAATTTTTTTATAGGAAGTATGGTCTTAGTCATATGTCTCCAGAATGAAAGCTTTTTCTGCTGAGACAATGAATAAAAAATACGATAATGAAAACCTAATTAAAACGAAAGAAAATGTCAATGAAACTAAATGTCTAAAGATAAATGCAGCAGGCACAGAAGTTACAAATGAAGGGACAGACACGGGAGAACTGGGCATTTGGTGAAAGAAATATAAGCGAAGTTTTGAAACATCTCAATTTAAAGCGAATTGAATGAGGAAAAGGAGTGAGATTAGGGAGTTCTTACTGACTTTGATGAGGTAGTAAAGAATAAAAATTTAGTTATACATGAAATAAAGTAAAAAAAAAAAAATAGCTCGTTTAAGAATATGATTTTTGGTGAAAGTATGAAATTTTAGTTGAAATGTCATGACCAGCATTTCGAAAAGAAATAGATTGAGTCGATATGTAGGGAAAAGAAGTAAGTATTTCTTTATTTTCGCTATTGGGATTGGGAATAACTGCTTTTCTGTGAGTTAGCAAAACGTTAAAAAAATAATGTTTAGTGGAAGAACGGAATTACTCGCTTTGCCTCCAGAATGAATGATTTTTCGGATGAGACAGAAAAATATACAGCCCAAAGAATACAAATGTTATCGTAAGAAAAAAGGTTTTAGATTGTATGTCTTGACAATGAATGCTTTCCTGTGGGGGCAGTCCACGAAAAGTATAGCAAACTAGGAAAGAATAAAAAAAAAGATGCATATTTGACATACATGCAAGCTTTGAGGAATATTTTTAAGCAAGTTGGAAAATATGCTATATGAGGAAACAAAAATCTGATGATTTGTTACATCTAAAACAATCGTTTGCTGAAATGAAATGAAAAAAAAAATAGTCTAAATAAAAGGACTCATAAGTTTGTCCAAGTAAAAAAAAAAAAAAAAAGAATCCTGACCTATTGAGAAGTTTAACAAAATTTCAAAGATAGGAGAAGAAAAATAGCGAAAATTAGGAAGCTATAATGATATGCGCAATAAAGTAAGAAAATATTGTTTCAGCAGAATTTTAACTGGGAAAGATCTGTAGAGTTCTTGAACATACGAAAAAATTACGAGAAAATATTATTGCATGGGCGAAAGACTCAGAATTAACATGAAGTCTATGTCCAATAATTACTGCGAACAAAAACGAAATCGTTTCTAAAGAAGCATTTCCTCGTCTCATGGTCTGAAATAAAATTGAATGGAGGAAAAAGAAAAGTTCCCCAGAAAATTCATTACATCTACACGAAAAAACTCGCTCAAAACATACAGAAAATATAAAAAATACATGATGAAATAGCGTAAAAGTTATAAAAAAAGAGAGGGAATACATAGTACACGAAAACCATTTGACCACCTGACCATTTTTTGAAGTCAAATCATCGTGAGTTAGAACCCCGCTAAGACCATCAGAGCATTTTTATTCCATTGGAGCGAAAATTCCCCAGCATCGTTACGTAAAAATTTCCTCCGGGTGAAAAATAGCATCGAAGAGGGCGAAAAAATCCCGCTTGAAAACCACAGGAACAAATACAAAAATCCCAACGGACCCCACTCTGTCGTTGCCATCCCTCAAAATCAAAGATCCGTCGAAAAAATAAAGTTCCAAGAAGCACCATCATATCTAACACCTACGCAGAGCCCTTTCCCCACTCTGTCGTTGCAATCCCTCAAAATCAAAGATCCATCGAAAAATAAAGTTCCAAGAAGCACCATCATATCTAACACCTACGCAGAGCCCTTTCCCCACTCTGTCGTTGCAATCCCTCAAAATCAAAGATCCATCGAAAAATAAAGTTCCAAGAAGCACCATCATATCTAACACCTACGCAGCGCCCTTTCCCCACTCGGTCGTTGCCATCCCCCAAAATCAAAGAACCATTGAAAGTTCCAAGAAGCACCGCTAGGGGCAACACATCGAGTTGACATCCCCCTATATCCAACACCTTTCCCACTCGGTCGTTGCCATCCCTCAAAATCAAAGTTCCATCGAAAGTTCCAAGAAGCACCGCTAGGGGCAGCACATCGAGTTGACATCCCCCTATATCCGCCCCCTTTCCCACTCGGTCGTTGCCATCCCTCAAAATCAAAGTTCCATCGAAAGTTACAAGAAGCACCGCTAGGGGGCAGCACATCGAGTTGACATCCTCCTATATCCGCCCCCTTTCCCACTCGGTCGTTACCGTCATTCAAAAAAAAGACCCATTGAAAGTTCCAAGAAGCACCGCTAGGAGGCAGCACATCATGGGGACGATCACGTGACAAAAATTCTGACATGGGGACAGCCTCGTGGGCAGCCGGGAGCAACCTCGTGGGCAGCCGGGGGAAAACTCGTGGGCAGCCAGAGGCAGCCTCGTAGGCAGCCAATGTTAAGTCTATGGAGGGCTGCCCCTGCGCTAGAATGCCCCCTTTTCCTCTACTGTTTGCAGCAAAATATGAGCTTTTAAATTCTCGATTGAAAAAAACGTCGTTTATAGACCGATGGTACTCATGTCGACAAACCTTTTAGAAACATTTTCTTCTTAAAATAATGCATGATTTCTCCCCAAGGGGGCGTAGATGTATATCTTATTTTTGTCAATATCTCTACTTCTAGGAGTCTGATTTGAAAAATTCCTTCTTTGTTGGATAGTGTTTCCAGTGTGACATGTTTTTCATATGATTTCAAAAATTTCAAGTAAGTCATAGACTTTCCGCTAGGGAGCGTAATGGTAAATTACTTTGCCCCCTACATCTCTGCTCCTAAATCTCCTATTCCAAAAAATCGACCGTAAGGCCGCGCCAGCAGAGAGGATGCTAGGTGTGGTAGCAGGAGAGCGGAGAGATTGATGATAAAGAAAAACGACATGTTTCACAAGTACGAAGAGATAGGCACAGGCATCCGGCAAAATAGCCGGGGGATGTTTGGTAAGCAATAGCCACTCGTACGCTTGAAAAGGGATGTCTCTGGAGCAAATGGTACCTACAAGACGAAAGGCAGTATTGAGAAGTGGAAGGAGAACGGGACAGTGACAGTAGACATGAGGAACATCACCTTCAACACCACAAAAGCAGCAGAGAGAAGTAGAAGAAAGAGACATGTGAAAGAGAGAAGAAGGAACAGGAAGGCGGCGGTGAAGAAACCGCCAGTGGATGTTTCTCTCTAACGGGGTAGAAAGGGGAGAGAAAGAGGCAGACCAGATAGGCAGCAGAAGAGAAGGAGAAGCATCAGGGAGACCATGCGGAGAAGTGAGGGGCGCACGAAGGATCGCATAGATAGAGGCAGTGGAAAAAGAAGAAATGGGAGCAACAGAGTCCCGAAAGGGAAGGAAGAAAGGAAGAGAGAGGCTCGGTCCAGAGACAGAAATAAGGCCAGTGTCAGAAACCAGAAGTGGGAAGAGGGTACGGAGAGCGGAGCGAAGAAGGTCATACTCCTCTTCCAAGGTGGAAGAAGGGTCAGGGAAAAGAGAAGAGAGGGGTTTCCAGGTCAAATCGGAAGTTAATAAAGCTTCGACAGTGAGAATTCCTGAGCGGAACCAAGAGGGGAAAAGAAAGTATGGTTGATCGGGTGGATGAATCTGAGTGGAAAAGAAAAGAGGTTCTACAAGCAGGTCCAGGGTGGTAGAGGGAGGAGCGCGGAGTAGCGGGAGAGAATGAAATACCGATAGAGCGTCGATAAGAAGTGGTGGGAGGCGTTTAGAAGTAGAAGGAGATGAATCCATCCGAAGAAAAAGGAGGAAAGTGAAGGATGGATCATGAAGAGAAATAAGAGTATTCAGGGTAGAAGAAAGTGCAGGGGAGGGCGAAAGGAGAAGACGAATGAAGGAGACGATTCGGTGAGCTCGATAATATGTTCTGACATCCGGGAAATGAAGACCATCAAATGATGTTGGCAGAGAAAGCGTTGCAGCAGAAATCCAATGTCTAGATGACCATATCACTGAAGTGAAAATACTATTGATGGCAGAGAAATGATGCGATTTAAACACACAGGAATCACAGGGATAGAAGCATTGTGAGAGAAGATATCGATGAACAATTTGAGCACGTTGAAAGTAAGAGGAAAAGGAAAACGTAAATCGCCAAAAACCAGCCGTGCGATGAAGTCGTGGGCGAAGAGCTTGCCAAGTGACGTTGCTTGTGGTAAAGGAGTGTCCAAAATGAGCTCCAAGAAATTTTTGAGTAGAGGAGGACCACACTGCTCCCCACGGCGAGTCAGTGCGGCCGCTCCAAGAACCACACCACAGGCCAGCACTTTTCTGAATATTCAGGGCAGCACCAGAGAGAGCAGCATACTGTTCATAAGTGGCAAGAAGAGTATCAAATTGGTCATCGCGGCGAAGACAAAAGGTAACATCATTCTGCGTAAGCAGAGACAAGAAAACGGTGATGCCGAGTACTAGAGACAATCGGTCCTACCTCAGGTAAGAGAGACGCCCGACTTGCAATCAAAAAGGGCTCAAAGGCGAGAGCAAAGAGTTGTCCTGATAATGGACAACCTTGTCTGATGCCAGATCGAAAAGGAATCGGGGCCGTCAAAAATGTGGCCGTCCGAACGTGCAAATGGGCGCCCCGGTAGAGGCTAAGGATGAGAGAAACAAAAGCGGGAGGAAAACCATAGTTAGTTAATACGGTAGAAAGGTAAGCGTGAAAGACGTTATCAAAAGCAGATTTCTGGTCAAGATTAAACAAAGCTAGGGGTTCGGAATGTTTTAGTGCAAGAAAGGAAAGGTTATGAAGAAAGGAGATATTGTTAGAAATAGAACGACCAGGCACGGTATATGTCTGGTCTGGGGATATGAGGAACGGAAGAACAGAATTTAGGCGGCGAGAAAGGAGTTTAGTGAAGAATTTGTAGTCCAGGTTGAGAATAGAGATGGGGCGCCAATTCGACAAGTCCAGAAGGTCACCCGTCTTCGGCAGGAGAATAACATGTGCAACTGTAAATTCCGGCGGAAGCGCAGGAGAAGAAAGAGCACACGAAAAAGCGGCAGAGAGAAAAGGCAGGAGTGACGGAAGAAAGGCCCGATAGAACGAGAGCGGGAGGCCATCAGGTCCCGGGGAAGAGTGAAGATTGAGGTAGGCAAAAGCCTCTCTCAATTCAGGCAAAGAAAAATCAGCAATGAGAGGGGCGCAGAGAGAAGACGGGACCTGAGGGAGAGAAGAAAGAAAAGAGGAGGAAGAAAAAGAAGAACCCTGCGCAACCGCTCGGAATTTCTCCTGAAAGAAGTGACGGACATGAGAGCAGATGAGAGTTGTATTGCCAGTAACAGTGCCATCAGGCAATCGGAGATGTCTGATGGAAGATGACGTGCGTCGCATGGATTTCTTCGTTGCACCTGTCCTTAATACTTATTCTTCACTCATGTGTCTGCTTTTGCTGCCTGTACCTTCATTGAGTTGCGCACCGTGTATTTGTTCTCTAGGAGCAATACGAGAGGTATTGCCCTGCCATACTTTGTTCTTTCTGTTTTTTCTTGCTGCATTGTGTTGTATCTTTTAATTTATACCTTATTTCTGTCTTGCATTTTCACATTCTTTGACGTCATGCATTTTTTGCTCGTCCCATGTCATTGTTTTTTGGACCGATGCAATACTGCACGGCTTGCTGTTTGTATTTTGTGTATCCTTGTGTTTCACTTGGGGAGTTTTCCCAAGTTTCCACTATATGTTCTCTAATACTTATCATGTTTTTGTCACATATCGTGTGGTTTCTTGGATTGTGGGAACTTCTGTACCTTTATCGTAGTATATGCTTTTGTTGTGTTTTACATGTTCCCTTCTTTTTGTGCACTGCGTTGTACAGCCATGTTCTTGTAAATATATTTACCTGTTGTTTTGTGCTCTGCTTTCACTCTGCACGTCATCACATGCTTTATTAATTAATCATTACTTTTGCTTGTGCATCATCTTCCTCAAGCATATATTGTTCCTTATTATCGATTTTAACATTTTGTCATCCTTACTTGACTGCCGTATCACATTCACCTGTAATATTTCATCAGTATCGCTCATTGTTTTGTTGTTTATTTTGCCATATGTGGTACGCCTGTATTTCCTATGTTTTTGCCAATAAAGTATATTTTGAAATAAATCTCCTATTTGAAAAATTCTTTCTGCACCGGATACAACTCCTGATAGGAACTCCTTTGGATATAATTTATAATATGTGTACAAAATGGTTTGGCCACCAGGGGGCGTAAGTTGTAATTTCCGCTTCTGATGCATTTGCAGCAAAATATGAGCTTCCACAATCTCGAGTGCAAAAAAAGTCGTTTGTTGACCGATACTACTCATGTCGACAAACCATTCAGGAACATTTTCTTCTTGAAATAATGTATGGTTTCTACGCCAGGGGCGTAGATGTATATTTTATTTTTGTCAATATCTCTACTTCTAAGAGTCCGATTTGAAACATTCATTCTTTGTTGGATAGTATTTCCAATGCGAAATGTTTTCCTGAAAATTCAAAATTTTCAAGTAAATCCTAGACTTTCTGCTATGGGGCACAAAGGTAAATTGTGTTTTCTGCGTTATTTCTGCAACTAAAACTCTGATTTGAAAAATTCTTCATGTATCGCATACAAGATCTGATGGAAAATATTTTTCACATAATTTCTACAGTTTGGTAAAGAAAGGTTTGGCCACCATGGGGCATAAGTGTCAATTTCTGCTTCTGATATATTGCTAGCAAATTCTGGGCTCTTGAAAACTCGACTGAATTTTTTTTTTCTAGGACCGATACTGCTCATATGGAAAAACCTTTTGAGAATACTTTCTTCCTAAAATAATGCAGGGTTTTCCCACCAGGGGATGTAAAGTCACATCTTATTTTTGTCGATAACTCTTTTTCTCAGAGTCCGATTTGAAAAATTATTTCTGTGTTGGAGAGCATTTCCGGTGCGAAATGTTTCTCATATAATTTCATGTTTTTCTTAACGCACAAGTCTGAAACTAGAGGGCGTAAGCTCACGATTCCGTTTACAGCAATATCAGAGGGATTAAAATCCCGATTGAAAAACTTCTTTCTTCGGTCAGATACTATTGTTTTCCATACCGGTTCCATTGACTTTGAATACCTTTGATAAATTTAATTTGCGTCAGAACGGATTCAAAAGAAGTGCTTATTACACCCAAAAATTCGGTGTCGTCTTTCTTGTTTACAGTGTAACCACTGTTGTGAACTTGGGAACATCTGAAAATGGCGCAATGCATTCAGCTTTGGATAATTAAAAATATTAAATAAAGAATAATAATAATGCATCAAAATTTATATGACTATTAGATAAGTACAATAATTTTACAATTTAAATCTTATTCTTGGGATCTTGTTTTCACTTTCGGAGTCATTTCATAGCTCACTTAGAGACTTTTTATTGCTGACTTGGAGTCTTTTTATAGTTGACTTGGAGACTTTTTATAGCTGACGTGAAGACTTTTTATATCTGACTTGGAAACTTTTTATAGCTGACTTGAAGACTATTTATATTTGACTGGAGACTTTGAGACTTTTTATAGTTGACTTGGATACTTTATTGCTGACTTGGAGACTTTTTATAGTTGACTTGGAGACTTTATTGCTGACGTGGAGACTTTTTATAGAGGACTTGGAGATTTTTGTAGCTGACGTGAAGACTTTTTATAGCTGAATTGGATACTTTTTATAGCTGACTTGGAGACTTTTTATAGCTGACTTGGAAACTTTTATAGTTGACATGGAGACTTTTATCGCTGAGTTGGAGACTTTTTATAGCTGACATGAAGACCATTTCTGACTTGGAGACTTCTTATAGTTGACTTGAAGACTTTTTATAACTGACTTGGAGGCTTTTTATAGCTGACTGGGAGATTTTTATAGCTGTCTTGGAGACTTCATTTCTGAGTTGGAAACTTTTTATAACTCATTTGGAGATTTTTTATAGCTGATTTGGCGACTTTTTATAGGTGACATGGGGACTTTTGTAGTTGATTTGGATAATTTTTATTGATGACTTCGGACACTTTTTATGGCTGATTTGGAGACTTTATAGCTGATTTGTAGGCTTTTCCTAGCTGACTTCGATATTTAAAGAATAAGTGAGCTAGCAACACTGCTTAGAACGTTGACTAATCTGTGGGGCGCCTCTCCCGTTGAAAAAAATGAAAATTTGTGATTTTTAGAAGCAGATATTTCTTCTTAAATTGTTTGGCCAATGTAGATTTCTTGTATCGTGTTTCAGAATGCATTTCCTTTTGCACGTATGTTATTATCAAATAATTTATTTTTCATATACATTTTATTCTTTCCGTATAAATTTCATTCTGCGTTCGCGAAGTTGAAATTCATAAGCTGTCTAGCATTTCTAACATTCTTTCCTCTTATGTATTAAGGAAGGATCGCCAGATTAAAATTCATAAGCTGTCTAGCATTTCTGACATTCAATAGGACCGCGGATGAGAAAAACCAGAGAAATTCGTCTTCATGTCATCAGTATCGGAGGAACAAGGAACAGCGTTTCCTCTAAATTTCCATCTGTGTTAAAAACAGCCAGAAAAAAGGAGTTAGCAAGAGAGAGAGAGAGAGAGAGAAGTTTCTACTGCTTGTAATAAGTGCGAATGCTCTTGTGCTGCCGTGTGTGTAACACAAACAAGCGAACTCGTCCAACGACGTTCAACTGCCGAACGAATTAATAAAAATAATTAGAACTTTAGCGTCAGAACATTTTTGTAAATCTCCTGTAAGCAGTTACGAAATATCCGTTACAACGCTGCGTGTTAAACAATACAGCAGCTGCATATGTTCAGCAAAATCTGACTAAACAGATAGAAGCACATACAGCATGCTCTTTCTTAACTTAAATTGTTTCACTTCATTTAATGCGGGATTTTTGAATACACGCGCAACACATTGTTTATGAAATAAGTAGGTATTCAGCACAACGGAACGAACGTTTGCTGCTTTGTTTAGGTAAAATGTCAAAAATCGTTGCCAAAAGGGGGCACTCGGGTTTGAACCGAGGACCTCTCGATCTGCAGTCGAATGCTCTACCACTGAGCTATACCCCCGACGGCACCTGGAGTTTATAATCTATTTCTTTATCTTGGTCGGCTGGTGATAATTGCGAAGCAACAGTTTTTCGTAGTTCATTTATCAGTTGACGGAATGGCAGCTGATCAAGATCTTAGAGACAGAAAAAGTAGTTTACATAGCGCATGAATCTGGAGTACAAAATCGAATGTTAAGATTTCCGCGAAATTTCTTTACAGCAGGGTGTCTAACAATTTTTTCATAGACTGAGGCATTTTAGTTGTTTTAAAGGAAGGAAAAAAATCGTGATGTTGGAATTGCGTTTCCGTTTTGCACATGATCAGCTTCCTTGCTTCCTTTTTTTTTTATTTATGCAAAACAACTGCATAGGAAGAATGGTTTTTTTTAAATACTAAATATATCATCATCATCATCATTGTCAACCATTATCAATAAACTGCTGGACGAAGGTCTCCCCAAGTTTCCTCCACAACGGTCTGTCTTGTGCCAGTCTCCTCCATGTCACTCCCGCATACTTTCGAATTTCATCCACCCATCTCCCATGTGGTCTTCTTCTGGGTCTTTTCCTGTCCCTTGGAATCTAATCTAAAATTTCGGCTGTCCATCGATGATCTATCCTTCTGGCAGTATGTCCAGCCCATTGCCATTTCAGGGATTTAACTCTGATCATGATGTCTTCCACTCTTGTCATTTTTCGGATCCACGAGTTCCTCTTCTTATCTCTCCTGGTTACACCAAGTATGCACCTCTGCATGCTTCTTTGAGTTGTCTGCAGCCTTTGTATGTCTCTTTTAGTTAAGGTCCACGTCTCTGCACCATACGTAAGCACTGGAAGGATGCATTGATCAAACACTTTTCTTTTAAGACATAATGGCATATTGCTCTTGAAAATTATGCTGTTTCTTCCAAAAGCTCTCCAGGCCAGTTTTGTACGCCGATTAATTTCTTCATCAATGTGACCCTCACTTGATATCTGCTGTCCAAGATAAACTTACGTATCTGTTATCTCCAGCTTTTCTACATCAATCGATAAATCTTCATTTCTTGTAAAAGCATTGAACATCACTTTTGTCTTCTGAAAGTTCATTTTTAATCCCACTTCTTTACTCTTGTCAGCAAGTTCCTGGATCATACTCTGCAGCTCTGATGGGGTAGTTGCAAAAATGACTACGTCATCAGCAAAACGAAGGTGGGTTAGATAATCTCCTTTAATCTTTATCCCCTTGTTTTCCCAGCTCAGCGACTGAAAAACACCCTCCAATGTGGCATTAAAGAGCTTCGGAGATATGGTGTCACCTTGTCTCACTCCCTTTCCAATTTTTACGTGTGTTGTATTTTCAAACAGCCGAATCTTTGCACTTGCATTTTCATAGATGTTATTAATAATATTAATGTATGCATCTTCAATACTGCAGGTTTTCAGAGCCATTGTAACTGCTGATGGTTTCACCGAATCAAAGGCTTTTTCGTAATCGATAAAAGCCATGCACAATGGAAGTTCATATTCCCTCGCTCTTTCAATTAGTTCTCTCAGCACATGGATATGATCTATTGTGCTGTAGCCACTCCTGAATCCAGCTTGTTCTCTCGGTTGAGCCATGTCCAGTGTTACCTTCAAGCGGTGTGAAAGAACTTTAGTGAAGATTTTATAAACCACTGATAGGAGGCTGATAGGTCTGTAGTTTCCGAGATCCTCAATGTCACCTTTCTTATGTAGCAGGATCATTGTAGCGGTGTTCCAATCCTCAGGAATCTTTCCTTCATTAAGGCATCGAGTGAAAATTTGGGCGAGTACTGTTTCGATTTCTCCACTTGCTTCTTGTATGATGTCTACAGTAATTCCATCTTCGCCTGGAGCTTTTCCCCGCTTCATGTTCTTGATTGCATGTGCAACTTCTGCTGGAAGGACTGGAGGAACTCTGGTACTGGTATCTTTCATGATGTCTGGAGTGCATGTATCATCCCTTTCATATAATTTGGAGTAGAAATCTTTCACTCTTGTCAAAATTTCGCCTCTATTTCTTGTTACAGAACCATCTTGTTTTCTCAGTGCCATAATCTGTTTTCTTCCCTTACTGAGATGTCCCTTTGCTATCTTTAGGATTTGGTTGTTTTCAATTGCTTTCCTCACTAGTTCACAGTTGAATTTTCTTACGTCTTCAGTGATACTTTTTCGTACTGTCTTGCATAGCTCTATATATTCCACTTTGGAAGTCACATCTTCTTTAGTTGTCCTCATCTCTCTTCTTTCTTGCATCAACATTTTCGTTTTTCCTGATAATTTATTTACATGCAACTTGTTCTTAGACCCAGCTAATTTTGTTGCTGTTTCCATAAGAGCTTTGGTTACTTTTCTGTTAACTTCAGAAATATCCACTTCTTCCGATGTTAGGCCTTCTAAAGCAGAGAACCTGTTCTTCAGTTCCAACTTGAAGGTATTATGGTGTTTTTTAAGGTTGGTTATGTCAATAGATTTTGTTTGTCTTATGAGCTTGCCACGTTCAAGTTTAGTGTTGAGGTGCATCTTACATCTCACCAAACTATGGTCACTACCTGTGTTGAACTTGTTTAGCACACTGCAGTCTTCTATGACGAATTTTTTGTTATACATAATAAAATCAATTTCACTTGTCGTCCCATTTGGATGTCTCCATGTCCATTTCCTGTGTGGCTTTTTCTTGAAGAAGGAGTTCAAGATGAAAAACCCTTCTGCCTCTGCAAACTCAACGAGAGTATTTCCACGCTGGTTTCTGTTGCCGTGACCGAATTTACCTACTGAAGTTTCATTCTGTTGCTGTTGCCCTATTTTTGCATTGAAATCTCCCATAATTATTTTCAAGTGCTGCTTACCTTTATTATTTAGATGACAAATTTCCTCATAAAATTCTTCAATTTCTTCTTCAGGATGACTTGTGGTGGGTGCATAAGTTTGAATAATCTGAGCCCACTAAATATATATATATATATATATATATTAAACCAATTTCAAGAAAGGAAATACCAATATACATCGCATCCCATCATCTAGAAACATAGAAGTATCATATCATCCACTGACCTGCGCATAGGCTGGCTTAACCGAAATATAAAGTATATATAAAGTAAAAATTTATAACATTGCAAATTACTATAACATAAAGCACTCAGAACCTTTAAATAAGATTAAAAGCCTAAAAAGACAAATGTATATTGTAAAAAAAAAGAAAAAAGTCCTTGAATTATTAAAGAACATCTTGAAGGAACCACTGACAAAGTCACAACTCACTCCACAAGCATAATGGCAAAGTAATTAAATTAATAGTACAAAAAATGAAATGAAAGGAAATGGAAGGCCAATCTCATCAGGAGAACACTGGCCTTGGCGACCTTTCGATACGGGTATAGGCAAAGTGTTAAAAGCCACACGAGTGTTCCCGAGGTCACCAAAATATAAAACCAAACACAATCAACATGTTAAGAAATTGTAAAAGTGCAATTAAGTAACAAAACTCACTAAGACCAGAACATACCTAGACAAGAACACACTTACCCCAGACATTTAGACACAACATATCCAACCATAGCAGTATCAGTTCCTCGAGTGCATTAGACTGATGTGTAGTAAGTACTAAGGTACAAAGGTGTAACAGCAGATAGCAAAAGATAAGTAATTGGGCAATGCTGCTATTAGAGTTAACTAACATTGGGAAACATTTTGGTCAACTCTGACATTGTGACACCTCAAAAATAAATTTTGTTCGGCAAAAATCAATTACTTTACAGCAACTGACTAACCAATGATCCTACAAAGTTAAAACTTTCATCTTTCTAAATGCACCACATGGTGGGTCTCATGTGGTCGAAGATTTAGTTAACTCTTATAGCAGCATTGCCCAATTACTTATCCTTTGCTATCTGCTGTTACACCTTAGTATAGTTACTACACATCAGTCCAATGCACTCCACGAACTGATACTGCTTTGGTTGGGTGTCTTATGTCTAAATGTCTGGGGTAAGTGCGTTCTTGTCTAGGTACGCTCTGGTATTATTGAATTTTGTTACTTATTTGCACTTTTACAATTTCTTAACTTTTTGATTGTGTTTGGTCTTATATTTTGGTGACCTCCGAAACACACGGGTGGCTTTTAACACTTTGCCTATACCCGTATCGAAAGGTCACCAAGGCTAGTGTTCCCCTGATGAGATTGGCCTTCCATTTCCTACCTTTTCACTTTTTGTACTATTCATTTAATTGCTTTTTAGCACGTCTTTTGTAAAAAAAGATCGAGCTTATGTTACCGGTTTGTCCGTCCGCCCGTCGGTCTGTACCCACGATATCTCTGCAACTATTCGTCCGATTTAAAAAATTCTTTTTGCATTAGGAAGCTCAAAATATGCGAATGATGATCCTTAATTTTGTTTTTCCTACGATGTACAATTTCGCCACTAGAGGGCGTAAATGATGATGATGTTCTACTCAAAAATGCGTTTTATTCCACATAATTGCTTCTAAACATCCGATTGAAAAATTCTTTTATCTTTCGATTCCATTTATGTCGAAGAGTATTTTAGATATAGTTACTTTTTTAAATGACGCATAGATTTTCCGCTAGAGGGCGTAAAGATAAATTACGTTTTCCCCGATAACTCTTCTTCTATAACTCCGATTTGAAATTTTTTTTCTTCAGCGGATACACTCCTGATGAAAAATCTTTTGCATATAATTTTAAATTTTTAGTTGAGAATACGTTGGCCACCAGGGGGCGTAAGTGTGTAAGTGTTAGTTTTTGATTCTGATGTATTTGCCATAAAATCTGAGCTTCTAAAATATCGATTGAAAAAATTCTTTCTTGGACTGATGCCACTCACATCGACAAACCTTTTAGGAACATTTTCGTCTTGAAATAATGCATAATTTCTACGCCAGGGGGCGTAGATGTATATCTTATTTTTGTCAATATCTCTACTTCTAAGAGTCCTATTTGAAACATTCTTTCTTTGTTGGATAGTGTTTCCAATGCGAAATGTTTTTCCTGTAAATTCGAAATTTTCAAGTAAGTCATAGACTTTCTGCTAGGGGCACAAAGGTAAATTGCGTTTTCTGCGTTATTTCTGCTTCTAAAATTCCGATTTGAAAAATTCTTCCTGTATCGCAAACAAGATCTGATGGAAAATATTTTTCACATAATTTCTACTGTTTGGTAAAGAATGGTTTTGCCACCAGGGGGCATAAGTGTTAATTTCTGCTTGTGAGATATTTGTAGCAAAATCTGGGCTCCTGAAAACTCGACATTTTTTTTTCTTATACCGATACCGCTCATATAGAAAAACCTTTTGAGAATATTTTCTTCCTAAAATAATGCAGGGATTTCCCCACCAGGGGACGTAATCTTATTTTTGTCGATATCTCTTTTTCTCAGAGTCTGATTTGAAAAATTATTTCTGTCTTGGAGAGCGTTCCGGTGCGAAATGTTTCTTATATAAATGCATGTTTTTCTGAAAACACAAGTCTGAAACCAGAGGGCGTAAGCTCACGATTCCGTTTACAGCAATATCAGAGGGATTAAAAACCCGATTGAAAAACTTTTTTCTTTCGTCAGATACTATTGTTTTCCATACCGGTTCCATTGACTTCGAATAGCTTTGATAAATTTAATTTGCGTCAGAACGGATTCAAAAGACGTGCTTATTACACCCAAAAATTCCTCGCACGGGGATAACTGGTTTTCCAGTTATTTGGGGAGCGGCGCCCCCACGGCCCGAGCTGACCTTGTGACGGATCATTTTGTCATTTCGTCTTGAACGATTACATCACCGAAGGGACAGCTGTTCATCCAGCTGATGGGGGATGGCGTCCCCACGGCCCGAGCCAACATGTACTATATGTGATGAATTTCACATTTTTTATGTTTTTTCCCTTGACATGAACCCGCCTGAGTTGTAGGTTGCTGAGGTTGTGATTATGCGCCAGCGCAGGATTTTAGTTTCTCGTTTTCTATCCTGTCTTCTCCATTTCATGTTTCTTTCTTTGTTTTTCCGAGCTGGTTAGCTAGACCTGCCTGCACGTTTGCCGTGTGCGGTGACCCGTGAGGTGGAAAAGGGGATGCTGGAGGCTGAGATTTCTGGAGGCCTGGGTGTTGTTGTCGCCAGTTGCCAACACTCCTCTTTGCCCCCTGCTTCACCCTAAACGGGCGGCTGGGAACTAACCCACTCCTAGTCAATGAGGTCTGTGGCCAAGTGGAGCCCAGACCTCTAACAGCTTGTCGTTTTGCACGACAGGGTGAGTCTGGGGATAGGGTGGGCATGCCAAAGGGGTGTTCCCCAGGCATGGGAAAGTCTGGGTGCTCGCCGAGCGCATGTCTGCCCTATCAACTTGCTATATCCGCTTGCTATCCCTAGAGCCGTGTCCTGCGTCCACTTGGGCTTGCGGTTCTCCCTTGTTGGGCTCGATTGTGGGTGGGGAAGTCGGCGGATGAATCCTTTAAATTTTTTCATGGCTCTCAATGAAATTTCCCATGAACCCAAAACTAAAAGAGGTATGGAGGAAGGTTCAGGTCCTTCCGCCAAAAAATTTGTCGCTGATGTTTCCAATGCTAGATTCTTTTTTGTGCACTCATTGGACCCTTCAAAGCCTTTGAGTGCCAAAAGTCCATTTTGGATCCATAAAGCACTGCAATCAATTGCAAGCTCTCCTAAAAGCGTCAAGAAGCTCCAGTCTGGAGATCTTCTTGTTGAGATGTCTACTGTGGCCTACAGTTCCACACTTATCAACACCAGCATGCTGCTTGAGACTCCGGTCAAAATAACACCACACGGTTACCTAAATTCATCTCGAGGTGTTGTCTCCTCTCGGGATCTTATTGATTGCACTGAGGAGGAACTTCTCGAAGAACTGAGGAGCCAACATGTTACGGGTGTGCGGCGTATTTCTTTCAGGAGGAATGGGCAGTTTGTCCCATCCTGGAACATTATCTTGACATTCAACTGCCCTTCCCTGCCTACATCCATCAAGGCAGGGTATCTCTACCTCGAGGTACGACCGTACATTCCTAACCCGTTGAGATGTTTTAGGTGCCAGTCGTACGGCCACTCTCAGCAGTCATGTAGGGGTACTCCTAGGTGTGGACGCTGTGGTGCCACAGAGCATCTACTCTCAGAATGTGTGGCCGAGGCCGAGTTTTGTGTGAACTGCAAGGGTTCACACCCAGCATCAGCCAAAGATTGTCCCAAGTGGAAGGAGGAGAAGGAAATCCAAAGGCTCAAAACGGTGGAAAATATTTCCTATCCTGAGGCCAGAAGAAGAGTGGTTCCCGTTACATCTGATCGGCGATCATACGCTTCAGTGGTGGTGGTTGCCAAATCTACGGTTGGCATTCAGACCGACGTTCAGATCTCCCCTAAATGTCCATTCAATATGGAGGAAATCATCGCAGCCGGACTGGAGGCACTCCAGTCGCGAGCTAGGGGTCTGAAAGCGGCAACCGCCACTTCACCGAAGCAGACTCACTCCAACACCAGCAAGGGAACTCAGGCCACTTCTTCTGGCAAAAACGCCAACACTAACACCAACACCAAGGTCAAGGATAAGAAGAGCATTTCTTCTCCTTCAAAGTCTCAGCCAAACAATCAACGGCGAGCAAATCCCGCTAAGACACTTGGGACAAAGCATTCACCAATCTTGGCCCCTGGTCACACACCACCAACTCTGGGGGAACGCTCACCAGAGGAAATGGAGGCTGACCAAGTTTAACCATTTCCTTTTTCATTTCATTTTTGCCCATGGGTTCAATAATTCAGTGGAACTGCCGAGGTTTTCGCACCAGTTTTGATGACGTGAAACATCTGCTTTATTTGTACTCTCCGGTGTGCCTTTGTCTTCAGGAGACAAAGCTTAAACCATCGGACCTGCTTTCAGTTCGAGGCTACAGTGCTTTTCGGACAGACCACTCGTCTGGAAATATAGCCTGTGGGGGTGTCGCTATTCTCGTCCCTCACAGGGTTCCGGTATCTTCCGTCGCGGTTTCCACAACTATGCAGGCCGTGGTGGTTCGTATTTCTATGCCTGTGCCTCTTACTGTTTGCAGTGTTTATCTACCACCGGATGAGGATGTTAGCGTCTCTGTTCTGGAGAGCTTGATTGATCAGCTGCCCTCACCCTTCCTTCTTTTGGGTGACTTTAATGCTCATCATCCTTTGTGGGGTAGTGTCAGCGCCAGCGCTAGAGGTCGTCGCATAGAGTCTCTTCTGTGCTCGGCCTCTGTGTGCCTTTTAAACACCGGTGCTGACACTTACTTCCACGAGCCGACAAGATCTTTCAGTGCGATCGATTTGACCTTGGGTTCACCATCGATCACTGCTGACTGGTCGTGGACGGTGTGTAAGGATCTCCACGGGAGCGACCACTTCCCAATCGTCCTCTGGCACCATGCAAACGTGCCATATTCTGCCTCCCGCCCACCTCGATGGAGGATGGATTGTGCCAGATGGGAGGTCTTCACATCGTCCGCGGTGATATCTTCTGAAATGGTGACCCAAGAGTCAATCGACGCAGCTGTACTTAAAGTCACAACTTGTATTCTTCAGGCAGCTGATCTTTCAATTCGTAAAACATCTACGAAGCTCCCCAGAATTCCGAAACCTTGGTGGAACCCTAAATGCGCAGCGGCTAGGAGAGCTCAACACAAGGCCTGGTCTACTTTTCGGCGTTATCCAACCGAGGCTCATCTCGTTGCTTTTAAACGTGCTAAATCCTATGCTCGGTTGGTGCGTCGACGTAGCAAGAGGGAGTCTTGGATCCAGTATGTCTCATCTCTTACCTCACGTGCCAATTCGAAAACTGTGTGGGAAAGGATTCGTAAGATCCGGGGTACCTACAGTTCACACCAGATTGCCATTCTCGAGAGTAACGGCTGCACATATGCTGACGTCGGGGGATTCGTAAAACATCTACGAAGCTCCCCAGAATTCCGAAACCTTGGTGGAACCCTAAATGCGCAGCGGCTAGGAGAGCTCAACACAAGGCCTGGTCTACTTTTCGGCGTTATCCAACCGAGGCTCATCTCGTTGCTTTTAAACGTGCTAAATCCTATGCTCGGTTGGTGCGTCGACGTAGCAAGAGGGAGTCTTGGATCCAGTATGTCTCATCTCTTACCTCACGTGCCAATTCGAAAACTGTGTGGGAAAGGATTCGTAAGATCCGGGGTACCTACAGTTCACACCAGATTGCCATTCTCGAGAGTAACGGCTGCACATATGCTGACGTCGGGGAGATTGCAGATTGTTTGGGGGTGGCGTTTGCCTCCGTTTCGAGTGATCTGGCGTATCCGGCCTCCTTTCATAGGATTCAATCCTCCGCGGAGCGCCAGAGAATCTCTTTTGCGCCGTATACCGACACTGGTTATAACTTCCCCTTCAGCATGTGTGAACTTCGGGTGGCTCTGCATCGGTCCGGGGCTACTTCTGTCGGTCCCGATGACATCCACTACGACATGCTCCGTCATCTCTCCCAGTCGTCTCTCGAGAACCTTTTAATCTTATACAACCGCATCTGGTTAGAACACAGTTTCCCGGAGTCTTGGCGAAAGGCTTTTGTTCTACCTTTTCCGAAGCCTGGCAAGGATCCTAAGTCTCCCTCTAGTTATCGCCCAATTGCTCTCACTAGCTGTCTGTGTAAAGTTCTCGAACGCATGGTTAACTCACGATTAATTCATTTTTTAGAACATCATCAATTACTTTCACCATCACAAAGCGGTTTTCGGCGTCATTGTTCACCTCACGATCATCTCCTGCACCTTGAGACATCTGTGCGCGAGGCGTTCGTGCGTAGGCAGCACCTGGTTTCTGTATTCTTTGACATCGAGAAAGCCTATGATCGTGCGTGTCGGCACGGGATTATCCGTGACCTCCACGCATGCGGATTGCGAGGAAATCTTCCGACTTTTATTGTAAATTTTCTTCGCAATCGGGTGTTCCAGGTGCGCCTGGGTACGACGCTATCTGCAACATTCCATCAAGAACAAGGTGTTCCTCAAGGTTGCATTTTATCTGTCACATTGTTCATCCTTCGCATTAATTGTCTCCTCACAAATCTTCCTCCTGCGGTTTCGGCTACAGTTTATGTTGATGATTTACACATTTTCTGCTCGTCATCCAGCATGAATTTTATTGAAAGGCAGTTGCAGTCTGCGATTAACCAGATCTTTAAAGCGGCGAATAGCAATGGTTTCGTTCTTTCCCCCGACAAGACAGCGTGTGTCCATTTCTGCCGGAGGCGCGGCATCCATCCTGACCCAGAGCTGTTTTTAGACCGTGCAGCCATACCAGTTTTGCCAGAGACCTAGTTCCTTGGACTGATCGTCGACCGTGCGCTTACATTCCGTGCGCACGTTCGGCGGCTCAAGATTTCCTGTCTGCGGGCTCTATCTATTCTTAAGATCCTTTCGAGAGTCTCATGGGGCGCAGACAGGGTGTCGTTGATTCGCATTTATCATTCTCTAATACGGTCAAAACTGGATTATGGTTGTATCGTGTATGGCTCTGCTCGTCGTTCCGTTCTCCGGCCTTTGGACACTATTCACCATCAAGCACTGCGTCTTTGTTCGGGAGCATTTCGAACATCTCCAATTCCCAGCCTTTACGCTGACGCGAACGAACCATCGCTTGAATTACGCCGTCTGCAGCTGTCTATTCAATTCTACTTGAAACTTAGGTCTCTTCCAGACCATCCTTTATACGATGCAGTTTTTCATCCTCAGCATGCTCGTTTATTCGGGAACCGGCCCTCCTGCATTTCAACTTTCGGTCTTCGTATGGCGACCGTAGCCCGTGATGTATGGCTCGACTTGTCACTTGTTGGAGAGATCAGGGGCTTTGGGGATCCTCCATGGCACCCACTTGGTGTCATGGTTGATACCACCTTTACATCTTTCAATAAATCCTCAACCCCTGCGTCAGTGTACCAGCAGCTCTTCGCTGAACACCGTGACCTCAATTCTGACTACACTCCCATTTTCACCGATGGCTCCAAGATGCATGGAATTGTTGGATCCGCGGCTGTCTGTGTAGATGACGTGTCAGTAGCGCGGATCCCAGCTGAGGTCACGGTGTTTTCGGCGGAGATGCATGCTGTATATCTTGCATTGCTTCATGTTCAGTCGGGCTCTCATCAACGGGCTGCGGTGTACACTGATTCTTTGAGTGTTGTACAGTCACTGTCATCGTTGGACTGCTGTGACCACCCTTTTCTTCTTACCGTACGAAGGCTTCTTCGTTCCTTGCTCGAGGCCGGTGTCCAGATACAATTTTGTTGAATTCCCGGGCATGTTGAAATCTCGGGTAACGAGTGTGCTGATGCGGCTGCTAGATCTGCTTCCTCTTTGGTCGTCACACGCTTGCCACTGTTTCATCGGGATTTCCGCTTTCTGGTTCGCGACCATATCAAGCGAACGTGGCAAGGTCTGTGGGACCAACAGGTGGAAAATAAACTGCATCGTACCAAACCTAATCTTGAAATTTGGAAATCCACATATCGTCGGAACCGTAGGGAGGAAGTGGTGCTTGCGCGTCTCCGCATTGGGCATTGTCGTTTCACTCACCGCTTTTTGCTGTGTGGCGACACTGCGCCGATGTGTGAGACGTGGAATTGCCGACTCACCGTCACTCATCTTCTGTGTACCTGTGTTCGTTTTCGTGATGTACGTTTTGATTTCTTTCATTCTCATTTGTTGACCGAGGACGCCGCTACACTGCAGCGGCTCCTCAATGACCACTGCAATACTGTTGCTGTTTTTTCATTTTTTAAACAAATTGACTATTTTAAACGTATCTAGATTTTAGCCTTATCATCATCCTCATTTCTCAGTTTTACTGAATCAGCTAGATTTTATTCATTGTATCATGTTTTTAATACTGTATGTTTCATTATCTTTTTAGCCCTTCCATCGTTCTCATTTTTCAGTTTTACATGATCAGCCAGATTTTAAGCTTTTTACCACGTTTTTATTACTGTTTGCTTGTCTGTCTCGTCTCTGGCGCTCTTTGGCCAACCATGGCCCTTGCGCCATAAAACTCAAACAACCAACCAACCAACCAACACCCAAAAATTCGGTGTCATCTTTCTTGTTTATATTTCATTTTGAGTAAGGCGTTCTGCTATTATGCTTGTGGAGTGAGTTGTAACTTTGTCAGTGGTTCCTTCAAGATGTTCCTTGATCATTCAGGGACTTTTTTTTTTTTTAAGAATATATACTTGCTTTTTTAGGCTTTTAATCTTATTTAAAGGTTCTGAGTGATTTACAGTATATTACAGTAATTTTCAATGTTATAAATTTTTACATTGTATATAACATTGAACATGACGGGCATCTCTTTAAGAATTCTAAGCAAAAAATCTAATACAATATATCGGGGATTACATCGAAACTGACACCATATCTCCATATCTCCGAAGCTGACACCATATCTCCGAAGCTCTTTAATGCCACATTGGAAAATGTCTTTCAATCACTGAACTGGGAAAACAAAGGGATAAAGATTAATGGAGATTATCTAACCCACCTTCGTTTTGCTGATGACGTAGTCATTTTTGCAACTACCCCATCAGAGCTGCAGAGTATGATCCAGGAACTTGCTGACAAGAGTAAAGAAGTGGGATTAAAAATGAACTTTCAGAAGACAAAAGTGATGTTCAATGCTTTTACAAGAAATGAAGATTTATCGATTGATGGAGAAAAACTGGAGATAACAGATACGTATGTTTATCTTGGACAGCAGATATCAAGTGAGGGTCACATTGATGAAGAAATTAATCGGCGTACAAAACTTGCCTGGAGAGCTTTTGGAAGAAACAGCATAATTTTCAAGAGCAATATGCCATTATGTCTTAAAAGAAAAGTGTTTGATCAATGCATCCTTCCAGTGCTTACGTATGGTGCAGAGACGTGGACCTTAACTAAAAGAGACATACAAAGGCTGCAGACAACTCAAAGAAGCATGCAGAGGTGCATGCTTGGTATAACCAGGAGAGATAAGAAGAGGAACTCGTGGATCCGAAAAATGACGAGAGTGGAAGACATCATGATCAGAGTTAAATCCCTGAAATGGCAATGAGCTGGACATACTGCCAGAAGGACAGATCATCGATGGACAGCCGAAATTTTAGATTGGATTCCAAGGGACAGGAAAAGACCCAGAAGAAGACCACATGGGAGATGGGTGGATGAAATTCGTAAATATGCGGGAGTGACATGGAGGAGACTGGCACAAGACAGACCGTTGTGGAGGAAACTTGGTGAGACCTTCGTCCAGCAGTGGATTGATAATGGTTGACAATGATGATGATGATGATGATGACATCGAAACTGTACCCCAGTCGTCGTTACCCTTATTTCATCCATCCTGTTTTCCCACCTTGTTTCAGAGCACGGTTTTACTGTCAACTCTGGAAGCTCATTCTTTAAAATTTGTCATGTGTTAGGTAATTCACAAAAGAAAGCATATACTTTTTGAACAATGCTGAAAATGCTCACAATTTTTTCGTCGTTATTAACGACCAGATGTAAAGTATGAGACGCTGAAAGTACATAAAATGCATAAGAGTCTTAAGCCGAAAAATTATGTTTTTTGAGGTCCATTGTGTTTTTCTTTCATATCATGAACGCTGAAATCTTCAAGATTTAAAAAAAATTAGAAAAATAATTTTCTATCTTTTGTCCTGTTACTGAACAAAACAGTAAAAATTATTCCCTGATTGCAAGACGTATTCTGTTGAATTATAAACGAATTATTTTTACTAAAAAAATAAACGTGCCACGTAGCATTACAATTTCTCACAGTAAAACGTTTTCTTAACTTCTCCCACGTCACTAATATTAACTGATCAACCGAAAAATTTGCTTAAGGCGTGCTGCCGGCGGGGAATCTGGCGCCCTGGGGCCTCGCACACGTTGCACCCTCGCTTGGCGCGCCCCTGCTATCAGGCTTGCCCGCTGTCCCTGTTCCAACTTCCTTACCGCCACTTGCAGCAGACCTCACTTCGGCTGACTTCGTCCTAACACAGAGAGAGATTTCCTATCTGAGGTTGAGAGACCCAAACCCACAGCGCTCTGCGCCTTTTGGCTGGTGAAAAAGAAGAAGATAAGATAATTGGGAATAGAATTCCCTGATAGAACAGCATGAAAGAAAAGTACAGAAAAATTAGAGCAAAAGGAGTATACGGTTTCCCGTTAAGTATTGAAGTTGTAAGCTACCCTACATACTTACCTGCATCAAATCGATCAAAGCAATTCATCCCTCAGCCAACGTCAGGCCGCAGTAATCGGGGAAAGGACAGGGAAAAGGGGTGCCTGAAAAAAAAAAAAAAAAAGAAAGAAAAGAACCACACCAGAAAAATACGACAGATAAACACCCAGTTTTTTCACAAAACCATGTGTTGCAAGGCACCTTAAACCACACAGTTGTCGTTTGCTCATTTCCGTGTAGGAGTCGGCTTTTCGCCTCGCTTCTCATGGGTTTCTCAGAGAAAATATTTATATATTTTTTCCACTGGCTGGAGGGGAGTTTGGTACTTTTTTTTCTTTTTTTAAACCATAGTTAGTACCTTGTTTCTGGGTCAGTCTCATATATGTGGACTGAAATATTCCTTTTTGCAAAACAAGAGTTTGGCCATTAAAAGAGACGTTTTTTTTTATGTTGTTGTTGGTTTTTTTCAAAATTTCTTCACATGTGTGAAGTATTTCTTTTGCAAAACAGAGTTTGGCCCTTAAAAGAGCCGTTTTTTGTTTGTTTGTTTATCTTTAACAAAAATTCTTCTCACGTGTGAAGAATACCCTCTGAACACTAGTCCCTATTTTTGTTATTTTTTTTGCTAGGGTAGCTGTGAATTGGGTTCATTTCTGGAACTTTATTCAAGATAGTTTTTGCCCTTTTATATCTGTCAGTTTCATTGACAGTATAGTTAATGGCCTCTCTGACCAGAGGATTCTGACTTCGTCCTTCTACTCTGTGTTGCCTTTAGCTTGAGCTGGCAGGATCTTCCTAGTGGCACAGCCAATGGTCTTTATTCATGTGACGTCAGAAGATTCAATGTTGCCGCTCTTAGATTACCCTTTACTGTTGCCCAATTTCTTCCAAAATTTTAACATCTCGGAATACGCCAACGAATTAATAGAGCCACAGGGGAAAAGAAATGGATCAGAAGAACAGATCAAGGTTGCAAAAACATACTCGGGCAATTTTGTTTTCGATGTAAATTTCAAATGAGCAAGGGCAACATCGCCAGTAGTCACGGTGAAATATTTAATAAAGCGTTTTTCGTTCCTTTTTTTTTTTTTTTTTTTTTTGCAAAACGAAATATTTAGAGTACGAGACACATAGGTATGATGGAAACAAACTGGGTTTAAAAGAAAAACAACTATAAACTTCCTATTGTCGCCCACTAGGCAATCTACCTAAAAATAAAATGAATGCGTAATATTAAATAAAAGAAAAATTACAGATATGTTTCGTTTTTGGGGGAAAGAACAAGGAAGTTAATTCACAACTTACCGATAAAGATATGAAACTCCTTTTCATTGTTTTCACTTTTTCTTTTTTTTTTTTTGGAAATTAAATATCGAGGGAATACTACCAGGTTTTATCCACCTTCGATTCTTAATGCCATAATATTAAAAATCTTCCTCGTTGAAGTGGGCAGAACATATTCGAGAATGCACATTGGAATGGAAATCAGCGAGTTTTATTTTACACAGTCATTCATTTAACAGTTTCGGCTTCTTCAGAGGGAAATTATCGAAAGTAATTCCTTCTTCTGTACATTTTAGGTGACAAGATTTATTAGCACAATTATACGATGAGAAAAAGGTTACTCTTGTCGTTAATAAATTTAGGAAAATCATAATTTTCGGATGATCTGTAACGTAACGCCTTGTTAAGCAATGGGAAAACTCATGTCAACAAACTATTGCTGGTCCGCGGCCACGGAAAAGCTTTCCCATGATGCAATGCGAGGTGAATGAGGTCCATTATGATGAACCTGAGAACAAGTATTGCGATTTGGGCTCACTACTCTCTCCGACTATATTTGCCGACGCATTGTAACGTACCACGAGATGTGACGTACCGGCCAGAAGGACGCACACTACATAAAGGCAGATAGGAATCAGAATAAAACGTCCGCGTAGCTCAATTGGTAGAGAGACTTATTCCGGAATGAGGGGATCCGGGTTCGAGCCCCGGCGCGGATAAAAATGACGGAGAAATTTACTTCGTTGTAATGGCGCTCGAACTATCCGGATGACCCGACCGTTCAAAATCTCGCATTGGTGTGATGTTCTTTCCACACCGCGAGATAGGAAAAATAAGAGAATCCCTTCTCCAGCACTTCGAAAAAAAAAAAAAAATAAGGGGGAGATGATGTAACGTACCAGGAGATGTGACGTACCTGCCAGAAGGACGCACACTACATAAAGGCAGATAGGAATCAGAATAAAACGTCCGCGTAGCTCAATTGGTAGAGA
Organism: Macrothele yani; assembly: GCA_039090855.1. Classification (NCBI taxonomy): domain Eukaryota; kingdom Metazoa; phylum Arthropoda; class Arachnida; order Araneae; family Macrothelidae; genus Macrothele; species Macrothele yani. Next base: position 98,842,147 of record CM077009.1, on the reverse strand, counting down.
GACTTATTCCGGAATGAGGGGATCCGGGTTCGAGCCCCGGCGCGGATAAAAATGACGGAGAAATTTACTTCGTTGTAATGGCGCTCGAACTATCCGGATGACCCGACCGTTCAAAATCTCGCATTGGTGTGATGCTATTTCCACACCGCGAGATAGGAAAAATAAGAGAATCCCTTCTCCAGCACTTCGAAAAAAAAAAAAAAAAAAATAAGGGGAGATGATGTAACGTACCAGGAGATGTGACGTACCTGCCAGAAGGACGCACACTACATAAAGGCAGATAGGAATCAGAATAAAACGTCCGCGTAGCTCAATTGGTAGAGTGACTTATTCCGGAATGAGGGGATCCGGGTTCGAGCCCCTGCGCGGATAAAAATGACGGAGAAATTTACTTCGTTATAGCATCAGCGTTCTCGACCTGAACTTCCTGTCTTTGCGCTTCGATATTCTGATGATACCTTTCTTGACTACTGTAATACTATTTATTATCTTGATGATAACGATCAGGAATATTTCACTGATGAGGACGATGACCGTGTCTCCGCTTGCACGAACTTTTGGAACTTTCTGTTTACATTCCGTCGACTTCGCTTATAGATTGCTCCTAGTGTGGTCATTCATCAGTCTTGTTTTTTGTACGCGAGTCTCTTCATCGCCAGTATTGTGAACGTTCTTTCGTTCTACTCTAGACAATTCCTTCGCTCATAGACTTTTTTCATATCGTTTTGCTGTGGTGCATAGTGCTTACTACACATTCACAAGTCTGTATACATTTACCTGTGTTTGTTTTCTCCGCTGATGTACCTATTTTTAATTTATCCCGTGCATACCCCTCTCGCACGCTCCTGTATGGATGATCTGTTATTTGTTACTATTTTTTTTTTTTTAAGATGGTTCTGCGTTTGGCGCTCTTTGGCCAAATATGGCCCTTGCAGCATTAAAATCCATTAACCAACCTACCAACCAACTTTGTAATTTGGATCCATACTATGGTCTTTCTTAAGCTCACATTAATATGAGTTAGTCATTTTTCTTTATGGTAGTTTTCGTGTGATTTCATTTTCACGTAACGACTTTATTGAACTCTGAGATTTATTTTCCGGGACTCACAACGAAATTTTGCTCCGGGACCCGCGAAAGTTCCATCTGGCCCTGGTTCATATAAAATACAAACTAAGAGAGATCCACCAGACGTGGGTTTTGCGGTGTAGTTGCTATCACGTCAGAAGGTCCTCAGTTCAGTCCTAAGAAGAGCCAGAGAATCCTCTTTTGCATCCCTCATGAATAATTTTCGCCTGCACTCTTATGTTTTCGTTAATATAAAATACAAAGAGAGAGGGTCGGCTCGTTGGTTCTGTTGTGTAGTGGTCATCACGTCTGCTGTCACACGTAAAAGATCCTTAGCAGAGCTACACAATTCAGTTCTGCGTTTTTCGTTAATAATTTCCTCCTGCACTCTTAAAATTTGGATCATATAAAATACAAAGTAAACGAAGTCGGCAGGACGCGGGTTCTGTGGTGTACATTGATTGTCACGTCCGCTTCACACGCATAAGGTCCGGAGTAGAGCCAAAAAACTCATTTTTGCATACCTCATGCATAATTTTCGCCTGCACTCTTTTTGTTTACGTACGCACAAAACACAAAGAGAAAGCAACGACTGGCTGGTTGTGTGGTGTAGTGGTTATCACGTCTGCTGTACAGGTAAAAGGTTCTGAGTTCGATTCTCTGCAGCGTCCCGGTATTCAGTTCTGCACCTCTCGTGAATAATTTTGGCCTGCAATGTTTTGGTTCATATAAAATGTAAAGTAAACGAATTTTGCATGACGTGGGTTCTGTGGTGTAGTGGTTATCACGTCTGCTTCACACGCAGAAGGTCCTCAGTTCGATCCTGAGCAGAACCAACTAATTCTCTTTTGCGTCCCTCGTGAATAGTTTTAGACTGCACTCTTAGGTTTGGGTTCATATTAAACACGAAGTAAACGAGAGCTGCTAGCCGTGGGTTCTGTGGTGTAGTGGGTATCACGTCTGCCTCACACGCAGAAGGTCCTCAGTTCGATCCTGAGCAGAACAAACGGATTTCTTTTTGAGTCCCTCATGAGTAATTCAACTATCGACTGTCGTTGAGCCTTGCATTATGTGCAACACAAAGAGAAACAAACACCATACAGGCTCTGTGGTGTAGTGGTTATCACGTCTGCTTTACACGCAGAAGGTCCTCAGTTCGATCCTGAGCAGAACCAACTAATTCTGTTTTGCGTCCCTCGTGAATAGTTTTCGCCTGCACTCTTAGGTTTGGGTTCATATTAAATACGAAGTAAACGAGGGCTGCTTGTCGTGGGCTCTGTGGTGTAGTGGTTATCACGTCTGATTTACACGCAGAAGGTCCTCAGTTCGATCCTGAGCAGAACCAACTAATTCTCTTTTGCGTCCCTCGTGAATAGTTTTCGCCTGCACTCTTAGGTTTGGGTTCATATTAAATACGAAGTAAACGAGGGCTGCTTGTCGTGGGCTCTGTGGTGTAGTGGTTATCACGTCTGCTTTACACGCAGAAGGTCCTCAGTTCGATCCTGAGCAGAACCAACTAATTCTCTTTTGCGTCCCTCGTGAATAATTTTCGCCTGCACTCTTAGGTTTGGGTTCATATTAAATACGAAGTAAACGAGCGCTGCTTGTCGTAAGGTCTGTGGTGTAGTGGTTATCACGTCTGCTTTACACGCAGAAGGTCCTCAGTTCGATCCTGAGCAGAACCAACTAATTCTCTTTTGCGTCCCTCGTGAATAGCTTTCGCCTGCACTCTTAGGTTTGGGTTCATATTAAATACGAAGTAAACGAGGGCTGCTTGTCGTGGGCTCTGTGGTGTAGTGGTTATCACGTCTGCTTTACACGCAGAAGGTCCTCAGTTCGATCCTGAGCAGAACCAACTAATTCTCTTTTGCGTCCCTCGTGAATAGTTTTCGCCTGCACTCTTAGGTTTGGGTTCATATTAAATATGAAGTAAACGAGGGCTGCTTGTCGTGGGCTCTGTGGTGTAGTGGTTATCACGTCTGATTTACACGCAGAAGGTCCTCAGTTCGATCCTGAGCAGAACCAATTAATTCTCTTTTGCGTCCCTCGTGAATAATTTTCGACTGCACTCTTAGGTTTGGGTTCATATTAAATATGAAGTAAACGAGGGCTGCTTGTCGTGGGCTCTGTGGTGTAGTGGTTATCACGTCTGCTTCACACGCAGAAGGTCCTCAGTTCGATCCTGGGCAGAACCAACTAATTCCCTTTTGCGTAAATAGTTTTCGCCTGCACTCTTAGGTTTGGGTTCATATTAAATAAAAAGTAAACGAGGCCTGCTTTTCGTGGGCTCTGTGGTGTAGTGGTTATCACGTCTGCTTTACACGCAGGTCCTCAGTTCGATCCTTAGCAGAACCCACTAATTCTCTTTTGCGTCCATCGTGAATAGTTTTCGCCTGCACTCTTAGGTTTGGGTTCATATTAAATATAAAGTAAACGAGGGCTTCTTGTTGTGGGCTCTGTGGTGTAGTGGTTATCACGTCTGTTTTACACGCAGAAGGTCCTCAGTTCGATCCTGTGCAGAACCAACTAATTCTCTTTTGCGTCCATCGTGAATAGTTTTCGCCTGCACTCTTAGGTTTGGGTTTATATTAAATATGAAGTAAACGAGGGCTGCTTGTCGTGGGCTCTGTGGTGTAGTGGTTATCACGTTTGATTTACACGCAGAAGGTCCTCAGTTCGATCCTGAGCAGAACCAACTAATTCTCTTTTGCGTCCCTCGTGAAAAGCTTTCGCCTGTACTCTTATGTTTGGGTTAAAATTAAATACGAAGTAAACGGAGGCTGCTTGTCGTGGGCTCTGTGGTGTAGTAGTTATCACGTCTGCTTTACACGCAGAAGGTTCTCAGTTCGATCCTGAGCAGAACCAATTAATTCTCTTTTGCGTCCCTCGTGAATAGTTTTCGCCTGCACTTTAAAGTTTGGGTTCAAATTAAATACGAAGTAAACGAGGGCTGCAAGACGTGGGTTCTGTGGTGTAGTGGTTATCACGTCAGTTTTACACGCCGAAGGTCCTCAGTTCGATCCTGAGCAGAACCAACTAATTCTCTTTTGAGTTCATCGTGAATAGTTTTCGCCTGCACTCTTAGGTTTGGGTTCATATTAAATATGAAGTAAACGAGGGCTGCTTGTTGTGGGCTCTGTGGTGTAGTGGTTATCACGTCTGCTTTACACGCAGAAGGTCCTCAGTTCGATCCTGAGGAGAACCAACTAATTCTCTTTTGCGTCCATCGTAAATAGTTTTCGCGTGCACTCTTAGGTTTGGGTTCATATTAAATACGAAGTAAACGAGGGCTGCTTGTCGTGGGCTCTGTGGTGTAGTGGTTATCACGTCTGCTTTGCACGCAGAAGGTCCTCCGAACGATCCTGAGCAGAACCAACTAATTCTGTTTTGCGTCCCTCGTGAATAGCTTTCTCCTGCACTCTTATGTTTGGGTTAAAATTAAATACGAAGTAAGCGGAGGCTGCTTGTCGTGGGCTCTGTGATGTAGTAGTTATCACGTCTGCTTTACACGCAGAAGGTTTTCAGTTCAATCATGAGCAGAACCAACTAATTCTCTTTTGCGTCCCTCGTGAATAATTTTCGACTGCACTCTTAGGTTTGGGTTCATATTAAATATGAAGTAAACGAGGGCTGCTTGTCGTGGGCTCTGTGGTGTAGTGGTTATCACGTCTGCTTTACACGAAGAAGGTCCTCAGTTCGATCCTGAGCAGAACCAACTAATTCCCTTTTGCGTAAATAGTTTTCGCCTGCACTCTTAGGTTTGGGGTCATATTAAATACGAAGTAAACGAGGGCTGCTTGTCGTGGGCTCTGTGGTGTAGTGGTTATCACGTCCGCTTTACACGCAGAAGGTCCTCAGTTCAATCCTGAGCAAAACCAACTAATTCTCTTTTGCGTCCCTCGTGAATAGTTTTCGCCTGCACTCTTAGGTGTGGGTAACAATTAAATACGAAGTGCACGAGGGCTGTAACTAGTGGGTTCTGTGGTGTTGTAGTTATCACGTCTGCTTTACACGTTGAAGGTCCTCAGTTCGATCCTGAGCAGAACCAACTAATTCCCTTTTGCGTAAATAGTTTTCGCCTGCACTCTTAGGTTTGGGTTCATATTAAATATGAAGTAAACGAGGCCTGCTTGTCGTGGGCTCTGTGGTGTAGTGGTTATCACGTCTGTTTTACACGCAGAAGGTCCTCAGTTCGATCCTGAGCAGAACCAACTAATTCTCTTTTGCGTCCCTCGTGAATAGCTTTCGCCTGCACTCTTAGGTTTGGGTTCATATTAAATATAAAGTAAACGAGGGCTTCTTGTTGTGGGCTCTGTGGTGTAGTGGTTATCATGTCTGTTTTACACGCAGAAGGTCCTCAGTTCGATCCTGTGCAGAACCAACTAATTCTCTTTTGTGTTCATCGTGAATAGTTTTCGCCTGCACTCTTAGGTTTGTGTTTATATTAAATATGAAGAAAACGAGGGCTGATTGTCGTGGGCTCTGTGGTGTAGTGGTTATCACGTCTGCTTTACACGCAGAAGGTCCTCAGTTCGATCCTGAGCAGAACCAACTAATTCCCTTTTGCGTAAATAGTTTTCGCCTGCACTCTTAGGTTTGGGTTCATATTAAATAAGAAGTAAACGAGGGCTGCTTGTCGTGGGCTCTGTGGTGTAGTGGTTATCACGTCCGCCTTACACGCAGAAGGTCCTCAGTTCCATCCTGAGCAAAACCAACTAATTCTCTTTTGCGTCCCTCGTGAATAGCTTTCTCCAGCACTCTTATGTTTGGGTTAAAATTAAATACGAAGTAAGCGGAGGCTGCTTGTCGTGGGCTCTGTGATGTAGTAGTTATCACGTCTGCTTTACACGCAGAAGGATCTCAGTTCGATCCTGAGCAGAACCAACTAATTCTCTTTTGCGTCCATCGTGAATAGTTTTCGCCTGCACACTTAGGTTTGGGTTCCTATTAAATACGAAGTAAACGAGGGCTGCTTGTCGTGGGGTCTGTGGTGTAGTGGGTATCACGTCTGCTTTACACGCATAAGGTCCTCAGTTCCATCCTGAGCAGAACCAACTAATTCTCTTTCGCGTCCCTCGCGAATAGTTTTCGCCTGCACTCTTAGGTTTGGGTAAAAATTAAATACGAAGTAAACGAGGGCTGTAAGACGTGGGTTCTGTGGTGTAGTAGTTATCACGTCTGCTTTACACGTAGAAGGTCCTCAGTTCGATCCTGAGCAGAACTTACTAATTTTCCTTTGCGTCCCTCGTGAATAGTTTTCGCCTGCACTCTTAGGTTTGGGTTCATATTAGATACGAAGTAAACGAGGGCTGCAAGCCGTGGGTTCTGTGGTGTAGTGGTTATCACGTCTGCTCTACACGCAGAAAGTCTTCAGTTCGATTCTGAGCAGAACCAACTAATTTTCTTTTGCGTCCCTCGTGAATAGTTTTCGCCTGCACTCTTAGGTTTGGGTTCATATTAAATACGAAGTAAACGAGGGCTGCTTGTCGTGAGCTCTGTGGTGTAGGGGTTATCAGGTCCGCTTTACACGCAGAAGGTCCTCAGTTCCATCCTGAGCAAAACCAACTAATTCTCTTTTCCGTCCCTCGCGAATAGTTTTCGCCTGCACTCTTAGGTTTGGGTAAAAATTAAATACGAAGTAAACGAGGGCTGTAAGTCGTGGGTTCTGTGGTGTAGTAGTTATCACGTCTGCTTTACACGTAGAAGGTCCTCAGTTCGATCCTGAGCAGAACTTACTAATTTTCCTTTGCGTCCCTCGTGAATAGTTTTCGCCTGCACTCTTAGGTTTGGGTTCATATTAGATAAGAAGTAAACGAGGGCTGCAAGCCGTGGGTTCTGTGGTGTAGGGGTTATTACGTCTGTTTTACACGCAGAAGGTCCTCAGTTCGATCCTGAGCAGAAGCAACTAATTCTCTTTTGCGTCCATCGTGAATAGTTTTCGCGTGCACTCTTAGGTTTGGGTTCATATTAAATACGAATTAAACGGGGCCTGCTTGTCGTGGGCTCTGTGGTGTAGTGGTTATCACGTCTGCTTTGCACGCAGAAGGTCCTTAGTACGATCCTGAGCAGAACCAACTAATTCTCTTTTGCGTCCCTCGTGAATAGCTTCCACCTGCACTCTTATGTTTGGGTTAAAAGTAATTACGAAGTAAGCGGAGGCTGCTTGTCGTGGGCTCTGTGATGTAGTAGTTATCACGTCTGCTTTACACGCAGAAGGTTCTCAGTTCGATCCTGAGCAGAACCAACTAATTCTCTTTTGCGTCCATCGTGAATAGTTTTCGCCTGCACTCTTAGGTTTGGGTTCCTATTAAATACGAAGTAAACGAGGGCTGCTTGTCGTGGGGTCTGTGGTGTAGTGGTTATCACGTCTGCTTTACACGCATAAGGTCCTCAGTTCCATCCTGAGCAGAACCAACTAATTCTCTTTCGCGAATAGTTTTCGCCTGCACTCTTAGGTTTGGGTAAAAATTAAATACGAAGTAAACGAGGGCTGTAAGTCGTGGGTTCTGTGGTGTAGTAGTTATCACGGCTGCTTTACACGTAGAAGGTCCTCAGTTCGATCCTGAGCAGAACTTACTAATTTTCCTTTGCGTCCCTCGTGAATAGTTTTCGCCTGCACTCTTAGGTTTGGGTTCATATTAGATACGAAGTAAACGAGGGCTGCAAGCCGTGGGTTCTGTGGTGTAGTGGTTATCACGTCTGCTCTACACGCAGAAAGTCTTCAGTTCGATTCTGAGCAGAACCAACTAATTTTCTTTTGCGTCCCTCGTGAATAGTTTTCGCCTGCACTCTTAGGTTTGGGTTCATATTAAATACGAAGTAAACGAGGGCTGCTTGTCGTGGGCTCTGTGGTGTAGTGGTTATCAGGTCCGCTTTAGCACGCAGAAGGTCCTCAGTTCCATCCTGAGTAAAACCAACTAATTCTCTTTTGCGTCCCTCGTGAATAGTTTTCGCCTGCACTCTTAGATTTGAGTAAAAATTAAATACGAAGTACACGAGGGCTGTAAGCCGAGGGTTCTGTTTTGTTGTACTTATCACGTCTGCTTTACACGTAGAAGGTCCTCAGTTCGATCCTGAGCAGAACCTATTAACTTTCTTTTGCGTCCCTCGTGAATAGTTTTCGCATGCACTCTTAGGTTTGGGTTCATATTAAATACGAAGTAAACGAGGGCTGCTTGTCGTGGGCTCTGTGGTGTAGGGGTTATCACGTCTGCTTCACACGCCGAGGGTCCTCAGTTCGATCCTGAGCAGAACCAACTAATTCTCTTTTGCGTCCCTCGTGAATAATTTTCGCCTGCACTCTTAGGTTTGGGTTCATAGTAAATACGAAGTAAACGAGCGCTGCTTGTCGTGGGCTCTGTGGTGTAGTGGTTATCACGTCCGCTTTACACGCAGAAGGTAATCAGTTCCATCCTGAGCAAAACCAACTAATTCTCTTTTGCGTCCCTCCTGAATAGCTTTCGCCTGCACTCTTAGGTTTGGGTTCCTATTAAATACGAAGTAAACGATGGCTGCTTGTCGTGGGATCTGTGGTGTAGTGGTTATCACGTCTGCTTTTTTTTGAGCTTCAACAACTTTTATTTGGAGCAAACATGGCAGGAAGATACAGATGGCCTGTGCTTAACAGTTACCAAAAGATAAACAATTAGATGACCTATTTACAATGACAATGAGATATTTACATTATGTGGATGCACTATATACAATGTAAGCAAATTCATAACACTGACAATACTGGACTGAAATGTTGACTTACTCTATGTACATCATATGTTCTCAATGTGCATCAGCGTAGTGCCATCTCTAACAGGTGAACACCAGTACAAGGTATAACTATAAATTTTACAGTGCAAAAACAAACATGTATATTTTGAGCATTCTTGAGAAAAAAGAAGAAAAGAGCAGAAGGTTTATACTTTTCAGTATCTGAAAGATAAGCGAATACATGATCTATCCACAATGATGGTGTGAACTCTATACAAATTGAATGCAATATCTCTCTTGTGAAACGCTGTCAAATTACAAAAAGAACTATTACTTAGGCTTAAACAAGTGCCTCAATCACAGTGCTATAGATTAACTTGTCTGCTTTACACGCAGAAGGTCCTCAGTTCGATCCTGAGTAGAACCAACTAATTCTCTTTTGCGTCCCCCGTGAATAGTTTTCGCCTGCACTCTTAGGTTTGGGTTCATATTAAATACGAAGTAAACGCGCGCTGCTTGTCGTGGGTTCTGTGGTGTAGTGGTTATCACGTCTGCTTCACACGCCGAAGGTCCACAGTTCGATCCTCAGCAGAACCAACTAATTGTCTTTTGCGTCCCTCGTGAATAATTTTCGCCTGCACTCTTAAGTTTGGGTTCCTATTAAATACGAAGTAAACGAGGGCTGCTTGTCGTGGGGTCTGTGGTGTAGTGGTTATCACGTCTGCTTTAGACGCATAAGGTCCTCAGTTCGATCCTGAGTAGAACCAACTGATTCTCTTTTGCGTCCCCGCGTGAATAGTTTTCGCCTGCACTCTTAGGTTTGGGTTCATATTAAATACGAAGTAAACGCGCGCTACTTGTCGTGGGTTCTGTGGTGTAGTGGTTATCACATCTGCTTTATACGCAGAAGGTCCTCAGTTCCATCCTGAGCAGAACCAACTAATTCTCTTTCGCGTATCTCGCGAATAGTTTTCGCCTGCACTATTAGGTTCGGGAAAAAATTAAATACGAAGTAAACGAGGGCTGTAAGTCGTGGGTTCTGTGGTGTAGTAGTTATCACGTCTGCTTTACACGTAGAAGGTCCTCAGTTCGATCCTGAGCAGAACTTACTAATTTTCCTTTGCGTCCCTCGTGAATAGTTTTCGCCTGCACTCTTAGGTTTGGGTTCATATTAGATACGAAGTAAACGAGGGCTGCAAGCCGTGGGTTCTGTGGTGTAGTGGTTATCACGTCTGCTCTACACGCAGAAAGTCTTCAGTTCGATTCTGAGCAGAACCAACTAATTTTCTTTTGCGTCCTTCGTGAATAGTTTTCGCCTGCACTCTTAGGTTTGGGTTCATATTAAATACGAAGTAAACGAGGGATGCTTGTCGTGGCCGCTGTGGTGTAGTGGTTAGCACGTCCGCTTTACACGCAGAAGGTCCTCAGTTCCATCCTGAGCAAAACCAACTAATTCTCTTTTGCGTCCCTCGTGAATAGTTTTCGCCTGCACTCTTAGGTTTGGGTAAAAATTAAATACGAAGTACACGAGGGCTGTAAGCCGTGGGTTCTGTGGTGTTGTAGTTATCACGTCTGCTTTACACGTAGAAGGTCCTCAGTTCGATCCTGAGCAGAACCAACTAATTCCCTTTTGCGTAAATAGTTTTCGCCTGCACTCTTAGGTTTGGGTTCATATTAAATATGAAGTAAACGAGGCCTGCTTGTCGTGGGCTCTGTGGTGTAGTGGTTATCACATCTGCTTTACACGCAGAAGGTCCTCAGTTCGATCCTGTGCAGAACCAACTAATTCTCTTTTGCGTCCATCGTGAATAGTTTTCGCCTGCACTCTTATGTTTGGGTTAAAATTAAATACGAAGTAAACGGAGGCTGCTTGTCGTGGGCTCTGTGGTGTAGTAGTTATCACGTCTGCTTTACACGCAGAAGGTTCTCAGTTCGATCCTGAGCAGAACCAATTAATTCTCTTTTGCGTCCTTCGTGAATAGTTTTCGCCTGCACTTTAAAGTTTGGGTTCAAATTAAATACGAAGTAAACGAGGGCTGCAAAACGTGGGTTCTGTGGTGTAGTGGTTATCACGTCTGTTTTACACGCAGAAGGTCCTCAGGTCGATCCTGAGCAGAACCAACTAATTCTCTTTTGCGTCCATCGTGAATAGTTTTCTCCTGCACTCTTACGTTAGGGTTCAAATTAAATACGAAGTAAACGAGGGCTGCTTGTCGTGGGCTTTGTGGTGTAGTGGTTATCACGTCTGTTTTACACGCCGAAGGTCCTCAGTTCGATCCTGAGGAGAACCAACTAATTCTCTTTTGCGTTAATCGTGAATAGTTTTCGCGTGCACTCTTAGGTTTGGGTTCATATTAAATACGAAGTAAACGTGGGATGCTTGTCGTGGGCTCTGTGGTGTAGTGGTTATCACGTCTGCTTTACACGCAGAAGGTCCTCAGTTCGATCCTGAGCAGAACCAACTAATTCTCTTTTGCGTCCATCGTGAATAGTTTTCGCCTGCACTCTTAGGTTTGGGTTCATATTAAATACGAAGTAAACGAGGGCTGCTTGTCGTGGGCTCTGTGATGTAGTACTTATCACGTCTGCTTTGCACGCAGAAGGTTCTCAGTTCAATCCTGAGCAGAACCAACTAATTCTCTTTTGCGTCCCTCGTGAATAATTTTCGACTGCACTCTTAGGTTTGGGTTCATATTAGATATGAAGTAAACGAGGGCTGCTTGTCGTGGGCTCTGTGGTGTAGTGGTTATCACGTCTGCTTTACACGCAGAAGGTCCTCAGTTCGATCCTGAGCAGAACCAACTAATTCTCTTTTGCGTCCATCGTGAATAGTTTTCGCCTGCACTCTTAGGTTTGGGTTCATATTAAATATGAAGTAAACGAGGGCTGCTTGTCGTGGGCTCTGTGGTGTAGTGGTTAGCACGTCTGATTTACACGCAGAAGGTCATCAGTTCGATCCTGAGCAAAACCAACCTATTCTCTTTTGCGTTCCTCGTGAATAGTTTTCGCCTGCCCTCTTAGGATTGGTTTCATATTAAATACGAAGTAAACGAAGGCAACTTGCCGTGTGCTCTGTGGTGTAGTGGTTATCACGTCTGATTTACACGCAGAAGGTCTTCAGTTCGATCCTGAGCAGAAAAAAGTGTTTCTCTTTTGCGTCCCTCGTGAATAGTTTCCGCCTGCACTCTTAATTTTGGGTTCATATTAAATACGAAGTAAACGAGGGCTGCTTGTTGTGGGCTCTGTGGTGTAGTGGTTATCCCGTCTGCTTTACACGCAGAAGGTCCTCAGTTCGATCCTGGGTAGAACTAACTAATTCTCTTTTGCGTCCCTCGTGAACAGTTTTCGCCTACACTCTTAGGTTTGGGTTAATATTAAATATGAAGTAAACGAGGGCTGCTTGTCGTGGGCTCTGTGGTGTAGTGGTTAATACGTCTGTTTTACACGCAGAAGGTCCTCAGTTCGATCCTGAGCAGAACCAACTAATTCTCTTTTGCGTCCATCGTGAATAGTTTTCGCCTGCACTCTTAGGTTTGCTTTCATATTAAATATGAAGTAAACGAGGGCTGCTTGTCGTGGGATCTGTGGTGTAGTGGTTATGACGTCTGCTTTGCACGCAGAAGGTCCTCGGTACGATCCTGAGCAGAACCAAATAATTCTCTTTTGCGTCCCTCGTGAATAGCTTTCGCCTGCACTCCTATGTTTGGGTTAAAATTAAATACGAAGTAAACGGAGACTGCTTGTCGTGGGATCTGTGGTGTAGTGGTTATCACGTCTGTTTTACACGCAGAAGGTCCTCAGTTCGATCCTGAGCAGAACCAACTAATTCTCTTTTGCGTCCATCGTGAATAGTTTTCGCCTGCACTCTTAGGTTTGGGTTCATATTAAATACGAAGTAAACGACGGCTGCTTGATGTGGGCTCTGTGGTGTAGTGGTTATCACGCCTGCTTTACACGCAGAAGGTCCTCAGTTCGATCCTGAGGAGAACCAACTAATTCTCTTTTGCGTCCCTCGTGAATAATTTTCGACTGCACTCTTAGGTTTGGGTTCATATTAAATATGAAGTAAACGAGGTTCTGCTTGTCGTGGGCTCTGTGGTGTAGTGGTTATTACGTCTGTTTTACACGCAGAAGGTCCTCAGTTCGATCCTGAGCAGAACCAACTAATTCTCTTTTGCGTCCATCGTGAATAGTTTTCGCGTGCACTCTTAGGTTTGGGTTCATATTAAATACGAAGTAAACGAGGCCTGCTTGTCGTGGGCTCTGTGGTGTAGTGGTTATCACGTCTGCTTTGCACGCTGAAGGTCCTCAGTATGATCCTGAGCAGAACCAACTAATTCTCTTTTGCGTCCCTCGTGAATAGCTTCCACCTGCACTCTTATGTTTGGGTTAAAAGTAAATACAAAGTAAGCGGAGGCTGCTTGTCGTGGGCTCTGTGATGTAGTAGTTATCACGTCTGCTTTACACGCAGAAGGTTCTCTGTTCGATCCTGAGCAGAACCAACTAATTCTCTTTTGCGTCCCTCGTGAATAATTTTCGACTGCACTCTTAGGTTTGGGTTCATATTAAATATGAAGTAAACGAGGGCTGCTTGTCGTGGGCTCTGTGGTGTAGTGGTTATCACGTCTGCTTAACACGCAGAAGGTCCTCAGTTCGATCCTGAGCAGAACCAACTAATTCCCTTTTGCTTAAATAGTTTTCGCCTGCACTCTTAGGTTTGGGTTTATATTAAATATGAAGTAAACGAGGGCTGCTTGTCGTGGGCTCTGTGGTGTAGTGGTTATCACGTCTGCTTTACACGCAGAAGGTCCTCAGTTCGATCCTGAGCAGAACCAACTAATTCTCTTTTGCGTCCATCGTGAATAGTTTTCGCCTGCACTCTTAGGTTTGAGTTCCTATTAAATACGAAGTAAACGAGGGCTGCTTGTCATGGGGTCTGTGGTGTAGTGGTTATCACGTCTGCTTTACACGCATAAGGTCCTCAGTTCCATCCTGAGCAGAACCAACTAATTCTCTTTAGCGTCCCTCGCGAATAGTTTTCGCCTGCACTCTTAGGTTTGGGTAAAATTTAAATACGAAGTAAACGAGGGCTGTAAGTCGTGGGTTCTGTGGTGTAGTAGTTATCACGTCTGCTTTACACGTAGAAGGTCCTCAGTTCGATCCTGAGCAGAACTTACTAATTTTCCTTTGCGTCCCTCGTGAATAGTTTTCGCCTGCACTCTTAGGTTTGGGTTCATATTAGATACGAAGTAAACGAGGACTGCAAGCCGTGGGTTCTGTGGTGTAGTGGTTATCACGCCTGCTTTACACGCAGAAGGTCCTCAGTTCGATCCTGAGGAGAACAACAAATAATTCTCTTTTGCGTCCCTCGTGAATAATTTTCGACTGCACTCTTAGGTTTGGGTTCATATTAAATATGAAGTAAACGAGGTTCTGCTTGTCGTGGGCTCTGTGGTGTAGTGGTTATTACGTCTGTTTTACACGCAGAAGGTCCTCAGTTCGATCCTGAGCAGAACCAACTAATTCTCTTTTGCGTCCATCGTGAATAGTTTTCGCGTGCACTCTTAGGTTTGGGTTCATATTAAATACGAAGTAAACGAGGCCTGCTTGTCGTGGGCTCTGTGGTGTAGTGGTTATCACGTCTGCTTTGCACGCTGAAGGTCCTCAGTATGATCCTGAGCAGAACCAACTAATTCTCTTTTGCGTCCCTCGTGAATAGCTTCCACCTGCACTCTTATGTTTGGGTTAAAAGTAAATACAAAGTAAGCGGAGGCTGCTTGTCGTGGGCTCTGTGATGTAGTAGTTATCACGTCTGCTTTACACGCAGAAGGTTCTCTGTTCGATCCTGAGCAGAACCAACTAATTCTCTTTTGCGTCCCTCGTGAATAATTTTCGACTGCACTCTTAGGTTTGGGTTCATATTAAATATGAAGTAAACGAGGGCTGCTTGTCGTGGGCTCTGTGGTGTAGTGGTTATCACGTCTGCTTAACACGCAGAAGGTCCTCAGTTCGATCCTGAGCAGAACCAACTAATTCCCTTTTGCTTAAATAGTTTTCGCCTGCACTCTTAGGTTTGGGTTTATATTAAATATGAAGTAAACGAGGGCTGCTTGTCGTGGGCTCTGTGGTGTAGTGGTTATCACGTCTGCTTTACACGCAGAAGGTCCTCAGTTCGATCCTGAGCAGAACCAACTAATTCTCTTTTGCGTCCATCGTGAATAGTTTTCGCCTGCACTCTTAGGTTTGAGTTCCTATTAAATACGAAGTAAACGAGGGCTGCTTGTCATGGGGTCTGTGGTGTAGTGGTTATCACGTCTGCTTTACACGCATAAGGTCCTCAGTTCCATCCTGAGCAGAACCAACTAATTCTCTTTAGCGTCCCTCGCGAATAGTTTTCGCCTGCACTCTTAGGTTTGGGTAAAATTTAAATACGAAGTAAACGAGGGCTGTAAGTCG
This sequence comes from Macrothele yani, assembly GCA_039090855.1. Lineage (NCBI taxonomy): Eukaryota > Metazoa > Arthropoda > Arachnida > Araneae > Macrothelidae > Macrothele > Macrothele yani. The sequence continues at coordinate 98,826,919 of CM077009.1, read as the reverse complement.
TGGGTTCTGTGGTGTAGTAGTTATCACGTCTGCTTTACACGTAGAAGGTCCTCAGTTCGATCCTGAGCAGAACTTACTAATTTTCCTTTGCGTCCCTCGTGAATAGTTTTCGCCTGCACTCTTAGGTTTGGGTTCATATTAGATACGAAGTAAACGAGGACTGCAAGTCGTGGGTTCTGTGGTGTAGTGGTTATCACGTCTGCTCTACACGCAGAAAGTCTTCAGTTCGATTCTGAGCAGAACCAACTAATTTTCTGTTGCGTCCCTCGTGAATAATTTTCGCCTGCACTCTTAGGTTTGGGTTCATATTAAATACGAAGTAAACGAGGGCTGCTTGTCGTGGGCTCTGTGGTGTAGTGGTTATCACGTCCGCTTTACACGCAGAATATAATCAGTTCCATCCTGAGCAAAACCAACTAATTCTCTTTTGCGTCCCTCGTGAATAGCTTTCGCCTGCACTCTTAGGTTTGGGTTCCTATTAAATACGAAGTAAACGATGGCTGCTTGTCGTGGGATCTGTGGTGTAGTGGTTATCACGTCTGCTTTTTTGAGCTTCAACAACTTTTATTTGGAGCAAACATGGCAGGAAGATACAGATGGCCTGTGCTTAACAGTTACCAAAAGATAAACAATTAGATGACCTATTTACAATGACAATGAGATATTTACATTATGTGGATGCACTATATACAATGTAAGCAAATTCATAACACTGACAATACTGGACTGAAATGTTGACTTACTCTATGTACATCATATGTTCTCAATGTGCATCAGCGTAGTGCCATCTCTAACAGGTGAACACCAGTACAAGGTATAACTATAAATTTTACAGTGCAAAAACAAACATGTATATTTTGAGCATTCTTGAGAAAAAAAGAAGAAAAGAGCAGAAGGTTTATACTTTTCAGTATCTGAAAGATAAGCGAATACATGATCTATCCACAATGATGGTGTGAACTCTATACAAATTGAATGCAATATCTCTCTTGTGAAACGCTGTCAAATTACAAAAAGAACTATTACTTAGGCTTAAACAAGTGCCTCAATCACAGTGCTATAGATTAACTTGTCTGCTTTACACGCAGAAGGTCCTCAGTTCGATCCTGAGTAGAACCAACTAATTCTCTTTTGCGTCCCCCGTGAATAGTTTTCGCCTGCACTCTTAGGTTTGGGTTCATATTAAATACGAAGTAAACGCGCGCTGCTTGTCGTGGGTTCTGTGGTGTAGTGGTTATCACGTCTGCTTCAAACGCCGAAGGTCCTCAGTTCGATCCTCAGCAGAACCAACTAATTGTCTTTTGCGTCCCTCGTGAATAATTTTCGCCTGCACTCTTAAGTTTGGGTTCCTATTAAATACGAAGTAAACGAGGGCTGCTTGTCGTGGGGTCTGTGGTGTAGTGGTTATCACGTCTGCTTTAGACGCATAAGGTCCTCAGTTCGATCCTGAGTAGAACCAACTGATTCTCTTTTGCGTCCCTCGTGAATAGTTTTCGCCTGCACTCTTAGGTTTGGGTTCATATTAAATACGAAGTAAACGGAGGCTGCTTGTCGTGGGCTCTGTGGTGTAGTGGTTATCACGTCTGCTTTACACGCAGAAGGTCCTCAGTTCGATCCTGAGCAGAACCAACTAATTCTCTTTTGCGTCCATCGTGAATAGTTTTCGCCTGCACTATTAAAGTTTGGGTTCAAATTAAATACGAAGTAAACGAGGGCTGTAAGTCGTGGGTTCTGTGGTGTAGTGGTTATCACGTCTGCTTTACACGCAGAAGGTCCTCAGTTCGATCCTGAGCAGAACCAACTAATTCTCTTTTGCGTCCCTCGTGAATAGTTTTCGCCTGCACTCTTAGGTTTGGGTTCATATTAAATACGAAGTAAACGAGGGCTGCTTGTCGTGGGCTCTGTGGTGTAGTGGTTATCACGTCTGCTTTACACGCAGAAGGTCCTCAGTTCGATCCTGAGCAGAACCAACTAATTCTCTTTTGCGTCCATCGTGAATAGTTTTCGCCTGCACTCTTAGGTTTGGGTTCATATTAAATATGAAGTAAACGAGGGCTGCTTGTCGTGGGCTCTGTGGTGTAGTGGTTATCACGTCTGCTTTACACGCAGAAGGTCCTCAGTTCGATCCTGAGCAGAACCAACTAATTCTCTTTTGCGTCCATCGTGAATAGTTTTCGCCTGCACTCTTAGGTTTGGGTTCATATTAAATACGAAGTAAACGAGGGCTGCTTGTCATGGGGTCTGTGGTGTAGTGGTTATCACGTCTGCTTTACACGCAGAAGGTCCTCAGTTCCATCCTGAGCAGAACCAACTAATTCTCTTTTAGCGTCCCTCGCGAATAGTTTTCGCCTGCACTCTTAGGTTTGGGTAAAATTTAAATACGAAGTAAACGAGGGCTGTAAGTCGTGGGTTCTGTGGTGTAGTAGTTATCACGTCTGCTTTACACGTAGAAGGTCCTCAGTTCGATCCTGAGCAGAACTTACTAATTTTCCTTTGCGTCCCTCGTGAATAGTTTTCGCCTGCACTCTTAGGTTTGGGTTCATATTAGATACGAAGTAAACGAGGACTGCAAGCCGTGGGTTCTGTGGTGTAGTGGTTATCACGTCTGCTCTACACGCAGAAAGTCTTCAGTTCGATTCTGAGCAGAACCAACTAATTTTCTTTTGCGTCCCTCGTGAATAGTTTTCGCCTGCACTCTTAGGTTTGGGTTCATATTAAATACGAAGTAAACGAGGGCTGCTTGTCGTGGGCTCTGTGGTGTAGTGGTTATCACGTCCGCTTTACACGCAGAAGGTCCTCAGTTCCATCCTGAGCAAAACCAACTAATTCTCTTTTGCGTCCCTCGTGAATAGTTTTCGCCTGCACTCTTATGTTTGGGTTCATAGTAAATACGAAGTAAACGAGCGCTGCTTGTCGTGGGGTCTGTGGTGTAGTGGTTATCACGTCTGCTTTACACGCAGAAGGTCATCAGTTCGATCCTGAGCAGAACCAACTAATTCTCTTTTGCGTCCCTCGTGAATAGCTTTCGCCTGCACTCTTAGGTTTGGGTTCATATTAAATACGAAGTAAACGAGGGCTGCTTGTCGTGGGCTCTGTGGTGTAGTGGTTATCACGTCTGCTTTACACGCAGAAGGTAATCAGTTCGATCCTGAGCAGAACCAACTAATTCTCTTTTGCGTCCCTCGTGAATAGTTTTCGCCTGCACTCTTAGGTTTGGGTTCATATTAAATACGAAGTAAACGAGGGCTACTTGTCGTGGGCTCTGTGGTGTAGTGGTTATCACGTCTGCTTTACACGCAGAAGGTCCTCAGTTCGATCCTGAGCAGAACCAACTAATTCTCTTTTGCGTCCCTCGTGAATAATTTTCGCCTGCACTCTTAGGTTTGGGTTCATATTAAATATGAAGTAAACGAGGGCTGCTTGTTGTGGGTTCTGTGGTGTAGTAGTTATCACGTCTGCTTTACACGCAGAAGGTCCTCAGTTCGATCCTGAGCAGAACTTACTAATTTTCCTTTGCGTCCCTCGTGAATAGTTTTCGCCTGCACTCTTAGGTTTGGGTTCATATTAGATACGAAGTAAACGAGGGCTGCAAGCCGTGGGTTCTGTGGTGTAGTGGTTATCACGTCTGCTCTACACGCAGAAGGTCTTCAGTTCGATCCTGAGCAGAACCAACTAACTTTCTTTTGCGTCCTTCGTGAATAGTTTTCGCCTGCACTCTTAGGTTTGGGTTCATATTAAATATAAAGTAAACGAGGGCTGCTTGTTGTGGGCTCTGTGGTGTAGTGGTTATCACGTCTGCTTTACACGCAGAAGGTCCTCAGTTCGATCCTGAGCAGAACCAACTAATTCTCTTTTGCGTCCCTCGTGAATAGCTTTCGCCTGCACTCTTATGTTTGGGTTAAAATTAAATACGAAGTAAGCGGAGGCTGCTTGTCGTGGGCTCTGTGATGTAGTAGTTATCACGTCTGCTTTACACGCAGAAGGTCCTCAGTTCGATCCTGAGCAGAACCAACTAATTCTCTTTTGCGTCCCTCGTGAATAATTTTCGACTGCACTCTTAGGTTTGGGTTCATATTAAATATGAAGTAAACGAGGGCTGCTTGTCGTGGGCTCTGTGGTGTAGTGGTTATCACGTCTGCTTCACACGCAGAAGGTCCTCAGTTCGATCCTGAGCAGAACCAACTAATTCCCTTTTGCGTAAATAGTTTTCGCCTGCACTCTTAGGTTTGGGTTCATATTAAATATGAAGTAAACGAGGCCTGCTTGTCGTGGGCTCTGTGGTGTAGTGGTTATCACGTCTGCTTTACACGCAGAAGGTCCTCAGTTCGATCCTGAGCAGAACCAACTAATTCTCTTTTGCGTCCATCGTGAATAGTTTTCGCCTGCACTCTTAGGTTTGGGTTCATATTAAATACGAAGTAAACGACGGCTGCTTGTCGTGGGCTCTGTGGTGTAGTGGTTATCACGCCTGCTTTCCACGCAGAAGGTCCTCAGTTCGATCCTGAGGAGAACCAACTAATTCTCTTTTGCGTCCCTCGTGAATAATTTTCGACTGCACTCTTAGGTTTGGGTTCATATTAAATATGAAGTAAACGAGGTTCTGCTTGTCGTGGGCTCTGTGGTGTAGTGGTTATTACGTCTGTTTTACACGCAGAAGGTCCTCAGTTCGATCCTGAGCAGAACCAACTAATTCTCTTTGCGTCCATCGTGAATAGTTTTCGCGTGCACTCTTAGGTTTGGGTTCATATTAAATACGAAGTAAACGAGGCCTGCTTGTCGTGGGCTCTGTGGTGTAGTGGTTATCACGTCTGCTTTGCACGCTGAAGGTCCTCAGTATGATCCTGAGCAGAACCAACTAATTCTCTTTTGCGTCCCTCGTGAATAGCTTCCACCTGCACTCTTATGTTTGGGTTAAAAGTAAATACAAAGTAAGCGGAGGCTGCTTGTCGTGGGCTCTGTGATGTAGTAGTTATCACGTCTGCTTTACACGCAGAAGGTTCTCAGTTCGATCCTGAGCAGAACCAACTAATTCTCTTTTGCGTCCCTCGTGAATAATTTTCGACTGCACTCTTAGGTTTGGGTTCATATTAAATATGAAGTAAACGAGGGCTGCTTGTCGTGGGCTCTGTGGTGTAGTGGTTATCACGTCTGCTTAACACGCAGAAGGTCCTCAGTTCGATCCTGAGCAGAACCAACTAATTCCCTTTTGCTTAAATAGTTTTCGCCTGCACTCTTAGGTTTGGGTTCATATTAAATATGAAGTAAACGAGGGCTGCTTGTCGTGGGCTCTGTGGTGTAGTGGTTATCACGTCTGCTTTACACGCAGAAGGTCCTCAGTTCGATCCTGAGCAGAACCAACTAATTCTCTTTTGCGTCCATCGTGAATAGTTTTCGCCTGCACTCTTAGGTTTGAGTTCCTATTAAATACGAAGTAAACGAGGGCTGCTTGTCATGGGGTCTGTGGTGTAGTGGTTATCACGTCTGCTTTACACGCATAAGGTCCTCAGTTCCATCCTGAGCAGAACCAACTAATTCTCTTTAGCGTCCCTCGCGAATAGTTTTCGCCTGCACTCTTAGGTTTGGGTAAAATTTAAATACGAAGTAAACGAGGGCTGTAAGTCGTGGGTTCTGTGGTGTAGTAGTTATCACGTCTGCTTTACACGTAGAAGGTCCTCAGTTCGATCCTGAGCAGAACTTACTAATTTTCCTTTGCGTCCCTCGTGAATAGTTTTCGCCTGCACTCTTAGGTTTGGGTTCATATTAGATACGAAGTAAACGAGGACTGCAAGCCGTGGGTTCTGTGGTGTAGTGGTTATCACGTCTGCTCTACACGCAGAAAGTCTTCAGTTCGATTCTGAGCAGAACCAACTAATTTTCTGTTGCGTCCCTCGTGAATAGTTTTCGCCTGCACTCTTAGGTTTGGGTTCATATTAAATACGAAGTAAACGAGGGCTGCTTGTCGTGGGCTCTGTGGTGTAGTGGTTATCAGGTCCGCTTTACACGCAGAAGGTCCTCAGTTCCATCCTGAGCAAAACCAACTAATTCTCTTTTGCGTCCCTCGTGAATAATTTTCGCCTGCACTCTTATGTTTGGGTTCATAGTAAATACGAAGTAAACGAGCGCTGCTTGTCGTGGGGTCTGTGGTGTAGTGGTTATCACGTCTGCTTTTCACGCAGAAGGTCATCAGTTCGATCCTGAGCAGAACCAACTAATTCTCTTTTGCGTCCCTCGTGAATAGCTTTCGCCAGCACTCTTAGGTTTGGGTTCATATTAAATACGAAGTAAACGAGGGCTGCTTGTCGTGGGCTCTGTGGTGTAGTGGTTATCACGTCCGCTTTACACGCAGAAGGTAATCAGTTCCATCCTGAGCAAAACCAACTAATTCTCTTTTGCGTCCCTCGTGAATAGCTTTCGCCTGCACTCTTAGGTTTGGGTTCATATTAAATACGAAGTAAACGAGGGCTACTTGTCGTGGGCTCTGTGATGTAGTAGTTATCACGTCTGCTTTACACGCAGAAGGTCCTCAGTTCGATCCTGAGCAGAACCAACTAATTCTCTTTTGCGTCCCTCGTGAATAATTTTCGACTGCACTCTTAGGTTTGGGTTCATATTAAATATGAAGTAAACGAGGGCTGCTTGTTGTGGGTTCTGTGGTGTAGTAGTTATCACGTCTGCTTTACACGTAGAAGGTCCTCAGTGCGATCCTGAGCAGAACTTACTAATTTTCCTTTGCGTCCCTCGTGAATAGTTTTCGCCTGCACTCTTAGGTTTGGGTTCATATTAGATACGAAGTAAACGAGGGCTGCAAGCCGTGGGTTCTGTGGTGTAGTGGTTATCACGTCTGCTCTACACGCAGAAAGTCTTCAGTTCGATTCTGAGCAGAACCAACTAACTTTCTTTTGCGTCCTTCGTGAATAGTTTTCGCCTGCACTCTTAGGTTTGGGTTCATATTAAATATAAAGTAAACGAGGGCTTCTTGTTGTGGGCTCTGTGGTGTAGTGGTTATCACGTCTGCTTTACACGCAGAAGGTCCTCAGTTCGATCCTGAGCAGAACCAACTAATTCTCTTTTGCGTCCCTCGTGAATAGCTTTCTCCTGCACTCTTATGTTTGGGTTAAAATTAAATACGAAGTAAGCGGAGGCTGCTTGTCGTGGGCTCTGTGATGTAGTAGTTATCACGTCTGCTTTACACGCAGAAGGTCCTCAGTTCGATCCTGAGCAGAACCAACTAATTCTCTTTTGCGTCCCTCGTGAATAATTTTCGACTGCACTCTTAGGTTTGGGTTCATATTAAATATGAAGTAAACGAGGGCTGCTTGTCGTGGGCTCTGTGGTGTAGTGGTTATCACGTCTGCTTCACACGCAGAAGGTCCTCAGTTCGATCCTGAGCATAACCAACTAATTCCCTTTTGCGTAAATAGTTTTCGCCTGCACTCTTAGGTTTGGGTTCATATTAAATATGAAGTAAACGAGGCCTGCTTGTCGTGGGCTCTGTGGTGTAGTGGTTATCACGTCTGCTTTACACGCAGAAGGTCCTCAGTTCGATCCTGAGCAGAACCAACTAATTCTCTTTTGCGTCCATCGTGAATAGTTTTCGCCTGCACTCTTAGGTTTGGGTTCATATTAAATATAAAGTAAACGAGGGCTGCTTGTTGTGGGCTCTGTGGTGTAGTGGTTATCACGTCTGCTTTACACGCAGAAGGTCCTCAGTTCGATCCTGAGCAGAACCAACTAATTCTCTTTTGCGTCCCTCGTGAATAATTTTCGACGCACTCTTAGGTTTGGGTTCATATTAAATATGAAGTAAACGAGGCCTGCTTGTCGTGGGCTCTGTGGTGTAGTGGTTATCACGTCTGCTTTACACGCAGAAGGTCCTCAGTTCGATCCTGAGCAGAACCAACTAATTCTCTTTTGCGTCCATCGTGAATAGTTTTCGCCTGCACTCTTAGGTTTGGGTTCATATTAAATATGAAGTAAACGAGGGCTGCTTGTCGTGGGCTCTGTGGTGTAGTGGTTATCACGTCTGATTTACACGCAGAAGGTCCTCAGTTCGATCCTGAGCAGAACCAATTAATTCTCTTTTGCGTCCCTCGTGAAAAGCTTTCACCTGCACTCTTATGTTTGGGTTAAAATTAAATACGAAGTAAGCGGAGGCTGCTTGTCGTGGGCTCTGTGGTGTAGTAGTTATCACGTCTGCTTTACACGCAGAAGGTTCTCAGTTCGATCCTGAGCAGAACCAATTAATTCTCTTTTGCGTCCCTCGTGAATAGTTTTCGCCTGCACTTTAAAGTTTGGGTTCAAATTAAATACGAAGTAAACGAGGGCTGCAAGACGTGGGTTCTGTGGTGTAGTGGTTATCACGTCTGTTTTACACGCAGAAGGTCCTCAGTTCGATCCTGAGCAGAACCAACTAATTCTCATTTGCGTCCATCGTGAATAGTTTTCTCCTGCACTCTTAGGTTTGGGTTCATATTAAATATGAAGTAAACGAGGGCTGCTTGTCGTGGGCTTTGTGGTGTAGTGGTTATCACGTCTGTTTTACACGGTGAAGGTCCTCAGTTCGATCCTGAGCAGAACCAACTAATTCTCATTTGAGTCCGTCGTGAATAGTTTTCGCCTGCACTCTTAGGTTTGTGTTCATATTAAATATGAAGTAAACGAGGGCTGCTTGTTGTGGGCTCTGTGGTGTAGTGGTTATCACGTCTGCTTTACACGCAGAAGGTCCTCAGTTCGATCCTGAGGAGAACCAACTAATTCTCTTTTGCGTCCATCGTGAATAGTTTTCGCGTGCACTCTTAGGTTTGGGTTCATATTAAATACGAAGTAAACGAAGGCTGCTTGTCGTGGGCTCTGTGGTGTAGTGGTTATCACGTCTGCTTTGCACGCAGAAGGTCCTCAGTACGATCCTGAGCAGAACCAACTAATTCTCTTTTGCGTCCCTCGTGAATAGCTTTCTCCTGCACTCTTATGTTTGGGTTAAAATTAAATACGAAGTAAGCGGAGGCTGCTTGTCGTGGGCTCTGTGATGTAATAGTTATCACGTCTGCTTTACACGCAGAAGGTTCTCAGTTCGATCCTGAGCAGAACCAATTAATTCTCTTTTGCGTCCCTCGTGAATAGTTTTCGCCTGCACTTTAAAGTTTGGGTTCAAATTAAATACGAAGTAAACGAGGGCTTCAAGACGTGGGTTCTGTGGTGTAGTGGTTATCACGTCTGTTTTACACGCAGAAGGTCCTCAGTTCGATCCTGAGCAGAACCAACTAATTCTCTTTTGCGTCCCTCGTGAATAATTTTCGACTGCACTCTTAGGTTTAGGTTCATATTAAATATGAAGTAAACGAGGGCTGCTTGTCGTGGGCTCTGTGGTGTAGTGGTTATCACGTCTGCTTTACACGCAGAAGGTCTTCAGTTCGATCCTGAGCAGAACCAACTAATTCCCTTTTGCGTAAATAGTTTTCGCCTGCACTCTTAGGTTTGGGTTCATATTAAATATGAAGTAAACGAGGGCTGCTTGTCGTGGGCTCTGTGGTGTAGTGGTTATCACGTCTGATTTACACGCAGAAGGTCCTCAGTTCGATCCTGAGCAAAACCAACCAATTCTCTTTTGCGTTCCTCGTGAATAGTTTTCGCCTGCACTCTTAGGATTGGTTTCATATTAAATACGAAGTAAACGAGGGCTGCTTGTCGTGGGCTCTGTGGTGTAGTGGTTATCACGTCTGATTTACACGCAGAAGGTCCTCAGTTCGACCCTGAGCAGAACCAACTAATTCTCTTTTGCGTCCATCGTGAATAGTTTTCGCCTGCACTCTTAGGTTTGGGTTCATATTAAATATGAAGTAAACGAGGGCTTATTGTTGTGGGCTCTGTGGTGTAGTGGTTATCACGTCTGCTTTACACGCAGAAGGTCCTCAGTTCGATCCTGAGCAGAACCAACTGATTCTCCTTTGCATCCATCGTGAATAGTTTTCGCGTGCACTCTTAGGTTTGGGTTCATATTAAATACGAAGTAAACGAGGCCTGCTTGTCGTGGGCTCTGTGGTGTAGTGGTTATCACGTCTGCTTTACACGCAGAAGGTCCTCAGTTCGATCCTGAGCAGAACCAACTAATTCTCTTTTGCGTAAATAGTTTTCGCCTGCACTCTTAGGTTTGGGTTCATATTAAATATGAAGTAAACGAGGGCTGCTTGTCGTGGGCTCTGTGGTGTAGTGGTTATCACGTCTGCTTTACACGCAGAAGGTCCTCAGTTCGATCCTGAGCAGAACCAACTAATTCTCTTTTGCGTCCATCGTGAATAGTTTTCGCCTGCACTCTTAGGTTTGGGTTCATATTAAATATGAAGTAAACGAGGGCTGCTTGTCGTGGGCTCTGTGGTGTAGTGGTTATCACGTCTGATTTACACGGAGAAGGTCTTCAGTTCGATCCTGAGCAAAACCAACTAATTCTCTTTTGCGTCCCTCGTGAATAGTTTTCGCCTGCACTCTTAGGTTTGGGTTCATATTAAATACGAAGTAAACGAGGGCTACTTGTCGTGGGCTCTGTGGTGTAGTGGTTATCACGTCTGTTTTACACGCAGAAGGTCTTCAGTTCGATCCTGAGCAGAACCAACTATTTCTCTTTTGCGTCCCTCGTGAATAGTTTTCGCCTGCACTCTTAGGTTTGGGTTCATATTAAATACGAAGTAAACGAGGGCTGCTTGTTGTGGGCTCTGTGGTGTAGTGGTTATCACGTCTGCTTTGCACGCAGAAGGTCCTCAGTTCGATCCTGAGCAGAACCAACTAATTCTCTTTTGCGTCCCTCGTGAACAGTTTTCGCCTGCACTCTTAGGTTTGGGTTCATATTAAATATGAAGTAAACGAGGGCTTCTTGTTGTGGGCTCTGTGGTGTAGTGGTTATCACGTCTGCTTTACACGCAGAAGGTCCTCAGTTCGATCCTGAGCAGAACCAACTAATTCTCTTTTGCGTCCATCGTGAATAGTTTTCGCCTGCACTCTTAGGTTTGGGTTCATATTAAATATGAAGTAAACGAGGGCTGCTTGCCGTGGGCTCTGTGGTGTAGTGGTTATCACGTCTGCTTTACACGCAGAAGGTCCTCAGTTCGATCCTGAGCAGAACCAACTAATTCTCTTTTGAGTCCATCGTGAATAGATTTCGCCTGCACTCTTAGGTTTGGGTTCATATTAAATATGAAGTAAACGAGGGCTGCTTGTCGTGGGCTCTGTGGTGTAGTGGTTATCACGTCTGTTTTACACGCAGAAGGTCCTCAGTTCGATCCTGAGCAGAACCAACTAATTCTCTTTTGCGTCCATCGTGAATAGTTTTCGCCTGCACTCTTAGGTTTGGGTTCATATTAAATATGAAGTAAACGAGGGCTGCTTGTCGTGGGCTCTGTGGTGTAGTGGTTATCACGTCTGCTTTACACGCAGAAGGTCCTCAGTTCGATCCTGAGCAGAACCAACTAATTCTCTTTTGCGTCCATCGTGAATAGTTTTCGCCTGCACTCTTAGGTTTGGGTTCATATTAAATATGAAGTAAACGAGGGCTGGTTGTCGTGGGCTCTGTGGTGTAGTGGTTATCACGTCTGCTTTACACGCAGAAGGTCCTCAGTTCGATCCTGAGCAGAACCAACTAATTCTCATTTGCGTCCCTCGTGAATAGTTTTCGCCTGCACTCTTAGGTTTGGGTTCATATTAAATATGAAGTAAACGAGGGCTGCTTGTCGTGGGCTCTGTGGTGTAGTGGTTATCACGTCTGATTTACACGCAGAAGGTCTTCAGTTCGATCCTGAGCAGAACCAACTATTTCTCTTTTGCGTCCCTCGTGAATAGTTTTCGCCTGCACTCTTAGGTTTGGGTTCATATTAAATATGAAGTAAACGAGGGCTGCTTGTCGTGGGCTCTGTGGTGTAGTGGTTATCACGTCTGCTTTACACGCAGAAGGTCCTCAGTTCGATCTTGAGCAGAACCAACTAATTCTCTTTTGCGTCCATCGTGAATAGTTTTCGCCTGCACTCTTAGGTTTGGGTTCATATTAAATATGAAGTAAACGAGGGCTGCTTGTCGTGGGCTCTGTGGTGTAGTGGTTATCACGTCTGTTTTACACGCAGAAGGTCCTCAGTTCGATCCTGAGCAGAACCAACTAATTCTCTTTTGCGTCCATCGTGAATAATTTTCGCCTGCACTCTTAGGTTTGGGTTCATATTAAATATGAAGTAAACGAGGGCTGCTTGTCGTGGGCTCTGTGGTGTAGTGGTTATCACGTCTGCTTTACACGCAGAAGGTCCTCAGTTCGATCCTGAGCAGAACCAACTAATTCTCTTTTGCGTCCCTCGTGAATAGTTTTCGCCTGCACTCTTAGGTTTGGGTTCATATTAAATACGAAGTAAACGAGGGCTGCAAGCCTTGGGTTCTGTGGTGTAGTGGTTGTCACAGCTGCTTTACACGCAGGAGGTCCTCAGTTCGATCCTGAGCAGAACCAACTAATTCTCTTTTGCGTCCATCGTGAATAGTTTTCGCCTGCACTCTTAGGTTTGGGTTCATATTAAATACGAAGTAAACGAGGGCTGCTTGTCGTGGGCTCTGTGGTGTAGTGGTTAACCCGTCTGATTTACACGTCGAAGGTCTTCAGTTCGATCCTGAGCAGAACCAACCAATTCTCTTTTGCGTCAATCGTGAAAGGTTTTCGCCTGCACTCTTAGGTTTGGGTTCATATTAAATATGAAGTAAACGAAGATTGATTGTCGTGGGCTCTGTGGTGTAGTGGTTATCACGTCTGTTTTACACGCAGAAGGTCCTCAGTTCGATCCTGAGCAGAACCAACTAATTCTCTTTTGCGTCCATCGTGAATAGTTTTCGCCTGCACTCTTAGGTTTGGGTTCATATTAAATACGAAGTAAACGAGGGCTGCTTGATGTGGGCTCTGTGGTGTAGTGGTTATCACGTCTGCTTTACACGCAGAAGGTCCTCAGTTCGATCCTGAGCAGAACCAACTAATTCTCTTTTGCGTCCATCGTGAATAGTTTTCGCCGTGCACTCTTAGGTTTGGGTTCATATTAAATACGAAGTAAACGAGGGCTGCTTGTCGTGGGCTCTGTGGTGTAGTGGTTATCACGTCTGCTTTGCACGCAGAAGGTCCTCAGTACGATCCTGAGCAGAACCAACTAATTCTCTTTTGCGTCCCTCGTGAATAGCTTTCTCCTGCACTCTTATGTTTGTTTTCATATTAAATACGAAGTAAACGAGGGCTGCTTGATGTGGGCTCTGTGATGTAGTAGTTATCACGTCTGCTTTACACGCAGAAGGTTCTCAGTTCGATCCTGAGCAGAACCAACTAATTCTCTTTTGCGTCCCTCGTGAATAATTTTCAACTGCACTCTTAGGTTTGGGTTCATATTAAATATGAAGTAAACGAGGGCTGCTTGTCGTGGGCTCTGTGGTGTAGTGGTTATCACGTCTACTTTACACGCAGAAGGTCATCAGTTCGATCCTGAGCAGAACCAACTAATTCTCTTTTGCGTCCCTCGTAAATAGTTTTCGCCTGCACTCTTAGGTTTGGGTTCATATTAAATATGAAGTAAACGAGGGCCTGCTTGTCGTGGGCTCTGTGGTGTAGTGGTTATCACGTCTGCTTTACACGCAGAAGGTCCTCAGTTCGATCCTGAGCAGAACCAACTAATTCTCTTTTGCGTCCATCGTGAATAGTTTTCGCCTGCACTCTTAGGTTTGGGTTCATATTAAATATGAAGTAAACGAGGGCTTCTTGTTGTGGGCTCTGTGGTGTAGTGGTTATCACGTCTGATTTACACGCAGAAGGTCATCAGTTCGATCCTGAGCAGAACCAACCAATTCTCTTTTGCGTCCCTCGTGAATAGTTTTCGCCTGCACTCTTAGGTTTGGGTTCATATTAAATATGAAGTAAACGAGGGCTTCTTGTTGTGGGCTCTGTGGTGTAGTGGTTATCACGTCTGTTTCGACGCAGAAGGTCCTCAGTTCGATCCTGAGCAGAACCAACTAATTCTCTTTTGCGTCCATCGTGAATAGTTTTCGCCTGCACTCTTAGGTTTGGGTTCATATTAAATATGAAGTAAACGAGGGCTGCTTGTCGTGGGCTCTGTGGTGTAGTGGTTATCACGTCTGATTTACACGCAGAAGGTCATCAGTTTGATCCTGAGCAGAACCAACTAATTCTCTTTTGCGTCCCTCGTGAATAGTTTTCGCCTGCACTCTTAGGGCTGGTTTCATATTAAATACGATGTAAACGAGGGCTACTTGTCGTGGGCTCTGTGGTGTAGTGGTTATCACGTCTGATTTACACGCAGAAGGTCTTCAGTTCGATCCTGAGCAGAACCAACTATTTCTCTTTTGCGTCCCTCGTGAATAGTTTTCGCCTGCACTCTTAGGTTTGGGTTCATATTAAATACGAAGTAAACGAGGGCTTCTTGTAGTGGGCTCTGTGGTGTAGTGGTTATCACGTCTGATTTACACGCAGAAGGTCCTCAGTTCGATCCTGAGCAGAACCAACTATTTCTCTTTTGCGTCCCTCGTGAATAGTTTTCGCCTGCACTCTTAGGTTTGGGTTCATATTAAATATGAAGTAAACGAGGGCTGCTTGTCGTGGGCTCTGTGGTGTAGTGGTTATCACGTCTGCTTTACACGCAGAAGGTCCTCAGTTCGACCCTGAGCAGAACCAACTAATCCTCTTTTGCGTCCATCGTGAATAGTTTTCGCCTGCACTCTTAGGTTTGGGTTCATATTAAATATGAAGTAAACGAGAGCTGCTTGTCGTGGGCTCTGTGGTGTAGTGGTTATCACGTCTGATTTACACGGAGAAGGTCTTCAGTTCGATCCTGAGCAAAACCAACCAATTCTCTTTTGCGTCCCTCGTGAATAGTTTTCGCCTGCACTCTTAGGTTTGGTTTCATATTAAATACGAAGTAAACGAGGGCTACTTGTCGTGGGCTCTGTGGTGTAGTGGTTATCACGTCTGATTTACACGCAGAAGGTCTTCAGTTCGATCCTGAGCAGAACCAACTATTTCTCTTTTTCGTCCCTCGTGAATAGTTTTCGCCTGCACTCTTAGGTTTGGGTTCATATTAAATACGAAGTAAACGAGGGCTGCTTGTTGTGGGCTCTGTGGTGTAGTGGTTATCACGTCTGCTTTGCACGCAGAAGGTCCTCAGTTCGATTCTGAGAAGAACCAACTAATTCTCTTTTACGTGAACAGTTTTCGCCTACACTCTTAGGTTTGGGTTCATATTAAATATGAAGTAAACGAGGGCTTCTTGTTGTGGGCTCTGTGGTGTAATGGTTATCACGTCTGCTTTACACGCAGAAGGTCCTCAGTTCGATCCTGAGCAGAACCAACTAATTCTCTTTTGCGTCCATCGTAAATAGTTTTCGCCTGCACTCTTAGGTTTGCTTTCATATTAAATATGAAGTAAACGAGGGCTGCTTGCCGTGGGCTCTGTGGTGTAGTGGTTATCACGTCTGGTTTACACGCAGAAGGTCCTGAGCAGAACCAACTAATTCTCTTTTGAGTCCATCGTGAATAGATTTCGCTTGCACTCTTAGGTTTGGGTTCATATTAAATATGAAGTAAACGAGGGCTGCTTGTCGTGGGCTCTGTGGTGTAGTGGTTATCACGTCTGTTTTACACGCAGAAGGTCCTCAGTTCGATCCTGAGCAGAACCAACTAATTCTCTTTGCGTCCATCGTGAATAATTTTCGCCTGCACTCTTAGGTTTGGGTTCATATTAAATATGAAGTAAACGAGGGCTGCTTGTCGTGGGCTCTGTGGTGTAGTGGTTATCACGTCTGCTTTACACGCAGAAGGTCCTCAGTTCGATCCTGAGCAGAACCAACTAATTCTCTTTTGCGTCCATCGTGAATAGTTTTCGCCTGCACTCTTAGGTTTGGGTTCATATTAAATATGAAGTAAACGAGGGCTGGTTGTCGTGGGCTCTGTGGTGTAGTGGTTATCACGTCTGATTTACACGCAGAAGGTCATCCAGTTCGATCCTGAGCAGAACCAACCAATTCTCATTTGCGTCCCTCGTGAATAGTTTTCGCCTGCCCTCTTAGGATTGGGTTCATATTAAATATGAAGTAAACGAGGGCTGCTTGTCGTGGGCTCTGTGGTGTAGTGGTTATCACGTCTGATTTACACGCAGAAGGTCTTCAGTTCGATCCTGAGCAGAACCAACTATTTCTCTTTTGCGTCCCTCGTGAATAGTTTTCGCCTGCACTCTTAGGTTTGGGTTCATATTAAATATGAAGTAAACGAGGGCTGCTTGCCGTGGGCTCTGTGGTGTAGTGGTTATCACGTCTGCTTTACACGCAGAAGGTCCTCAGTTCGATCTTGAGCAGAACCAACTAATTCTCTTTTGAGTCCATCGTGAATAGTTTTCGCCTGCACTCTTAGGTTTGGGTTCATATTAAATATGAAGTAAACGAGGGCTGCTTGTCGTGGGCTCTGTGGTGTAGGGGTTATAACGTCTGTTTTACACGCAGAAGGTCCTCAGTTCGATCCTGAGCAGAACCAACTAATTCTCTTTTGCGTCCATCGTGAATAATTTTCGCCTGCACTCTTAGGTTTGGGTTCATATTAAATATGAAGTAAACGAGGGCTACTTGTCGTGGGCTCTGTGGTGTAGTGGTTATCACGTCTGCTTTACACGCAGAAGGTCCTCAGTTCGATTTTGAGCGAAACCAACTAATTCTCTTTTGCATCCCTCGTGAATAGTTTTCGCCTGCACTCTTAGGTTTGGGTTTATATTAAATACGAAGTAAACGAGGGCTGCAAGCCTTGGGTTCTGTGGTGTAGTGGTTGTCTCAGCTGCTTTACACGCAGGAGGTCCTCAGTTCGATCCTGAGCAGAACCAACTAATTCTCTTTTGCGTCCATCGTGAATAGTTTTCGCCTGCACTCTTAGGTTTGGGTTCATATTAAATACGAAGTAAACGAGGGCTGCTTGTCGTGGGCTCTGTGGTGTAGTGGTTAACCCGTCTGATTTACACGTCGAAGGTCTTCAGTTCGATCCTGAGCAGAACCAACCAATTCTCTTTTGCGTCAATCGTGAAAGGTTTTCGCCTGCACTCTTAGGTTTATGTTCATATTAAATATGAAGTAAACGAAGATTGATTGTCGTGGGCTCTGTGGTGTAGTGGTTATCACGTCTGTTTTACACGCAGAAGGTCCTCAGTTCGACCCTGAGCAGAACCAACTAATTCTCTTTTGCGTCCATCGTGAATAGTTTTCGCCTGCACTCCTAGGTTTGGGTTCATATTAAATACGAAGTAAACGAGGGCTGCTTGATGTGGGCTCTGTGGTGTAGTGGTTATCACGCCTGCTTTACACGCAGAAGGTCCTCAGTTCGATCCTGAGCAGAACCAACTAATTCTCTTTTGCGTCCATCGTGAATAGTTTTCGCGTGCACTCTTAGGTTTGGGTTCATATTAAATACGAAGTAAACGAGGGCTGCTTGTCGTGGGCTCTGTGGTGTAGTGGTTATCACGTCTGCTTTGCACGCAGAAGGTCCTCAGTACGATCCTGAGCAGAACCAACTAATTCTCTTTTGCGTCCCTCGTGAATAGCTTTCTCCTGCACTCTTATGTTTGGGTTCATATTAAATACGAAGTAAACGAGGGCTGCTTGATGTGGGCTCTGTGATGTAGTAGTTATCACTTCTGCTTTACAGGCAGAAGGTTCTCAGTTCGATCCTGAGCAGAACCAACTAATTCTCTTTTGCGTCCCTCGTGAATAATTTTCAACTGCACTCTTAGGTTTCGGTTCATATTAAATATGAAGTAAACGAGGGCTGCTTGTCGTGGGCTCTGTGGTGTAGTGGTTATCACGTCTACTTTACACGCAGAAGGTCATCAGTTGGATCCTGAGCAGAACCAACTAATTCTCTTTTGCGTCCATCGTGAATAGTTTTCGCCTGCACTTTTAGGTTTGGGTTCATATTAAATATGAAGTAAACGAGGGCTGCTTGTCGTGGGCTCTGTGGTGTAGTGGTTATCACGTCTGCTTTACACGCAGAAGATCCTCAGTTCGATCCTGAGCAGAACCAACTAATTCTCTTTTGCGTCCATCGTGAATAGTTTTCGCCTGCACTCTTAGGTTTGGGTTCATACTAAATATGAAGTAAACGAGGGCTTCTTGTTGTGGGCTCTGTGGTGTAGTGGTTATCACGTCTGATTTACACGCAGAAGGTCATCAGTTCGATCCTGAGCAGAACCAACCAATTCTCTTTTGCGTCCCTCGTGAATAGTTTTCGCCTGCACTCTTAGGATTGGGTTCATATTAAATATGAAGTAAACGAGGGCTTCTTGTTGTGGGCTCTGTGGTGTAGTGGTTATCACGTCTGTTTCACACGCAGAAGGTCCTCAGTTCGATCCTGAGCAGAACCAACTAATTCTCTTTTGCGTCCATCGTGAATAGTTTTCGCCTGCACTCTTAGGTTTGGGTTCATATTAAATATGAAGTAAACGAGGGCTGCTTGTCGTGGGCTCTGTGGTGTAGTGGTTATCACGTCTGATTTACACGCAGAAGGTCATCAGTTTGATCCTGAGCAGAACCAACCAATTCTCTTTTGCGTCCCTCGTGAATAGTTTTCGCCTGCCCTCTTAGGGCTGGTTTCATATTAAATACGATGTAAACGAGGGCTACTTGTCGTGGGCTCTGTGGTGTAGTGGTTATCACGTCTGATTTACACGCAGAAGGTCTTCAGTTCGATCCTGAGCAGAACCAACTATTTCTCTTTTGCGTCCCTCGTGAATAGTTTTCGCCTGCACTCTTAGGTTTGGGTTCATATTAAATACGAAGTAAACGAGGGCTTCTTGTAGTGGGCTCTGTGGTGTAGTGGTTATCACGTCTGATTTACACGCAGAAGGTCTTCAGTTCGATCCTGAGCAGAACCAACTATTTCTCTTTTGCGTCCCTCGTGAATAGTTTTCGCCTGCACTCTTAGGTTTGGGTTCATATTAAATATGAAGTAAACGAGGGCTTCTTGTAGTGGGCTCTGTGGTGTAGTGGTTATCACGTCTGCTTTACACGCAGAAGGTCTTCAGTTCGATCCTGAGCAGAACCAACTAATTCTCTTTTGCGTCCCTCGTGAATAGTTTTCGCCTGCACTCTTAGGTTTGGGTTCATATTAAATATGAAGTAAACGAGGGCTTCTTGTTGTGGGCTCTGTGGTGTAGTGGTTATCACGTCTGTTTCACACGCAGAAGGTCCTCAGTTCGATCCTGAGCAGAACCAACTAATTCTCTTTTGCGTCCATCGTGAATAGTTTTCGCCTGCACTCTTAGGTTTGGGTTCATATTAAATATGAAGTAAACGAGGGCTGCTTGTCGTGGGCTCTGTGGTGTAGTGGTTATCACGTCTGATTTACACGCAGAAGGTCATCAGTTCGATCCTGAGCAGAACCAACCAATTCTCTTTTGCGTCCCTCGTGAATAGTTTTCGCCTGCCCTCTTAGGGCTGGTTTCATATTAAATACGAAGTAAACGAGGGCTACTTGTCGTGGGCTCTGTGGTGTAGTGGTTATCACGTCTGATTTACACGCAGAAGGTCTTCAGTTCGATCCTGAGCAGAACCAACTATTTCTCTTTTGCGTCCCTCGTGAATAGTTTTCGCCTGCCCTCTTAGGTTTGGTTTCATATTAAATACGATGTAAACGAGGGCTGCTTGTCGTGGGCTCTGTGGTGTAGTGGTTATCACGTCTGCTTTACACGCAGAAGGTCCTCAGTTCGATCCTGAGCAGAACCAACTATTTCTCTTTTGCGTCCCTCGTGAATAGTTTTCGCCTGCACTCTTAGGTTTGGGTTCATATTAAATATGAAGTAAACGAGGGCTTCTTGTTGTGGGCTCTGTGGTGTAATGGTTATCACGTCTGCTTTACACGCAGAAGGTCCTCAGTTCGATCCTGAGCAGAACCAACTAATTCCCTTTTGCGTAAATAGTTTTCGCCTGCACTCTTAGGTTTGGGTTCATATTAAATATGAAGTAAACGAGGTCGGCTTGTCGTGGGCTCTGTGGTGTAATGGTTATCACGTCTGCTTTACACGCAGAAGGTCCTCAGTTCGATCCTGAGCAGAACCAACTAATTCTCTTTTGCGTAAATAGTTTTCGCCTGCACTCTAGGGTTTGGGTTCATATTAAATATGAAGTAAACGAGGGCTTCTTGTTGTGGGCTCTGTGGTGTAGTGGTTATCACGTCTGTTTTACACGCAGAAGATCCTCAGTTCGATCCTGAGCAGAACCAACTGATTCTCCTTTGCGTCCATCGTGAATAGTTTTCGCCTGCACTCTTAGGTTTGGGTTCATATTAAATATGAAGTAAACGAGGGCTGCTTGTCGTGGGCTCTGTGGTGTAGTGGTTATCACGTCTGATTTACACGGAGAAGGTCTTCAGTTCGATCCTGAGCAAAACCAACCAATTGTCTTTTGCGTCCATCGTGAATAGTTTTTGCCTGCACTCTTCGGTTTGGTTTCATATTAAATACGAAGTAAACGAGGGCTACTTGTCGTGGGCTCTGTGGTGTAGTGGTTATCACGTCTGATTTACACGCAGAAGGTCTTCAGTTCGATCCTGAGCAGAACCAACTATTTCTCTTTTGCGTCCCTCGTGAATAGTTTTCGCCTGCACTCTTAGGTTTGGGTTCATATTAAATATGAAGTAAACGAGGGCTGCTTGTCGTGGGCTCTGTGGTGTAGTGGTTATCACGTCTGCTTTACACGCAGAAGGTCCTCAGTTTGATCCTGAGCAGAACCAACTAATTCTCTTTTGAGTCCATCGTGAATAGTTTTCGCCTGCACTCTTAGGTTTGGGTTCATATTAAATATGAAGTAAACGAGGGCTACTTGTCGTGGGCTCTGTGGTGTAGTGGTTATCACGTCTGCTTTACACGCAGAAGGTCCTCAGTTCGATCCTGAGCAGAACCAACTTATTCCCTTTTGCGTCCATCGTGAATAGTTTTCGCCTGCACTTTTAGGTTTGGGTTCATATTAAATATGAAGTAAACGAGGGCTACTTGTCGTGGGCTCTGTGGTGTAGTGGTTATCACGTCTGCTTTACACGCAGAAGGTCCTCAGTTCGATCCTGAGCAGAACCAACAAATTTTCTTTTGCGTCCATCGTGAATAGTTTTCGCCTGCACTCTTAGGTTTGGGTTCATATTAAATATGAAGTAAACGAGGGCTTCTTGTTGTGGGCTCTGTGGTGTAGTGGTTATCACGTCTGTTTTACACGCAGAAGGTCCTCAGTTCGATCCTGAGCAGAACCAACTGATTCTCCTTTGCGTCCATCGTGAATAGTTTTCGCCTGCACTCTTAGGTTTGGGTTCATATCAAATATGAAGTAAACGAGGGCTGCTTGTCGTGGGTTCTGTGGTGTAGTGGGTATCACGTCTGCTTTACACGCGGATGGTCCTCAGTTTGATCCTGAGCAGAACCAACTAATTCTCTTTTGATATCCGGAACCATCAAAGTAGTAAATTTCGCCTGCACGCTTAGGTTTGGGTTCTATATACTTAAATGGTGAAGTAAACGAAAAGGTCTGCTTCATGAGCGTCCTCAGTGCATGGCTCTGTGGTGTAGTGGTTATCACGTCTGCTTTACACGCAGAAGGTCCTCAGTTCGATCCTGAGCAGAACCAACTAATTCTCTTTTGCGTCCATCGTGAATAGTTTTCGCCTGCACTCTTAGGTTTGGGTTCATATTAAATATGAAGTAAACGAGGGCTTCTTGTTGTGGGCTCTGTGGTGTAGTGGTTATCACGTCTGTTTTACACGCAGAAGATCCTCAGTTCGATCCTGAGCAGAACCAACTGATTCTCCTTTGCGTCCATCGTGAATAGTTTTCGCCTGCACTCTTAGGTTTAGATTCATATTAAATACGAAGTAAACGAGGGCTGTTAGACGAGGGTTCTGTGGTGTCGTGGTTTTCACGTCTGATTTACACGCAGAAGGCCCTCAGTTCGATTTTGAGCGAAACCAACTAATTCTCTTTTGCATCCCTCGTGAATAGTTTTCGCCTGCACTCTTAGGTTTGGGTTTATATTAAATACGAAGTAAACGAGGGCTGCAAGCCGTGGGTTCTGTGGTGTAGTGGTTGTCACGCTGCTTTACACGCAGGAGGTCCCTGAAGATCCTGAGCAGAACCAACTGATTCTCCTTTGCGTCCATCGTGAATAGTTTTTGCCTGCACTCTTAGGTTTGGGTTCATATTAAATATGAAGTAAACGAGGGCTGCTTGTCGTGGGCTCTGTGGTGTAGTGGTTATCACGTCTGATTTACACGTCGAAGGTCTTCAGTTCGATACCTGACCAGAACCAGCACTCAATTCTCATTTGCGACATCCCTCGTGAAAGGTTTTCGCCTGCACTCTTAGGTTTATGTTCATATTTATCTGAGTACTTCAAACGAGGGTTCATAGTCGTGGCTGCATCTGTGGTGTAGTTGTTATCACGTCTGCTTTACACGCAGAAGGTCCTCAGTTCGATCCTGAGCAGTGGCATACCAACTAATTCTCTTTCTTTGCGTCCATCGTGAATAGCTTTCGGCCTGCAATCTTAGGTTTGGGTTCATATTAAATACGAAGTAAACGAGGGCTTCTTGTTGTGGGCTCTGTGGTGTAATGGTTATCACGTCTGCTTTACACGCAGAAGGTCCTCAGTTCGATCCTGAGCAGAACCAACTAATTCTCTTTTGCGTCCATCGTGAATAGTTTTTGCCTGCACTCTTAGGTTTGGGTTCATATTAAATATGAAGTAAACGAGGTCGGCTTGTCGTGGGCTCTGTGGTGTAGTGGTTATCACGTCTGTTTTACACGCAGAAGGTCCTCAGTTCGATCCTGAGCAGAACCAATTAATTCTTTTGCGTCCATCGTGAATAGTTTTCGCCTGCACTCTTAGGTTTGGGTTCATATTAAATATGAAGTAAACGAGGTCGGCTTGTCGTGGGCTCTGTGGTGTAATGGTTATCACGTCTGCTTTATACGCAGAAGGTCCTCAGTTCGATCCTGAGCAGAACCAACTGATTCTCCTTTGCGTCCATCGTGAATAGTTTTCGCCTGCACTGTTAGGTTTGGGTTCATATTAAATATGAAGTAAACGAGGGCTGCAAGCCGTGGGTTCTGTGGTGTAGTGGTTATCA